>CM002482.1:5321776-5466182 GCA_000325765.3 Leersia perrieri | reverse complement strand
GCCGCCGCCGCAGCCCCGAGGCCATTGGCAGCCGCTCCCGACCGACGCACGCCGCACCGTTGCTCGCCGCTTGGTGCATCTGGCCTCTGCCGCCGCCGATCCTACTCGCTGCGCCGCCGGTCGAACTTAGAGGGAAGAGGAGAGTGGAGAGGGAAGAGGGGCGGCGGTGGCGGCGGCGGCTGGTGAGTGGGGGAGGAAGAGAGGGGAGGGGAGGAGAGGAAAGGAAGGGAGGGCTTTTCATATGGAGCTACTATTAAGGTTAGGGTTATATGGGAAATTACTATTTTGCCCTTGCCTCTATCAGGTGATTCTCAAAATATCGAGGGTAATATGGATATATACTAGTGATGAAGAACACATGCATGATTATTTTTTCCTTTTAATTCAGAATTAAAATTTATAACTTGTATTTCTCCCGCATGTGAACTCCAAATTTAATGATTTTTTCCTAAATTTTTCTTTAATTGTGATATTTCATCTAGAAGTATTTTTTAATGTCAATTGGTGTATTTTTTTTATCTGTTACATACATCTTGTTTTCTTTAATCGAAGGAGAGAATATAAAAACATGTTAACAATTGCTAATCTAAGTTTATATTTTCTATTATTATGATAAACATAAGATTATATCCAAATTTGATGTGCATACGACTTCGAAATTGCTATCATATAATCAAATCTCATAGTTTTACTTGAGTTGTAGGAAGTTATGTGAGAGATGTATCAATTTGTGAACAATTTATCTTAACACCTTATTGAAACATTTTTATTTTTTTATGGCAAGCTTATCGACCAAAATTATATTGTCAAGTAATTTTTGTAGATTTTTTGACCAAAATTAGATATTATTGTAATTATTATACGGTGATTTGAAGATAAAAGTTTGAACTGTCCCTAGAAAACAATTTATTTTTTCATCAATCTCTAGGGCATTAGGGAGAATGGAACATATAAGTATAAATATATTTTTTGCAATTTTTTTGTTTTTATTAGATGCAAATGCAGTTTAATTTTGAATTAATTTCAAAAATCATGTACAAATTCATATAACATGTATTAAATAGTAAATCATTTTCAAAATTCTTTAAACTTATAGCATATAACTACGTAGTCTATTTCATAATAAAAATATGTTTGTCTATAGAAAATAATTATTTTTTATGTTACTTCGCAAGGGACAATAAAATTAAAAAAAGAAAAACTATTTTTATAAGCGGACATCTAAGAGGCCCATTTGCAAAGATTCATTTTTGTAAGCGGACTACCAAGAGGCCTATTTGCAAAGATAGAACTGTCTTTACAAGCGGGCTGTTAAGAGGTCCGTGTCGCTGGCTCGCTGCCGCCTGCCGGGCCCTTTTCATTCGATACGATACGAGACTCACGTTCCCGCTCGACATTTCGGCCCATGCGCGCGTCCAGGCCAACATGGGCCATACCTTAGTTGCCTTTGATTCTCATCACGTGACGCGCCGAAACACTTGCCTCTCACCATGGGCTTAATTTGCCTAATCAAAGTGAATCGTGCAGATGGCAGATGCAGCACCTCTACGTATACATCAGTGGGCATGCAACACCATGGCAGAGGCCTTTCGTGCGTGCACACGGCAGCGACTGCCATGTACGCCGATCGACCACTCTTAGTTCGATCAGAGATCGAGGTGCCGCACTGTTCCCACATTAAAGCTGTAGCAAATTGAGATAGGTCATTAATGTCGATAGTTTGACATAAAGGTTACATTTTTTATTTTAATTTACTCTATTTTCTTTAAGGGCTTGATCATAATAATTATGTGATATTTGTAGTTTTTTCTAATAACGCACGGACACTTTTTCTAGCTCCTTTATTTACTGTTTGGATCCTTTAGAAAACTTATTTTATAAATGGATCCCTAGAAAAACTATAGCCAAAAATAGACCCTTATGTCAGCACCATAGGGTATGACGCTGAGGGTTAACATCTCAGCGCTAGAAAACGTGACGCTGATAGTCGAGGAGGACGTTTGTGGACAGAGACGGCGTTGAGAGGTCTGCGCCAGAAACGCTGGCGCTGAACCCCTAACCTCAGCGCCAGAAACTTTAGCGCTAAGCGCTGAGGATTTAAGATGAATGGACAATTAGTTCTAATCTTAACCAGTACACATTCTGCATCGAGCACCAAGTCATCGGAAAAGCGCCAGTTTACTATGGTGCTGAGGTTGGGTATCTCAGCGCCAGGGTCTCTGGCGCTGACCTCTCAACGCCGTCTCCGTGCACAAACGCTCTTCTCGACTCTCAACGTCACGTTTTCTGGCGCTGAGATGTGGTATGGCGCTGATCTAAGCGTCATTTTTTGTTATAGTTTTTTTAGAGGTCTATTTGTAAAATAAGTTTTCTAAAGGTCCAAACAGTAAAAAAGGAGCTTTTTCTAGTTATTATGAAAAGAACTGAAAAGGAAACTTGATTCAATCGTCCGTTAAATTTTCGCCCGTCATCCAGCAATCCAAGACGTATTCGTGTTCCCGATTGTAGTCCGGTCCTTCCCGTCCAGCTTTCGTGGCTAGATCGCTTCCTGCAGGCTGCAGCTGCAGCCGAAGCCCATGGTCATCATTTCCGCAAACCATGGTCGGAGGCAGCCGGAGCCCATATCCCTTCGCCAGTCAGGCCCAGTGATATCGTGTTGCCCATTTGCCCCTATTCATGCTATAGGCCTGGCCTGCAAGGCGATCGTTGCCCATGCTCACGCGTGAAAGGCTGCCGGGAATGCCTTAATCTGTTCTTTCCAATTGAAATCCCCTTACAAGTTGTGAAAAATCCATTATTTTGGTTTTATTGTTTCTTACAGATTTAGTTTGACTTTCCTTTTGTATTAAATTTTGTTTTGGTTGTTGTTTTCTTGGATCAATCGGTCTCCGACAATTTGGATACCTGAACTGAGGGGCCAAATCGATAAGATTCCTTTATGTTAATCTTGACAGTGCAGTTGTTTTATTTTTTACGGTGATGTTGCTTCATGACCGGAAAAAAATGCTCATTATAATGGTTGGTCATCATATAGAGACAGAAACATAGATTAGTTTTAACCAGAATTAAACAAGAATTGTAAAAACTATTTGATTTTTTATGGGTAAATTTCACAAAACCCCATAACACAAAAACCTATGTTTTGTGATTTGTTTCAAAGAATCCCATGTTTTGAGGCAAAGTGTTACAAGAAACCCCATATTTATTCTTATTTGTTACAAATAAGAAACACCACCTAAACACAAACATGAACTCAGGATACACATTCAGATAATATATGTAACAAATAAGAAGCACGCTCCTAACAACCCCAACCCAAACATCATGCACAACAAGGACGTTGCTCTCCACTCTAGGTAGCACTGTTGCTTCACATTTTCATATCTTTAAAAGTATAAAGGCTATGACTACAAACAAATAAATTCTGGAAATCTACAGACAAAGATCTACAACTTTCTTATAAAAATCTAATTTTATTTACGTCTTTTAGATGGCCTAAGTAAGATTCAGAATCGGTCTAGAAATTCTGATAGTCCAGTAATATCTCGAGTTTTACTCCTTCGTTGAAAACGTTCTATACCAATTCAGAAACTTTGTAAAATTATGTACAACTCACTTATAAAAAATTTCACAAAAAAGCTATCTCAAAACCCTAATTAACGAAATACTAAAAAACTATAAATCTGCCCTTGCGAGAAAAATCTAAACCGAACGTAGATACAAAACATCCTTGTCTAAACTTTAATTACCATGAATTAGAACACTAAAACCAGCTAAAACCACCATTAAACCAGAAGGGCAAGTCCCACCTAGGATTTTTGGAAAAACTTGTAAAGGAGATGACGGGAACACAACATCTAATCCACTGTCATACTCCTCTCTTCTTATTCTTTCTGTTTTTCCACCTCAATTCTCAATTAAGGCTATGGAGCAAGAGATCTATGGAGGAGAAACAATGGGGTCGAGAGGAGGGAGAGAGACGCATGGGAGAAACCACGTGAGCGAGAGAGTTCGGCGGCATTGTTGGGGATATATCCATTTAGAGAGAGAGTTCGGCGGCGTTGTGGGGATATATCCATTTACTTCCAGGGTATTACAGCAGGTGTGGAGGATTTTTGATGCATCCAGCCCAGGTGGGGTGGGCAGAGGCCTAATAAATTAAGGTTGCCTCCCTTTTAATGTGGCTTCCTCCTTCCAAGTTAAGCAAGGTGGGATTATTCAGAGGCTCACACGATCATCGCTCGACTATAACTAGGCCACTCGGTCCATCTTACAGCGTCTTTGCCAGCGGGTAATAATGGAGGATGTCCTCATCAGTTTCACTACGACAGGTGTTGCGCCATTAGACCACCAGGGTTAAACGCAAGTACATGACGAACTTGCTAATGAATAAATCGACGGTTTGTCATGAATTATTATTCTCAGTGTTTATCCAATTCCTGTTCATTTACCTTATATTATTTTTGCATGTCCATGTTTACGTTCAAGTTATATGTACATGTTCATGAGATCTTTATTTCAATTTCAAAAATTCAAATATCATGCGTAGCCATGGAGTTGATTGCTTCTTTGTCCATAATCCTATGTGTAAGCGTTGGCCCCGCTTTACTCGGCTTACCGGTGATGCTTAAAGGATGTCCATATATGTCCGTGAGGGAAACTATTTGGACTTGACATGTTTTCTTAAAGAACAACTACTTTTTATTGGTTCTTTCATTATTGCTAATATGTTGTATTCAGATGTATATTCCGATAGTTCTATAATGTATTTGCTGAGTAATCTTTACTCACTCTTGTGCTTCATTTAGTTTTTAGGTACAAAATGATCTGGACTTGATGTCATGAGAGTAGCACCTTGATCGTCATATTTTTACACACATATATAACTTTAGTTTATTTAGTCTAAATTATATTGGGGAGACTTGGAAAGGCCAATTTAATTAGGTGTAAGTTATTATTTTGTTGGGCATAAGCAGTACGAGGAATATACGTATTATAGGTGGCACTATGTATAATGAAATATTTTAATAACCAGACTCGCTTAGGTGGTTTTTACTATCAGTATTATACTACCAGTAGAAAAATCTGAACCGTCCATATAAGAGCACCCCTACACGTTTGTACCGGCAACATAAAACAATCCAATCTTTTAAATTAAAATAGATAATGCTCTAGATTGTTTTCTACTTGTAGTAAACATCATAGCTATAGACTTATGCATGCAACTGTGTGGTAGTAATAAGAATAGAGAAAATCCCCTGCATGCCCACCAATTTTCTCTTAATCCTTTTTATGCCCCTCAATTTTGCCTAATCCCTTCTATGCCCCTGAGTTTTCATCTTCAACCCCTATATGCCCATTCCATTAGTTGACCATTCAATATTTTCCAAAATAACAATATTACCCTTCCCATCTATCACATACTTGCATACTTGCTTATTTAGAAAAATACAAGTCTAAAGGATGAAAAAGGTTTGTTTAATTTAGCAAAACAAAACAACTCATAATTATTTAATTCACATATTTAAAAATTTTAATTTATTTTCTAAAAAATAAATTGTATTTGATGTACTGATATTTGTATTGAAATTTAAACTAAATAAAAATTTTGTTGTTTCAATTTCTCGGGAATATTGTGTGCATTTAATTATATTTTTAAATTTATTTTTTAAAATATAAGTCAAATAATTATGTCTCATTTGATTTTATTATAAATTTAATTTTTTTAGATTGAGCTTTATGTTTATAGAGCAATTAGCTTACATGTTACGTAAGGGCAATATAGTTATTTTGACAAAATCTAACGGTCAACTAGCGGTCAACTAACGGAATGAGTATAGAAGGGATAGAGATGAAAATTCAGGGGCATAGAAGAGATTGGGCAAAATTCAGAGGCGTAGAAGGGATTGAGGAAAAACTCGTGGGCATGTAAGGAATTGCCCCCAATAGAATACGATACAATGCCGTAGAAGAAATCAAGCTGATGTCAACCTCTCCTTTGGTAATGAAATACAGGCTTGAACTCAGCACCCTATTGGTTAGAAGTCTCCACATTGCAATCATCGAATCTTTTGTAGAATAAGATCGATCAGTTAGCCAATCAAAAAATCTACGACGTACAAAGGTGGTTTGGTTGATTGAGAGAGCTTAATTTATCATCCTACCATAAGTGGAGAGACATTATCAATAAAAACCTTGATAACTTAAGGCAATCTCCTTTCCCCCAAGGTGCCGTTTTGTGCATGTGTGAAGGCATGTTTATCTTATAAGACATCTAATTTTATAATTATAATCTGGAGGTTTTTCACTATCTTTTATTCAACGTCTTAATTGCTTGATAGATAAGAGTAGAAGTATTAAATTCTTACCTTAAAATTATTTCTTTAGCTTGCTTCTCTTATTTAGTTACCTTATAAGCCGTAGCTCAACTCAAAATAATCACATTACTATTATGTCAAGGTTGCCTCTTTCAATTCAAAGTGTAGCTCCTATTTTTAGCGATTGGCATCTTGATTGATGCAAATTAATTATTTGTCATCAAAGAATTGATTGCTTGTAAAAATCCATTTTAATTAATTAACTACTAATTGGTCTCGCATTTAATATCCAACCGACATTCCTTATTAATATAGGAGGGGGGGAGGGTCAATATTAGCATGAAGCGAGACGAGATCGGGGACCAGAAGAAAATTACTAAGAAAATGGATACTTAAATTGGCATTTTTCATGAGCACTTAACTATTACTCCAAATAATCAACTAAAACTCTATTAATTGGAGGAAGAAGATGGAGAAAATGTAAAAGATATGATATTCCTTGTGAAAATGGTCGCAAACTGTTTAAATAATTTTAGTTACCATTTTTTCTTGGAAACAAATCAGAATGAACGGTAAGTCGGAATCGCTATGATATTGGTACTACCGGAATATTGAAAACAGAATTATCGAAATAGGGCATCAAAAACAACATATCACAGTGATAAACAAGTCACAGTCATGTTTACAATATAAATTTACATCGTATACATATATCAGTGAAGGTTCTATGCCGTAAATATTTAATTTAAATACGTTATAGTGATATTATAACATTAACAATGACAACACATAATCTTTATGTGTGTGTTTAATATTTCGATGGCTTTTCACTATCATATGTCTTTTTTAAAAAAAAAAATCCGCATGAAAATGGTACACTGCTAAAACGGTCAGAAAAAACTCTATACCATTTCAAGACAACATGGAATGGAATGGAACGGTCAATACAAAATGAAAACAATAACCGGTACGATCCAAAACTTCTATACAAGTTTTCATCACAGGCATATATCTCAAATTCGAATCAACTTTGTCGCAAGCGCCAATCAATTACTCCGAGGGTAAAGAAGCAATTGTCTGAGTTATCTGTCATGTACGTAACTATTTTTTGTGTTTTCTGTACAATTTTCCTGCTTATTACTACTTGCACCTTAATGAAATTCGACCGATTTTTACCCTTCCGTATTATTAACGTGAGAGGAACAAAATTGGCCGGAATCAAGGTGAAATCAAATATTGGTTGAAAAATTTACTAATAAATTGGCTAATATGGTGTTTCATTAGAGCACATTAACCTTTTTTATGACAAATAGTTAATTGACTTATATTTTTGTCAACCCTATTAAGTGGAAATATTTAGTTGTTTTTTAAATTTTTAGAAGCCAATCAACAGGCAATAGAGTTAGAAAAGCACAATGTAACTACGTTCCTCAAGCTGTGCTAGTACCCATCTGAAAAGCCATTCATTTTCTACTAGTTTTTACAATCTACATATGTACTGATCCATATGACTGACGTACTATGCATAATGCATGCGCCCGTACGTCAAGCCGAGAAGAAAATGACAGACCATAGATTACACATATACGTACGTCCTACGTCGTACGTATACCAATACGTCCATCGATAAAAGGGAGCACAAAATCAAGCCAAATTTCACACCAACGAAAATCTATCTGCTGCCTAAGTCGACAGTACGTACTTGCTTATATAAACAATGTCAGGAGGCAGCAGATGTAGCCTACTGCGGCCAACCAACCTGCAGCCTGTGACAACAATATTCATCGTCGCCGTCTGCCTCGCCGTTGCCGCCACAGCAGCACGGCCGGCTCCGATGATCGCCGGAACATCGCTTGCGACGGCGGCGGCCAATGGCACGTGCCAGTCAAGGGTGGTGCCGTTTGGCTACGGCTGCGAAGAGCACACGGTGATTAAATTTTTTTTTTTTGAACTTGACAGCAGGAGATCTGCTGATTATATTAAGGAGTAAAAAGCCCTAGGGCAAGTTACAGCTAGTAAAAGCAGAAAAAAAAAGAGACTAGGCTGATATTACAAAGTTGTTTTAGCAACTAGTGAGTTCAGGTCGCTCATGATCCCTTGCCATCTTGAATTGGTTTAAATTTTTCTTGATTAGGTAAGCTACTTGTTCTGCACTGGATGCGATTTTCCTGAAAATTCGGCTATTTCTTTCTAGCCAGACGTTCCACCATGTCATCAAAAGTGCAGTTGTTATTTTGTCCCTGGCTTGTTTTGGCATGATCCGCATGATTTGCAGCCAGAGGTCTTCAATATCTGACGTTGGCTGAAGATTTGCTGTAGGATTGAAGCCAATCTAACTGCAGACTAACCTCCAAACTTCAATGTAAACTCACAGGGTCTGACTAGATGATCTGTGTCTTCAAAAGCACCTCGACACAGGCTACAAATTCAGTCACATTGCCAATGCCTACAAATAATCCAGTCACACGGTGATTAAATATCTGTCCACTATTACTGAGACCGAGTGATCGACGATTTTCAAATATATATCATGATGAGAATGATACAATCGAGTTAATTGATTATTGGGGGATTTTTTTGTGGGTGCAGGTGACGACTGAGGATGGGTATATCCTGAGCCTGCAGCGGATTCCGACCGGCCGTGGCGAGACGACGGCGGTGGCTGCCGGCGGCGGAGGCAAGGTGCCGGTCCTGCTGCAGCACGGTCTCATGATGGTACTGGTTACAGTCACATACTAGTATATATAACTTTCGGTTTTTATTTTGAGCTGTCCTACTTAGACTGATTATATTTTCAATAAATCTGACTATGTAGCATGGTCGGTGTCTATTCAATTTGACATAGTTTAAAAAATAACGGTCGAAGTTTATTTACCGTTGATCAAAACTGCCAATTATTTTTTTTGAAAAGGAAATAGATATTTATTAGTTTGCCATAGTTTATCATAAACAATGTCAAAGTTTTTTTTACTGTCGACCAAAATTGATAATTATTTTTGAAATGAGGAAATGGATATTTATTAGAAAAGAAATTTCTTGAGGGGTCTTTGAGGAATTACCCAATTAAAAATAATGAATAACTCTGGGCTATCTGGATTTCACTACCAAAAGATGTGATTGAGATGGATCAAGAAAATTGGCAGATAAGAAATACTGTAAATATAGAGCCTAAATAATCTGAAGCTAATAGCTGAATTATTTGCGTTGCAGGATGGAGTGACATGGTTGATGAACTCGCCCAATGAGTCACTAGGTTACATTCTAGCGGACAATGGCTACGACGTCTGGATTGCCAATACCCGTGGTACCATCTACAGCCGCGGCCACACCTCGCTCGCCTCAACCGACTCGGTATATTCCTCTAATTTCTATATAAATGAATGTTTTTTAGATATTTATACATAAAGCACAAAAGATTTATTTGATTAAACCATGAAAAAACTCTATGCATTAATATTTTACTCAGACATACTCCCTAAGTTTTAGATTGTAAGGCGTACTACCTCTCTAGTAGGGAGTCTTACGATCTGAAACACAGGGTAGTAATAAATTAGGGGTAATATCTACACATTGACGAAATGCATCCTTCTTTTTGCTTTTGTTATATATGCTGCTAATGTTGGCTATGCACATACATATTGGTGTGTTAATTAGGCATACTGGAACTGGTCATGGGACGAGCTGGCCAGCAAGGACCTGTCAGCGATAGTGCAGTACGTGTACAGCCAGGCCGGTCAGCAGAAGATGCATTACGTTGGGCACTCCTTGGTAAGCAAAATGTCGTCCGGAACATCTTATACTCCGACCGTTTTAATCGGAATGTCACTTCTGATAAATCAAAAAAATTGTTATCTGCTTAATTAATCCAACACTTCAAAGATAATTGCAACATCTGAATTTTCGTTGATTATTTACGAGAATCGAACTGTTTGTCATATTTTTTTGTAAGTTCATTCCATCCGTGGAAATACCCTATCAATATGTAACTTGCATATCCAAACAGAATTCAGGCAAACAAACAGACATATCGATCCTTGGTTGATCCGTCGTTGAACTGTTTTGGTGTAGGGCACGCTGATCGCGTTGGCTGCCCTGAGCGAGCAGCAGCAGGTTGGGATGCTGCGGTCGGCCGGCCTACTCAGCCCCATCGCCTTCCTCGACAAGATGTCGTCGCCGTTGGCGCGGGCGGCGGCCGACATCTTCTTGGCCGAGGTAAAGTTCGCCGGAGTTGACGCCGGCGACGATAGCACGGCCATGAATTGAGAATTGTTTAGTGTAAGATGTACTAAGATGTGCAGGTCAGTTGACGCCGGCAACATTAAAGTTTCTCTGCTTTGTGCAGGCACTGTACTGGCTGGGGCTTAGTGAGTTCGACCCTACAACGTAAATTCCATTTCCAGAAATTTAATTAATGTTGCTTTATGATATTCTGGTGTTGTTTCAATTCCTACAAACTTCGAAATATTTACAGAATTTCTGTTTAGGTCAATATTTGTGAGTTCCACAGAAGAGGGGGTTCATTCACGTCATGACAACGACTTTTGTTTCTATGCAGGGAATCTGTTCACAGCCTGGTTACTGACATTTGCAAGCAACCAGGCATCGATTGCTACAATCTGATGTCAGCATTCACAGGTAATTAATAATACGCAATGCCTCAGTTGTCACGACTCCTTGTTTGTGCCAAATCTGTAGTAGTACTGTGCTAATGAGCTGCATTATTTGATAATTGGAGCAGGTGACAACTGCTGTCTGGACAACTCGTCTGTCCAGGTCTTCCTTGCCCATGAACCTCAAGCTTCGGCAACCAAGAACATGATTCACTTGGCTCAGAGTAAGTATGAGACAATTAATTAGTATACATAATTTGTAAGAATTTGACCGCTTTTGTTTAACCCTATCTACTGACAAAAATTGACCGACTGTGAATATTTCTTTTTTATAGGGTCATATTCAAAATTTATAATTATACTCCCTCCGTCCCATATTAAGGAATTTTGACTTTCTGCTTTCAACGTTTGATCATTTATCTTATTCAAAAAAATTTAGAAGTATTATTTATTTTATTTACTATTTACTTTATTATCAGATGTAGTTGAAGCATGACTCATTAATTTTTATATTTATACTAAAATTTTAAATAAGACGAATGGTCAAATATTGCAAATAAATAATTCCTTATATTATGGGATGGAGGGAGTAGTACACTCTTAGCATCACGAGTACCACACGTTTTAACATTGATATTTTCTTACATTCCCCATAATCTCCACATCACAAAGGTATCTTTTCCAGGTAAAAATTCACATTGAGAAAAATGATATCCCCTAATAGCTAGCTTCCGAGAACTATAAATTTCTTAAAACATGCAATATATTTGTATCTACACTTTATGAGGTGTCCACATTTTTTTGCTAAAACCAAATGCTTATATACATGACAGTGATCAGGCTAGGCACGATCGCCAAGTACGACTACGGCAACGCCGGCGACAACACGGCGCACTACGGCCAGGCGACGCCGCCTGCATACGACGTCACGGCTATCCCGGACGACTTCCCCCTCTTCCTCAGCTACGGCGGCAGGGACAGCCTCTCCGACGACCAGGACGTGAGCCACCTATTGCGGACGCTCGGCCGGTCGCACTCGCACGACGGAGACAAGCTCACCGTGCAGTACCTCGCCGACTACGCGCACGCTGACTTCGTCATGGCCGGCAACGCCCGAGAGAGGGTGTACGCGCCTCTCATGGCATTCTTCAAGCTGCAGGAGAAATGAGAGCGATGAGAGATGACTCAGTGTCGATTAAATGTGTTTTGAGCTTTTGTGAGACAGACAGTTTTAAGATATATATGATCTCATCTTGTAAATCATGTGTGATAAAAGGTTGAAAAAATGTTAATGGCCGTCTAGAATTACAAGATGAGATCATTTATATATATCTTAAAACCAAAACAGAAAACAAAGTGAGGACGTCTGTTGGCGGCGGATTATGGCCAACACGTCCTGTTGACGCACACCATTATGCAACCCGTAGCAACACCCAGAAACAGATGTCGTCGAACGATCACCCGAGAGGGACTTAGTTAGGACATCCACTAACGCTATAGAGACGAGAGACGATGAACAATTAGGGATTGAGGAGAATAGACATAGGATAGGTAGTAAGAAAGAGGGAGATATAGAACTAGATGGTTGTAGGATTATTTTTGACAACTAATTGGCGAGTGAATGCAACCGGCCTTGGCTTCCATTATATATAGAAGGGATGGTCTTGTAGGGTCTAAGAACTCTTTTCTGCGTCCAATTAGACTTAGAAAAAGTGTTAAAAGTCAGATCGGCCATGTGGTGTAATTCGGACTGGCCTCTCAATCCTTTCAAATTTCGCTATGATTCTTTCTAAATTTAAACTATAGCCAAATTTAAGTGTCAACAACATCCAATCAAGGTTTCCCATACCAGCACAAACTAGGCAGCAATGGACAAAAACTTTCAAATGCTTGTAGATCATCATCTATCTTTTTCCAAAGGTTACCCATAAATCTTTCTTGGTATGAAGGTGAACATTGTGGTGCCTGCACCACCTAGGGATGCATATAACCATGATGATCTACCCTTGAATTGGCTACCACTCGGTCTTTGTCAGCAAATGTTGGGAGCTGCGCTTACAGTTGTGGGACTTGGATTGGGGTGGATCACCTTTTCTGAAAGCCAACTCCAACAAGACAAAAGCACTCGCCATTGTGGACTTCGAGTGATCCTTCGTCTTGTTGGAGCGCAGGACTTTCATAGCTGCAAATGTTGGTGGCTTGGAGCTGGATAATGGCCCTGTTGCTGTTCCATCTTCTGCTTTATCGCACCATTTTGATCTTCTGAGTGCAAAAGATGCACATTGTAGACAAGATAAACTGCATAGCATATATCGTTTAAGAGATGATTTGTGTTAACAAAAACCATAGATGTACACAAGTGGGAGAGAACAACCACCTCAGAAAACCTAGAAATTAATAGTAAAAGATAATGAAAAAGTCGGTATCACAACAGGCTGTGTTGCTACCAGAAGTATTATCATATAAAATTGAAGAAAAAAATGCATAATATTCTTGTGACATCTTGATTTTCTTTATTAATAAGATGATTTATCTAAAGTATAGTTAGTTCCTCTATTAGTTTTCATAGCGAAACCAGGAATCTAGATCAATAGTTCTGTGACCAGACGAGACCGCCATAGGGATAGACGGTCCAAAGCACATAGCTTTTGCTGAAAAAATATTAGTGGTCTCAAGTCTGGTAATGTGATTGGCCAAAGAATGGTAGTGCGAAGGCCTAAGAATTGAACTACTTTGTCTATTTATGTATGAAGTTGCCACTATTCTCTCTATTGAGGTGGCTATCAGTAAAATGAATTATAGAGGTTTAGATGTAAACAATATTTTATTGATTCCAAAATTAATTTTTGACACCTTTAATATGGGAAAAATACTTTCCCATAAGTATGAGTTAAAAATAAATTTATTTATAGTTTTTTATGCAATTCTAAATAATTTGTAAGTAATAATCTATAAATATGTATTAATGAATATATAATGCAACATTGTGCAAATATACAAATTATCCACTAATGTTGTACTAGTCCTTTTGTAAGATATCGAATTAGTACCTAGTGTACATGTTTTTATCATTATTTGTTATATCCATATTTATAAATACAATATAATATGATATACTGAAAGTACTTTTCAAGGATAAAAAAATTGACTATATTTCATGAATCAAACTCCATAATTTTATATCTTGAGTTTTGAACAATATTTTAAAACAACACAAAATTTGCTAATAAAAAATGTAAATACCATTTTGGGGGAAATCATATAATGAAATTTCTGAAATTGCAACGAAATATAAATTTGAAGAAATTTTTGTTGAATTTAAAATATTTCTTTCTCAACTTAAGAAATGGATTTTCTTGGACGAAGGAAATCCTGACCCATAATATTGAAAATTACATATCAAAGTACCATCGGCATTAACCAGCAATTTAGCACATGGGTACAAAAATCATTTTGAAAATTGTAGCAAGTTCTCAAAAAAAAAAAGTGTAGCATATTGCATATGCGTGTGGAAGTAAACATGTTTCTTGGGAAGCTCATCAAGGATAAGGAGTAAAGGAGATTGTAATTAGTTTTAGGGATTTAATTAGTTGTGATGGACTGTATCTTATGGCTTCTTCAGAGAGCTAGTACAAAAGATTGCGGCACGCTTCCCGACCTTTTTAACAGTTTGTTTTTTGAAGAGAAACATTACACATATAAATTTTATTAGAATATTGTCTTAAATTGAATCTTCAATTTTATAATAGTTGATTCATTATTCATTTATCTAGACAATCAAATAATTATCACAAGTTATTCACTCACATATATGGTTCAACTAGGTACTGCCTCGGTCCCACAATGCACATGGAAAAAAGATCTTTCTAGTTATGCACATGAATTGAGAAGAATATGATCCTTTTGGACAGAAAGTTCTTATTACTCTCTTTGTCTCAAAAATATTGTCATTCTAGCAAATAGGAGGCAAATTAGCACCAAGCAAAAATGACCAACTTAGCCCTATTTTTATTTATTACAACTACCATTGCAGTACTCCCTCGGTCCACCAAAGTAGAGGATATTGCTTTTTGACTGTGTCCATTTATATATAGAGGATTATGCATGGTAGCAGTGGGCCCACCATAGTTAATTGTAACAAAAATAAATTCCAGACTCACATGTCTTGTCTCTTCTCTCACCGCAAATACATCCAGGATTCCACGCACTAGCGGCTGGATGCATGCAGACGGTAGAATTCAGATAGGGTATACTAGACTTTTCCAATCTTTCTTAAATCCCAGCACCGTCGTAAAATCCACTACTTTGGCAGACGAAGGGAGTACTCAGCAGCGTGTATGTAATTGCACATCAGTCAAGGTACAGAGATTTTTTTCAAGCAAACAAGGATGAACTCGAGGCTGCGCTCGAGCTGCCACCTACCCACGTGGCTTCTTCAGCTACTGCTACTGCCCCTACCATACCACCTAGAATGAGGCCCACTTAATTGTTCACAACATGTATTTTGAGATAAGTTCTTGCAGGTTCAGTGTGGATATTGGCATGGCCACAGAAAATCCGATACATGTACCTGATGCAGTATTTTACTAAGGGTATTTTTGTATTTTCTGGTTGATACTAAGCCATCCTCAGGACGTCCTCATGATCGACGTCAGTGGTTGATACTAAGCCATCCTCAGAAAGCTAGGAATCGTTTTATTGTGAGACGGGAGGAGTATGGGCTAAAATGACCGGTAGCGTGGGACGGAGTACTGTTGCTTTCCGTGTGCCACAACTGCCATTGAGGTCCTAAGGTTGCAAAGGGATTTATTTACTTACGGAGATAGAATTTCTGACGTCGATCTCCACTGACGTAGTTGCCGAAATGCTGACATGTGGGCCCCACTGCCCATGGACCCACATGTCAGCTCCACGCCCCTCTAAACGATTGGTGATAATCATCTAAGGATAACCTTGACTCAACGGGAAAGCTGGTAGCAATCTAAGCCGTTTTTCCATCGCTAATTAATCATGTGGTACTCATACAGCGTTACAAGTCCAGAACTGTGGTATGTGACCCAGTAACCCACCAAATGAAAACTCAGTACAAGCTGGTATCCTCCCAAGTTATTGACTTTGCCGCAAACATTCAACTGTATCATGTACATCTTTTTTTTTCGTCAGTAGTTGCAACTAAAACTACTGTTACCTGTAGTATGCATGATTTTACATGTCAGTCACCCCTGTTAACACCATGATTCACATGTGTCACTAGCCTATTAACTGTCAGGGTTCTTCTCATCATCACATCACATCAGGAGTGGAAAAGTCCTAAAAATGATGTAATTAATTGCGAGTCAGCGGATTTTCTGAAATATTAGTTACTGTACTGTGTGAAAACAAACCTTAGTATGTGTTGAAAGCAGCACTAGTTAGTCCATAATCCATACTAGCGAGGTCTACTTGTAGTCAGCAGTATGAATTGTCAGCATCTTAGCGACGTCTTTTCTGGAAGAGTGAGTATCCAACAAGAGCAGACAGTAATATAGTCCATAAAACCTGCAGAACAACATAACAGGTTTAACAGATGAATCATGATCTGTAATATTTAATTATCTAATCAAACATTATGCCAACACATGCAAAAATGAATTAAATCTTGAGCCAGTTGAGAATATGGGTCTTGAATCTGACATAAAAAATTACAGCATCTGAAAATGAAGAACAATTACCATATTTATTGTATTCCATCTCTCAAGCTTCCTTAACCTGGATTGCACATCATCAAGCACACTATCGGTAGAAGAAATTTCTCTTGTAGGTGAAGATGAATCTGAATTGAAGCTACCTCCCTGCATCAAAGAAGTATTCAATATATGAGAATAAGTTGAGAAATAACAGTAGCCAATCAGTCATAAAATCTGATCATATAAACACACTGTTTACTACGGTTCTGTCTTTTCATGCAAAATAGCACAGCGCACTTGTGTTGAGGAAAATCTCGATTAAATATGCTATAAGTTGTAAAGTAAAAAAAATCAAAGCAATTAGAATCCTCAAATCAAAAGTATAGATCATGGAATCATTTACAACATACAATAAAAGTACCATAGTCACTTTATGCTGTAGGAAGGACTTAACAGCTATAACATTGGTAATTAATTAAATTGTGCAGGCATACATACATGGCAATAAATCCATCCTGGACATATGAATAACATGAATTCATAAAAATATTTAGTGTAGACGTGGAGAGCAAGATACCACTGACACTTACTTTTGAAGGATTTATATGCATTATTTAGATGAAAATGGCTATATTTGTACAAGAAAAGCCTACGGAATATTATCTTTTTATAACAGGCATGACATGGCATGGAATGGATAGGGTTGTTAACTGTCTGCTGTTTGGTGTATGGATAGATATGCAACATGGACTTGAACCATGAAGCAACCATGTACATGTTGGTTTGAAGTTAACATACTTGTGACTGGATAAACTCGACAAGTTCTTGTAGCCTTGCCGCTTGTTGGTTATGAATACCACTATGAACATTTTCCTCCGCTTGCAAACTCTCCAGAATGATTTGAAGATAACTCTGCGGAGCAGAATAAAACCATGAAACTTATTGCATGCATAAGCATAACGTGTGAGCAAATTATTAAATTTAACTAGCTAGGATTTTCTAGGAGACCTTTGTCGTGTATGAACCGTCTAAGCTGAGTGCAGATGCAGCAGAGGAAACTATTTCCTTGTTTGTTCCTTTAATCTGAAGATACGGATTTGTCACGCCTTGTAGATGGTCAACCTCTATAAGAATCTTCAATCAAGCAAACAGATGTTTTAGAAGCTAGTGGTTAACTGACAATTACAAAAATCAAATTCAATAAAAAAAAATATAACACTGAAATGAAGAAATATGGGCATTGTCATAAAACAGCTTGAAATCAGAAAAATATGAGATGTAACTGGGAACAGTATCCTGATATGATATCACCAACATTAGATGTTCTGACTTCCTATCCCAATAAGTATGAGAACACTCAAGAAAAAGTGGTGAAAACTATTCCATTGACCCCAACATACATAATGATTTATTTGTATGCAGGAATATCACCATTCCTAAAAAAAAATGTACCAGAACTTTCAATTAACAAAGTATTTTTCCCCTTACGACCCAATAGATACGAATAATATTTGCTTTCTGCATAGATATGAATACACATAAAGGTTGGGGAACAACTGTAATACAAAACGATTCCATTTACAAACAGTTCAAACTGCAGCGTTTCGTATTATGGATGGTGAGGCAACAGTCACCTAAACTCCATTTGACTGTTTCACAATATAAATCTGCATCAACCATGCACTTACATAAAGGAAGCACTCATTGATTTTAGTGAAGGAACATTTCACAGGTAATATGTCATTTTTTACAGATTAGTGAAGGAACATTTCACAGGTAATTTCATAAAAATGCATCAAATTATGTGTATTCTTACAGATTTTTTTCATATTGACATATCTTTTTTTGAGTAAAATTTCAGTCAGCACATATTGACAATTTTGACTGTTATCAGCCAAAGAATCCCTTTAAACAGACATTTTCTTCTGCCTTTTAAAGTCTCAGGAGGCACATTTACTATTTGCAAGACATTTACTGTTACGAAATGCATCTACAGTCACAAGATGTATCTATTACCACTTTGTGGGGATTATATTTCCTATTTCATGGCACATTTACAGTTGCAGGGGTGGGGCAATTTGACATGATCAATCATGCTAGAATCATTTTTGTTGACATGATCAATCATGCTAGAATCATTTTTGTCGACTATAGTCCACACCCTGGGATAAAGAAAATCCATCTATAACTGCACATCCCATGGTTCCTTCATAATAACTTGATCGGCAATTGCAATAAGACTTAAGAATCACCGCACATTGATCATATGCCATGCATATACTCTTAATTTGTTTTACAAAGGAATGAAAAGAAATACAGATATAAAGGAAACAATAACCTTTCCATCTTGATAAATCGTTGCAGAAGCTTCAATATATGCCACAGCTCGGTAACTATTAGAAAAGGAAGAAAACATATGAGGAAATATCAATATGCCCAAAAGCTGTAATAATAATCAAATTTATAAACCAAATATCTTTAGGGGTATCAACAGACAAAGTCACTAATGATTAATCTACAAGCAGACCCATTTATCAGGTTCCTAGACCAGGTTTGATGTTTCTTGGGAGTGTCACCCAAACATTAGTTAAACCACAAGCATGTTTTGTAAAGTTGCTAGAGATTTATACGTAACTAGTTCATTCCTACTGCATCCAACTAGGGGTAACTTCTTTGCGATCACCATAGTGTTGCCCTCCAAAAGGATTAAAAAAATGCAACAATCGTAAAAAATTAATGAGTAAATTGCACCATGACATAACTTGAGTGAATATGCGAAATGGATCCCTATACTTTGAGAGTTCAGAATTTTCAGTAAGCCTGAAAAAATATTCGAACTCAGTCACAACCTAATAGGAGGGATAAGGTCAAGTGCTAGGTAGGTTGAAGCACCATTGAGCATATGATTACAGTAGTCAGTTAGTAAGCATTGCAGCTTGGTGCCACTTCTGTGAAGTCCTGACACCAATGCCAGGGCATGATTGAAATCAATGCAGGATTTTAGGAGAAAGTACAATGTTTTCTGCTCTGGTTGTGGTATCTTGGTCCTTATTTGTTAGATCATTAGTCGTCATACATGAGAGTCATTAGTCGTCATACATGAGAGTCATTAGTCGTCATACATGAGAGTCACGTCAAGTTATTTTTATGAACTGAAGACCATGAGTTGAGCATAATATTGGTGCTATTTTGCTAATCCAAGGTTTCAGAAGTCAATTGATGAGTTTGATTCAGAATTTCAGATTGATGATGCAATGAGAACTTTTGTTTGATGTCCATGTCAACTATTTTAGCAAGATGCATCAAGTGTAATCTATTCCTGAATCCAGACTGAGTGAGGTCATTATAGGATGCTGATGTCGAACTTTGGAAGAAACCAGTACATGTTGATAAATCATACAATCTCATCCAAACACTTCTATAGACATCAACTAAATTAATAATTGAATAAAAGAATGATTCAATGGAGCATCTGCATATTAAACAAGATTAGACCTATGTAGCACTACAATCAAGTAGGGTATTTTCTGCTTCAAATTTGTCTTGGAAAATAGGGAAGGTGGATGACAAATGTTATAGAGCAGATAACTTACCCAAGCTTAAGAAGTCCCGCAACAGTGCTGGCACTAATATCAAAATCAACCTTTGGCTGGATAATAAAATTTCCTTCCCTTATAGGCTACCATGAAATGAAAAATGGGAAAAAGTAGCATGTTATCGACTGTCTCATGAAAAAATATAAACGGGATGCAAAAGGTAAACATACCTCGCGTATTAACAGCGCAAATCTTCCTTCACATATTCTGACCCTAATACATTCGCCTTCTGTCAGCTGTCCACTCAATGGTATGCCAGGAAGTCTTAAATACACATCAGTAAAATTCTGGACAGAACTGCAGAGTTTACTAGCATCGAGTACTTTCAGTATGTCTTGGTAAGATACCTATTTATGAAACAAAAATAAATACATCATCACCAACATAAGAGTACGATGAGGGTTATAAAGAGCCAACTTACCAGTTTTTTACTTTTTAGTACGAAAAGTGAGCTTTCAGGAGAGAGCACAGGGTCAAAGTCATTTTGAATCTTAAGCTGCAAAGCACATAGAGCAGGAACATTGCATGAAACCAAACAAGTTACTGAATATGTGATAATGGAAAGCCGTAAATAACAAATACTACCTCCGTTTCAGATTGTAAGGCGTTTTGACTTTTTGCTTTCAATGTTTGACCATTCTTCTTATTCAAAAATTTTGTACAAATATAAAAACTAATAAGCCATGCTTAAAGTACTTTTGATAATAAAGCAAATCATAAAAAAATAATATTTTCATAATTTTTTGAATAAGACGAATGGTCAAACTTTATAAGAAAAAGTCAAAACGCCTTATAATCTGAAACGGAGGGAGTAGAAATTAAATAAATCAATCCATGTTTCTTGTACCAACATGAGCATCGATAAGGTGTGGTTCTATGTATTGCTGAAATAGCGGAAACACGGTAGTCATAATTTCACTCTGAGAAATAGAAAAGCCTGCACGATTCTTGTCTCTCTGTATTCTTGCAATAAGATGCGAATGGACTCCACCAACCTGGTAAGAGAATACAGTAAATCACTAGGGAGATATTTATGATGTAGAAAAAAGATCCAATTAGACAAAGATTTTCAAGATTAAAATAATAGAATCTTACAACTGCAATCCATAAATCCAGTGATTTCCTTATAGTAGGATGTAAAGTATAGACACCTTCGAAGATTACCTGGTAATTCAAAAGAGCAAGACAAGAAACAGCCATTTATAATCATTGAAATCTGAGGTTGCATGGTTCAAAATACCCAATATAAAGACCAATATCAAAGAAACTATTTTTTTTCACTGCCACTAATGTAATTGATTATTCATGCTTGTGAAGCATTTACAGTAAGTATCTCCAAATACCAGCCATCAAACACATCAGAATTGATTAAGCTAGCATCACAATTCCTGTTGTCAATAGTTATACGGTCCTGGATGGATGGGGATCCACTACAGAATACATAGAAAAATGAAATCATAAAATAGCTACTCCCTCCGTCCAAGAAAGTAAGCATTTGGGGCGGGATGTGAAATCGTAATACAATGAATCTGGACAGAACGGGACTGCCTATCTCTAAGCCTGTAAGTGGGACGGGTTGCGGCGGCCCGTCCCACGTCCGCTCCGTCCGCCAAGGATGAAGTGGGTTAGCCACAATCTGCAATCCTGTCCGCTGGCCGTTTGTGGGTTCCCACGAAAGCCCACGAAGCAACCCGCATACGCTATCGCAGCAAGCAAACACTTTCTTCTCCTTCTTCAGTTCTTCCCTGACTAGTAGTGCTCGTATATGCTCTCTCCTGCAAAACGAGCTCAAGACACCAACGTTGCAAGCCAATGATCGAGAAGCTGCTCTCCACCGAGCACTCCAAGCATTGCGCCCTGCACGATACCAGTGAGGCCAGTCGCAGGCAGCGGTGGTGTCCGTGCAGCTCGTCAACACCATGGTGCCTACACCTCAGGCCTCAGCTTATTCAGTGCCTACGCCGCCGTGCAGCCGTACTCTGCCGCCGTGCCGAGCGACGTCGCCGGCGACGTCTCGAGCTGCTTGCCGGAGGCCAGCGGCGGTCACAACAGCTGCAGCATTGACGAATACCAGTAAGGACAGCAAGAATTCCAGCTACGATGGTGGCTCATCGGCATTTTCCTCCTCGCTGCTGGCGACGGCGAGCTCGCGAGTATTTGGATTCACCAATGCGTCCTCCTTTCAGGGATTGTCATCTGGAGCTGGGGTTGGTTGCGGGCCTTGCGGCGCCGCCGGACTTCAGTGGGTTGCCACTTTGACCCGCGTAAATTGAAGTGGACACAGAAAAGTGGGTTGGTGGGTAAGTGGGGCGGGCCAACCCGGTGGGTTAGCGGCACAGCCCGCGCCACTTACAGGCTGACCTATCTCACTAGCTGACTGTGAACAGAAAGGTCAGCAGGTCCAATTTTTTCTACTATGCACTGTCATCCTGCTCAAGTGGCATGCTCTGACATTCTCCCTGGTTGTTGCATCCAGTAGACAATCTCAGATCCAACTTTGTGCCCCTCAAGTAGCCCAAGAACAGGCTTCTACTTTCACGCACCTAAATTGTGTGCATGGTCCCCAGCAAGGTCAAAAGTGACCGGGAAAGCCGCTAGAGTAGAATACCATAAGAGGAGAGGTGCTATTCCCCCAAAATTAAGAGTATGGTTTCAACAGATAGTATAGGAGATGATCTGGAGGAGAAAGAGGACAGTAAAATGGACAGTCCAAGTAGCATAATATGAATTACATTATGTGGCTCACCGGCCCACCCTGCAAATATGGTAATACCAAACCAAGAAGATTGCCCAGAAATGAAAAATAACCATAACAAAATGCATGTTGGTGCAAATGTGCGCGCGCGAGAGAGAGAGAGAGAGAGTCATGTGGTTTACCACTCCTTCCTCAGACACTTGAAGTTCCTTAAATCCATCTCTGCTGCACTTCTCAAAGTCAAAGCGAGGCACTTTTGCTTTGTGACTCTTTCTGATTTCCTTAATATTCTGCAAGGCAATAAGACAGACCCTCATTTTTAATAGGATATAGAAGAACCAACCAATATAATTTTATAAATGCAAAAGATGCAAGCGAAATTCAGTGAATAGCAATAATTGTATATAATAGGTCATCGTTATTATTAAATACTAATACAACCAATACGTATTTCCAGTGTCTTGTATGTTACTCATCATTATGTCACATCTTCAAAAAAAAAATTGAACTAAAACTAGAGGGTCGGTAGTAGAATCCAAAACATTAGCAAGCATATTACATGGAAGTTAAACAATATAACACTAAAATAGAAACACAAGAGCACCCAAGGTAGGTAAGTCACCTAATGCACACCATCTAATCTCTAATCACAGCAGGGCATTGCTAGCACTGACTTTTAGAACAATGGATACTTGGATAGAAATTTGGGAGCATGGAATTTAACTGGTTAGGCACATGAAATTGTATTTCACATGGCAATGCAGAAAATGGATAAATCAAAAAAATGGAATCACCTTAGTCAGCAGAGCTATATCCAATGAGTTATACTCATCATATTTATAATCCCTCACTTGTTCAGGCTTATAATAACTTTCCAAGCTTATAACTTCACAACCAATTATATTTGCCATCTTCTGAGCTAAACTTGTCTTGCCTGACCCACTAGGGCCACCTACAAATAAAGAATGTATCAACTTAAGCAGCAACAGCATAGTCGGTAAATGTAATTTGCTGGCAACTGATGGTGGCAGGGGTGTGTGGGTCATATCATTTTTGTACAAGCATAGCAGGATTATTATCACAGAATCAACCTGATTGATACATAAACAAGATCTACCAGGCAGAAACTCAGCCTTATATAGCTATCTGAAGAATTCTTACATTCAAATACATGGGACTTGCAAAAAAACAGATGGGATATAAATATTCCCTTAGTAGTCTACCAGAAGGCTCACTAATGCTGAACAGGGGCTTTAGCACATGTTTTTGGAATACGCTTTTTTTTCGAAAACGCAGAACTGCCTTAATTTCATTAAGACGAAAGAAATATGTACAAAAGAGATATCCAAAGATCCCACAGAAGAAACACACATTGTTACAAATAACTATATATTACCATAAAGGCATGACATGTAGCCCCAGCACTGGTACAACAAACCTACATACAAGTTAATCCTAAAATAACAGGAGGTGTGTAGCAATGATCCAACAGATTAGGCACAACAGTCAGGTACTCTTCCTTTGCACAGCAAGAACATTAAAAATTAGATCGTGTGAAATTTGGAGATATAGATGTTTACTCTAATGACACTGACAGTCATTGCAAGTGGGCACAAAACAGTCACATTGCTATCGAGATATCTGACGCAGATGTCTTTATCTGACGCAGAGGTCTAACTAAACGGTTTTGAGTTGTTCGCAAAGTAGAATGAGTTATTTTAGTTATTTATCAACCATACCAAACAATGCTTGGTCCTAGTAAATACTAGTACTAAACTACCACCACTAGATTGATGAAAAAAAAAGGTAAAAGACATTATTACCAATCCCAACGATGACAGGGAATCCTTTGTTCTCCAACAATGCCTGAAAGATAACAATTAATAGAATATGTTGCAGATTGGTATATGCATAAATGAAAAGAAAATGGGATGAGGTTTCATTTACCTGAATTGCTTGAACTGACAGGAGAAGACCCCTGTCTAAGTCATAAGAATCTGGCAGTGGAGCTAGCTGGATGTTACTTCCAGACGAAGAATCTGCAAATGTATAGGAATGTGTTCACTGGATTTTCTGCAGAAAAATAAAAACATGCTTTCCAACGACAAGAGAAAATGCCTCCTTTTTTATATAAATAGCATTAAAAACAGAAAATGCATGGGAAAATTCACAGTTGAATGCACAAGTTGAACACCTGGATTGAACTGCCATTTTCCCATAGGCTCCTGATCAAACTTTTTGGGTGGAGACCTTGTCCATGGTTGTACAAAGTCATCAAAATTTGCAATGTTATCTGCAGAAACACGAATTGGTTTTGGTGCAACAATTTTCTTTTCTTGACTTTCAGTCAGTAATTTCCTTGAGACTGGAGGTGGTGTATTAAGTCGTGGTACCCCTGAAAACCAAGAAACTTATTAGTGGATAATAATTAATGAAAATGTAAAACATGAAAACAAAAGTGTGTACCTTTGCTATCTAGAATCATTTCCAGGTAGGACTTTGTAATCCATGGCCTCTTCATACCTAGTTTAGAAGCTTCTGCTGCAACAATCTAATTTTTTTCCAAACTTCAATGATAAGAAAGAAATAAACCTAAAGGTTTCAACTTAGAAGTCTTTATGGAGAATAGAATAAGATCACTTAGAATTCAAAAACATATTTCATTCACTTAAAAAAGATAACGATAGAACATCTTACATAGATAAACTTATCAACCAAGAATGTCATTATAAATTATGCATCCATCAATTTCACTGCAGATACATATCTCAACTAACCAGGAAAATAGTCTTGGTAAAATTCCGATAACCTAGATAACTCTAGTTTAAAAATTTTCTGGGTGTAAAAGTGTATCATAAGCAGCCAGTGTATGCTAAGGAATTGAAGACGATTGTAACAATGACATAGATAGATGAGCAATCTGGCACATCTCAGTCTGCAATATGCTCTACATGAAATGGTGAAAAAATGAGCAATGTTGATCCAGTCTTTAAGAAAACTTCATTCACGTTGTTTGAAATCAACATGCATCATTGGAATAGTGAAACAATATATGTTGGTACGAGAAAAACAATAAAAAACAATGTCCCTATTCCCATGGTGAAGATATATGTTAACATTGCCAGAACTACGAGATAGGATATAGCGTTTGATTAACACAGAAATAAAAATTTAAAACATTTTTAAAGTTGCAGAGAAAACTAAGAATGAGATAGAGTTCAACTGGATCATCACATCGATTTGATGCTCATCAATAACATATATAGGAAAATATGTACCATCCAAAAGTGTATACCTTCCTACTTGGACCTTTTAGCACCAAAAATGTCTCGTTTAGGGTGTCAATGGTCTCCGCTGCAATCAATAACTGATTTCTACTCACAGATGTGCATGTTCGTTTGAAGCTAACAACAACACTATATCCTAAGGCCAACAATCCTCCCAGAGTTGTACGTCCAACCTGAGACAAATTAAAAACCAGAAAGCAGATCAAGAAAATAAAAACTGTTAATATTGTTTTTTTTAGTGTAACACAAGTAATTACATTCCAAAATATTTAGCCCTGTATCATCAGTATTATCAGAAGATGATTTCGCCCAACCGGATGGAAAAGTCTAGCACAAATTGACATCAATACTATAAAAAAATTTACACCGCAAATAAGAAGCTTCGCATTTCATCTACGGTCACTATGACTTGGATTATGGATTTTCCACATAAGACCATGAGAGTCTTGATGGTATGATTTTTCATTTCAATTGCAATGAGCTTATCAGCATCAACCCCCATCAGGGAATAGAAAAGGATCAACTACAACAATGGACACAGGAACTTGGTCCTATAACTTGTGTTTACAGCAGTACATCAGCTTTATTACATAACCAAAGAATTTTCTTGCAGTTTTTGCCTGTTAACAGAAATATACTGTATGGTTCAGCACTTCAGCGGTCAGTGCAAAAAAGTTGTTCGATCCTATACAGTATACACTACCACCAGAATACGAGCAAGTTTGAAGAAATCCATAGATCAGAAAGAAATGGAATCATGATGATGAAAACTTGAATAGATTTATCTACATCATACAACAGTAGCTAATTTATCCTGAAAGAATGAGACTATAAAAACTATTGATACTTAAGGAGGCAAAAGCAGTTGGAGTAAAATTTTGATTATAGTTAATTAATATGCAGTAACAGAGAATTGAAAATGGAAATTAAAAGTACATATGCAATAGTCAAAACCCCAAGCACTCCATTAATGTTTTGGGTTTTGTTCAAATATTACAAAACTAACTTTATACTCCCTCTATTTTCTTTTAGATGACATTGGTTAGTTCAAAACGTCAAATATAAATAAACAGAAAATGTATGTAATTTGATGTGAGGATGCTATTCTTACTACAATAGGAGATGCACTTGCTAGCATAGTGGCGGAGGTGTGTGGTTTCAACCCTGAGACCCCATGTTCAACTCTTGACATGCTTACACTTTCTTCTTAATTATTCAACACCAAGTTCCTCCTAGGTTGTCCAACATTTTGTATTCTTACTAGTTAAATACCCATGCTTTGCTACGGATAAAAACATATTAATATTTGCTAAAACAGACTATGATATGTATTATCAATTTTCTTGTACAAAATAGTCACATTGATTTGAATTTATATGTGGATATCCATCTATATTTAACTGGTTTTTTAATATAAAATGGTTTGAGGGTTAAATTGTAAAATTGCAGTGAGGGTAGGTGGTGGTGGCAGATTCACTGCCACCACCACTACTCCTTTTTATAGAAGTAAAATGGTTTGAGGGTTAAATTGTAAAATTGCAGTGAGGGTAGGTGGTGGTGGCAGTCAGATTCACTGCCACCACCACTACTCCTTTTTATAGAAGTAAAATGGTTTGAGGGTTATATTGTAAAATTGCAGTGAGGGTAGGTGGTGGTGGCACCACTACTTTTTATAGGAGTGTAGACAAGAGGTAAAAATTCTAGAATTTTAAGACGATAAGATCATTTGCATACCTCGAACTCGGCTTTTGGACGGATAATAAAGTCTTTGTCCACAATCCTCTGGTCCCCAAGTGACAAGTAATATCTTATACCACACTGCCTAACTTTAATCCAATCATCAATTTTTATTTCCTCAGAAGCAAAAGGTGGCCTAAGGTACATCTCGATAAAGCTGAAAATAGATAAGAAAAATAAACTATTACAAATTGAATGGACCTTGATAAACACATAAGGGGATTTCATATCAACCAATCATATCTAGAAGAAAGTATATATGAATATTCTTGAAGAAAGGTAAAAATGGTATATACACTCACTTCTCAGTTTGCACTTCAGTTTGATTGAAAAAATACAACTTCTGCCCGTCTGGTAACTACAAAGACATAAGCAAAGTTAAAGAAGAAAAGTAGGTGGAAATAGTTAACGCAAAAAAAATTTAGTAACAGCACATCTTGATTGTCAACTCTTATGCAGAATCTCCTTTGTTGGAATACTAAAAACTAAAAACAAATTCAAGTAAAGCCTCATTAAGAGTTGATTTTGGAGCCATTTCAAATAAATAGAAACGTATACTTCCATTTCAAACAAAAATTAATGTAGATCTAAAGAAACTACAAATCAAACATTGCACTAAGTGTGGTTGCTTGATACTTGTACTAGATAAACCACAGCCATGAAACAAACATAAAGCTTAAACAGTTAAAATGGAGACAAATCTTCAGACATAACTACATGATATGTTATCTACCAACAGGAAACCAATGCTGACCTCGTTTTTGCATTTCAGCTTGTAGTACGGTTCCCGGAATGAGCATACAAAGCTGTTGTCAATTCTAATCTGCACCAGCAACTCAAATAAAAAAGAATTGGATGGTGGCTACAGATTGCAAGAAGGAAAAAGGTACAAGATGTATACCTGGGCATGATGCAGGTCTGGCTCAATATGCTTTCTAAACAAGGGAAATATGCTATCAATCAGATAGTCCAGCGAGCAAGAATCTCCAATATCATGCTGGACTTTAGACAGCAGACTGAAATGGACGCCACCAACCTGAAGTTCATGGGTGATATCAGCCAGGAGATGAAATAACTGTTCTGCAATGAAAAAGACTTTGGGCAATTATGATGTTTACCACAGCAACACGAATATCAAGCAGTGACCTCAGTGTTGAATGAAGAGC
Organism: Leersia perrieri; assembly: GCA_000325765.3. Taxonomy (NCBI): domain Eukaryota; kingdom Viridiplantae; phylum Streptophyta; class Magnoliopsida; order Poales; family Poaceae; genus Leersia; species Leersia perrieri. The sequence goes on along the minus strand of CM002482.1, from coordinate 5,437,108 downwards.
ATAAGCACCATCAACAATCACCTAGAAGGATAAGTTGTATCAAACTAGCAAAAATATCTGAATATAACGTTGTTGAATATTCATAGCATGTATTTCTTAGATATTTCACCACTCCAGATGGAGAAATCTTCAGTTGCCTCCATCCTGTGCGTTTCTTCTCTTGAAAATCAACCAACGGCATCAATGTATCTTTACCCTTTACAAGATCCTGCTCAGCAGACATGATTGTAAGGGTACTTGTCATACACCTAAATAAGCGGAAAATTGTCAAGACAGCAAACAAATGACGAAAAATGTGTACAAATATATTACCTAAAGAAGTCTGGAATATTGATCAAATAAGTGCATCAAGTACAATAGCAAGGATGGTACTTTTATAAACACTGGAGGAAGCAGAAATCTGCCAAATTGTGCATTCCAGCAGGGAAAGGGACAGAATGACCATTATAGACCAAAAACCATGGTCTACAAGATTCTCACTAAACAAGCAACAGTATAGCAGAGAGATTGAGCACTTGTAAGCCCAGAAAATGCCAGGTCATTCATGGCCAGCATATTTCCTCGTAGTAATCTATGAGGTGGGAAATTGGCGGTGCCATCGGTTTGCTGCTGCTGAACAGCAGCAGCCCATTTTGGTATGACTGCTTGCTACTGAAAAACAATATTAGCCTAACAAGTAGATGGGCTGCTGCTGATCAGCAGCAGCAAACCGATGTCAGCCTAGGTCTATTTCATATTTGCAAATAAACAAGGTATAACCAACCCCTGCAAATTTGGATTGTTTGATCCCCAAAAGAAGAGTTACTTGAGTTGTAGTACAGCACTCTACTGAATTCTTCATTAATCATTACGGTCATGTGCATGAATGCCCTATTAAACACATAGAGCAAAACACCACTAACTTCCACATTCAACATTTCTTTGTTGATTGTTTAATTCTCCTTTCCAACACAATCATAATATCAACCTAGTCAATTGCTTAAATATCTATTGTATTCTGACAACATTTCAAGGCCTTATTCAAATTAGGATTAAGAGTGACATCACTCCCTTGTATACAGTTTAAGTATTGCTAAAAACATAAAGAATGTCAGAGGATGATAAATCAAAACAATAACAACAAAGGCTCTAGGGACTAAAATATTACAAGCAAATGAGCCCACGAACCAAAAAAGTAATCTATGCAGGATTTGTTTTATCATTTCAGAAAAAGAAATACACGATAAGTGTGTGAAGAATAGCTAAGCTGCAAAGTAGCATAGAAAAGCACTGGACCTACAAGAATCGCTTATGCAGGCACATGCAGCTCGCACGGCCTTGGGATAAAACACAGAAAAGGCTGTAAGACGAATTTGCACCTCTTCCAGCCATTAAGATCAGTAGTTGATTTCACTACAAGAGGCTCCAGTTTTTCCAGAAGCTATTTACAATTCTAATTTTCCCTTGGAAAGCACATACCTTGACCCAACAATTACACTCAACAGCATCACCACCGTAGCTACACTCATACACATCGCTCCTCCTTTCATAGATTAGGAACACCCATCAATTCTGCTTACCTAATCCCTACATCAGTTGACTTCTTGCAAGTTGCAACTACATAGTCTCGAACTACTAGACTTTATCATCTTTTACCATCATTTTCTGACAATTTTACCAAGTACTGTTAAGTTGGTTCGGTAAAAGGCTATCAACAGAGGGTCAACAATTGATGTCAAGAAGAAACTGTTGTTTTGGACCAGATGGACTACCATCAATTATCCAGCTGTATAAAGGGCTAGAACATAAAGTGGCACCGAGACAAGAAGCCTGCACATTTCTCTTTCCGAAAATAACTCCAGTTCCCCCAATGTATCCATCCACCCGTCAATTCTATTCTCCAACAACAGCCACTACTAGCTCACCCTATCAATGGTACTAGTAGTACAATGGAACAGCGCAATCAAGCCCAGCATTCATCGCCCCATTCTGATCGTCATTAAAGCAAGCACCCTGCACGCATCCAATCCCCATCCCCAAAATCGAACCACCATGCGGTCACGGACCTGGAGGTTGCGGGCGAGTGCGTCGAAGTCGATGGCGTCCAAGTCGCTCCCGTCGTCGGCCCCGGCCACCGTGCGGTAGTCCTCCATGGAGACGATCACGACGCATCCCAGCACCGACGCCACCTTCTCCGCCAAGCTGCGAGGCACACCCCCAAATCAACCAGCCAATCAGCAACCGAATACGACAAGCGCGCGGCGGCGGCGGCGGGGAATGACCCTACCTGGTCTTGCCGGAGCCGGTGGGGCCGCCGATGCCGACGGTGACGACGAGGCCGTCCTTGCGCTCCCGCAGCTCCTGGATCGCCTTCACGAGGAGGTAGAAGCCGCGGTCGAAGGACTGGAAACCCCAGGCCAAGCCATCAATCACATCGGATTAGGCGAAGGGGAGAAATGGAGGGCACCGCCGAGCCGAAGGATCGAAGGGATGGGAGGAAAGAGGGCAAGCTTACCACGTGGAGCGGGAGGGACTGGAGGATGGAGGAGGAGGAGGAGGTGGCGGCGGCGGAGGCGGAAGTTGGGGAGGGAGGGGAGGAGGGGTGGTGGAGCAGGAAGTCGCGGCCGCCGGCCTCGAGGCAGCGCTGTACGAGGTCGGCGTCCATGGCGAGAGAGGAGAGGGGAAGGGAGAAGGGAGAAGGGGTGGAGTGCGGAGGAAGGAAGGGGAGGCGGCGGAGAGGGGGGTTGTTTTGTTTGCTTGCCTGCTTGGAAGTTGGAACCGCCGCGGCTGCTGCTGCTTGGCGTGCGGGACTCTCCCCTGGGCGGCTCGGCCGGGTGTTGGATCGATTGCGGGCGGGCCCATTGTCGGTCGCACAAGGCCACGGTGTTGTGGACTCAACGGTAACTCCACAACGGTTACCAGCAGTCCAGCACACTACACGCTAGCAGCTGCGGCCGGTGATGCGTGATCCAAACTTAAGCCCCGTTTAGTTTCTAAATTTTTTTCCCAAAAATATCACATCAACTCTTTAAACTTGTACATAAAGTATTAAATATAGATAAAAGTAAACTAATTATATGGTTGAGTTGTAAACGACGAGACGAATCTTTTAAGCCTAATTATATGATCATTAGCCTAAGTGCTACAGTAACCCACATGTGTTAATGACAGATTAATTAGACTCAAAAGATTCGTCTCGGGGTTTACAGGCTAGCCATGAAATTAGTTTTTTTATCTCCCGACATCTAGTCAAACGTCTGATGTGATGTTTTCGCAAAAAGTTTTCGCGAACTAAACAAGGCCTTAAAACATCCAAAATAAACTTGAGTACTGCAGTAGGAGTACTACCTTTGGCACAGTGACTTTACCTATTAAAACTTTTCTAAAATAGATAAAGTTATATATATACATAAAAGTATATTTAACAATAAATCAATGATAAATGATAGGAAAAAAATTAATAATTACATAATTTTTTTAATAAGATGAACAACCAAACGTGTATAAAAGGTTAACAGTGCCAAATATTTAAAGACGGAGATAATACTAAGGTACTACTAGTATGTTAAAAAAGAATTGGGTCAGTCTGATTCAAGAGTGCCTCTATATTATTTGTTTACACATAAGTACAGAAAATGTCGAACACGGAAGAAAAAGAAGAAAAGGTTATAGTCTCACATACCAAAACAAAAAGGAGTAAATCAACCACCGCAAATCCCGGCAGAAACCCTTTTACGCAGCAACCTAACTAGTCTTCTTTACCCATCCTTCTCCTCACTTCGTCTATCACTTCCCTATCTCCCATACCTCCACCTCCATATCTATCCACATTACTCACACTCTCACCATATGAGAAGAAGTAGAACAATCCATTTTATTGCCTTCTTGGTACAACTACATCGTCACTGCTTTCTTGTAAGCTCGGTTTCTCACCTAGAAGTCGGCGATAGCGAGGGAATTGGAGAGACTCAGTGGGCCAAAGCTGGTGATGCTTGATGGTGAACATATCGTCGTGAGGTTGCCGACAATTTGGCTCTTGGCTTATGTGGCGGATTCGCTTGTATGTCATTGAACATAATTGTGTAGGGGACGACATAACGGAGGTGGGAGGGTATAGGCTTACTGAGATATTTGTTTCACGTGCTAGTATCCTGAGTCCTGTGTGAAAGTGCATCTACCACCCTATTGGGTCTTGGTGATAAGTCACACACCAATTTGCAGGACTGATGTGTTTTGCTAGGTGGAGAGAATAGGTGATGAGCATATGTGAATGATTATAAACAAAAGAGACCCCTCAAAGCATATTCAATTCGTGCAATGGATAAAGGCGAGAAGTTTTTATTGTTTAATCTTTTCGTTCTAGGAAAAAAACCGCCTATTAAGAAGGGGTGATCATTTATGCCAGGAAAGTTCGCAAAAATTCCATTCTATTCCACATCTAGCGAGAGAACACCTATGCACATACATACACTAGGTTTTTGGGTTGTGTGATCGTGTTTCGACGCGTTGGAAACTTCGGAGTATTTTCCAACAAAAGTATTGCACTCGACAGTCCGATGATTCTACTGGAATGTTCGGTAGCACTTAGCTCCATTGGAGTGCTCGAATGATCCATCGTCTTAGGGCATGCTTTTGACAAAGTACCACCAGAATGTCCGATGGTTGGACTGAAGTGTCCGATAAAAATGTTTTGTTGGCAACAGAATAATTTTATCAGAATGTGTGAAAAAATCACCGGATTGTCCGGTAATAATAGTTCATAGACAAGTGTACGTATACCATCGAAGTATCCGGTAGATTTACCGGAATGTCCGGTGTTCGAATATGACTACAACGGTTAGATTCAGAAAGGGATAGTAGTTTCCATACCTTCAGTGTTGGGGGTTGGTTGCCACATTCTCCCCCTTACCACCTGAGAAGTTTTTCTCTTTGTCTCTTTTAAGGTTTTGAGCTTGATTCTCTTGGATCTAGTGACAAAGAGAAAGAGAATAGGTGTGCAATTTGGTGGAACTCTTAGGAATCTTCTTCGGCATCCGTGCTCGTCTTGTTACTCTTGGAGGGTCGCCTCCTAGCCAAGGTCGCATGCGAGCTTCCAACTTGTGGCTTTGCGTGGGAAAGTTTGTAAAGATTGGCCTCGCCTTCACGAGGGAATGAGAAACATACTAGTGAAATTCATGCTAGCTCTGAGAAGATGCTTGGTAAAGCAAGGGTGCAACGAGAAATTAGGGCTCTTCAGAAGGGCTTGATCTTTTTTTGGCATTGGTTCTAGATGTACTTGATTTGATCCTTGTTGCAGTGCTTCCCTCGGCGTTTCAGCATCTTCCTTGACAGGGTTGACATACCCCTGGGTCTTGGGGCATGATCTAGTGATGTTGCGCGCAACTATCTCCTCCAAGCAGTACTCAAGGAAACAACGTATCTCGGGCTCGAACCAACGACATTGCCCACCCGTCATCTATCAAATGTAGTCAAGCAACAAGGGGAGGAGATATGAACAATTAAAAAAAACAGGACAACTACCTTGCTCAGCTTGTTCGATTGAAGGTCGTCCCAATCAATGGCGCAAACAACAACGATGGGAGTGAGACAGCCTATGAAGGTGCAGATTGCTTTAGGGGATTTGATGGAGATATCGGTGAGGGCCTTGGACACAACCTCGGCGTCGTCGTCCTCCTTGCGCCCGGACTCAACGTCAAAGAGGAGGGAGTAGCTTGGCCCCTCTCCGGAATCCAGGGTGATGCTCTGCTCTCTCTTCAGCTTCGGGCTAAGTGAATCCATTCCACTAAACCGAGGGGGGGGGGTTAAAATAGGAGGCGGTGGGTTGTGTAGATTCCTCACAACTTAAACAATTAGGAGTAGTAAAACCATGAGTGTTGAAATCATACCTGTTTCCTCGGGTGGCTTGCTCACTGGGGAAGGCTGACCCTTCTGCGTCGCCTTGAATAGGCGTTGATGTGCGCGACAATGACCATGAGCGCCACCATGGAAGCTCCTCTGACTTCCCACTAGATCGATGCACACCTTCCCAACGAAATGAATGACCTTGTGATTCACTTTCTCCCGAACCGAGAGCTCGCGCGATGCAGCTTCTGCGACGACCTTTATAGGTAGAAGCAATGAGGAAGCAAACCTTGCGATTCACTTCTCCCGAAACCAAGAGCTTATCAACGATGCATCCCTTTCCCTGGCCTCGCTGGATCTGCTCAGGGGGTGGGGGTTGCGACAAGGATGTAGGGGAGAGCTTTGCCGCAACAGAGCTGCAGGATTCGATGTCGCCTCGACAACCGCCGGTCCAAAGGGAGTACCAATTGGCACTGGCGTATTCTTCACGAAGCTTTGGAAGAAAGCGGCATTTCATCGGTTTCTTGGCAGAAAGTGGCGCACGAGGGAAGCAGAGGATGGATAAGCCGTCTAGTGCGTCGTCCCATCGCCGTTAACCACACGTACAAAAAACTAACGCTCCACGGTGATCGAACTGCGGCTCCGTTAGGCCCGGCCCACTGCAAGGCCCATCGCACTATCGTGCGCGCACTGAGCACTCTACCTAGTGAAACCGCTTATCCAATTATCGCACTTTCGTGTGCAACCTGTAGTTTTACGATACATAAAGACATTAAATCTTTAGTTTTCTGAAATAAGTTTTTAAATTTTAAGTTTTGTGATAGATTGTGCAAAATAAGTGTAGTTTTATGAAATTTACTCTTGTAATTACTCCGGAGTTCGGACCGGGGTCGTGTCGCAAGACGCAGAGCTTGTTTGGACCCAGGGACTTTCTTTTATAGCAAATGTTTACTGTAGCATCACATTCACTAATCATGAAATAATTAGGCTCAATAGATTCGTCTCGTGAAATAGTCCAAAATATGGGGTGGGTTTTATTAATACTTCTAATCAGTGGCCAAACATCCGATGTGATAGGGATTTTTAAAAAAATTCTATGGATCCAAACAGGGTCGCAATCTCCACCGTTCGCATCAGATTGGGCGGCCAGGAAGCACTCACCACACGCGGCCGTATCCCCTCTTCTTTTTCCACGGGAGGGGCGGCGGGAGTACTGGGAGCTCGTATGGCCACCGCGATGAGGTCGGCGGCGGCGAGGAACCCGCTTCTCCATCCGGTGGCGCCCGGAAGCAGAAGCCCCGGCGCCATCCTCTCCCCCGGTCGCCGCCGGCTCTTGCCGCTGCAGCGTGCTCCCGGCTTGGGGCCGTGTCGCGCCGGCGGCGGTCGTGCGGCGAGCTCCTCCGCGGCGGGAGGAGGAGGAGGGTACTTTCCTCCGCTGTTCAGGTGAGTGGAGCGGAGTAGCTCCTTTCGTTTGGGCGATGGAGACGGTGGCGGGGTGCGGTCGATGGCTGCTGGCTGATTTCGTTGTTTCTTCCCCTCTCCTGCAGCGTCGCGCCGATGATGGATTGGACGGACAACCACTACCGGACGCTCGCGCGGCTCATCTCCAAGCACGCGTGGCTGTACACGGAGATGGTTGTCGCGGAGACCATCGTGCATCAGAAACATAATTTGGTGAGCAAGTCGTACTCAAATTGTCGGGATAACCAAAAATATGTTGTCTACATGTTTTTTTTTTTTGGGTATATTATGTTACCAAGTTGCAATGGACTTTCTAGGATGCAGTTGGCACATATGGAGGAATCACCTTAATTCAACTTGCCACTATGTCTTTATTCATTGCTTTATCCCCTCAAATGTACTTCTAGTGGAACAAAGACAACCATGAAATGTGTCTATGGCATATGGGTTCACATTATATATATATATATATATATTGCGGGGAATGATAAATTTTATTTATGATTGTCACGATACGCAGGATAAATTTTTAGCATTTCCTGCTGAACAGCATCCTATTGTGTTGCAAATTGGTGGAAGTAATTTGGATAACTTGGCGAAGGCAACTGAACTGGCAAATGCTTATTCATACGATGAGATCAACCTAAAGTAAAAAATTGTCACTCATATCTCATCTAATCATGTATGGCATTATATTATTCATATAACTTACTTCAAAAGTTTTGTATCAGCTGTGGTTGCCCCAGTGGGAAAGTTGCTGGTCATGGTTGCTTTGGTGCTCGCTTGATGTTTGATCCAGAGGTTTGCTTCATGAATCCATTGTAGTAAATCCATCAGGTAGGATCAATTTGTTTTTTCTCCACCCTTAACAAATATTGATTCAATTATCTGAAGTTTGTAGGGGATGCTATGTCAGCTATTGCTGCCAATTGTAATGTCCCTGTCAGCGTTAAGTGCAGAATTGGTGTTGATGATCGTGACTCCTATGAAGAACTATGTGAGCTTTCTTCAGAGACTGCTCATGTTCCTATAGTTTTTTACTAGGTTTCCCATATATGAGGAATGGAAATTATGTGTGGGGAAAGTACACTCTATTGGATACTGTATAGGTTATGCCTATAAGGATCGAGCAAGTGAGCGACAGAGGGTAAATGCTTACTGCAATATGTTTCCATACTGACAAAATATGTCAACTATACAGTATAAGTTACATATAAGTAAACACTTCTTGGTAATTGTCATTGGTCAGTGTATTTGTACTCTTCTAGCTGTGGTTGAGCCTTTAAGGAGGCCAAATTGAAGAAAGAAGAAACCAGTAGTATCTCTTGTTTATAGTATTGCAGGATATGGCTAAAATGTTGGATTAGTATTAATTGATTCCTAAAATGTACCAGTACCATGTATTGGACTCCTATTTTCTTGCAATAATCTAACAACGTCTGCCAATTAATTATATATCAAATTTGACATTTGATCAACCCTTTGTATGATGACAACATCCTTTTACATTTATTTAGAGGTCCTTTTGCATACATCAGGCTGAAATAACTAGGTAATTGAATAATGGAACATCAAGTCTTCCAATAAGTTGCTTAATTTGATGGTTTTCTTCATCTTATGATATATCAATATTGCCCGTTTCGTTTCAACATGTTTCATGACATATTTCCATTTGTGATAATTTGGAACATATATATTTTTTTATTTAGAGCACTCAATCAACTTCTGTGTGATGCTGATTCTAATTCATGTTATGCTAGATAATTTTTCATGTGATGTATGATTAGTTGTTGGACCCTGAATTGTTATTGCTTGGCAGTTGGTATTCGATTGTTATAGGAATATCATTTTGAGAGTTAATTTTCCCCCTCAAGTGTTGATTCAATTCCATGTTGCAATAAATTATGTACGTACATTAACTTTTTCCTTCCACCAGGTGAATTTGTAGGTAAGATTGTTTCCAAATCACCGACTACGCATTTCATTATTCATGCTAGGAAGGCATTGCTAAGTGGCCTCAGTCCTGCAGAGAATCGGACGGTTCCTCCTTTGAAGTATGTTTTCCCATGATTTGTTTTGTATAATAATACATCATTCAAAATTTATGCAGTGGCACCATTAAATATCTCCAAAGAGGAAAGCCGTTTGCATAAACAACAAGGATATGCATTCATTAGTTTCAATTGTTCACTTTGTGTAAGATACCACATGATGTTCAAACTACATATAGGGTATGAAGGACACAAACACAATCCTATAATCCTTGACAGGAATTTTCACATACACAAAACAATTTAACTGGCCTATTGTAACGACTACTTTTTGCCAGTTACTCTTGGGAACCAGTTCTCCCCCCCCCCTCCAAAAAAAAAAAAAAAAAACGATCCATTTGCACCTGGAGTTTCTGTTGACTAATTCAAATTTGTTAAATTAACTTTGGTCTGGTATTCTAAGCCTTCTTTAATTTTTTTTTTTTGCAGATATGAATACTATTTCGCTTTATTGCGGGACTTTCCTGATGTGAAGTTTACGCTAAATGGAGGTATAACGACTATTGATCAAGTGAGTATATTACTATTGAATTGTTTTGTTTTAGGATGCACTCAAAGAGGTTACTGTGAAGGAACAATTAACTGTCTTGCACTCTAGTCGAGTAGTTCAGTTTTTGCAATTCCTAGAGGTTTCTCTTTAGTTACCAAATGGAATAGCAAAGTCCCTCAGTTCAGTTTACGTGAAAGTGTTGTTAATGGCATTACAGTACTTCCAGAATGAGAGGTTTTTTTATTGGCAATAAAAATATATATTTTTCGTGATTATGTTCTATGCCTCTTGCGTTTTCGAGAAAAAAAAAGTCTGTTTATGCTCTGAGTTCGTTTATATTTAAGGGCTCTGTACTTGGTATTCACTATTCATAGGGAGGACTAGTTCTTGTTGCAAGATCATGATCAAACATGTCTGAGTCAAGCAATTTTTATTCAACTTCCCTGCATCAGCTTTGTGAAAGTTGTTTTATTTTATTGCAGGTTAGTGCATCCATAAGACAAGGCGCACATCGAGTTATGGTTGGTCGGGCATCTTACAATAAGTATGGTCTTTAATTTGAAGCGTTTTATGTCTTCTAATTTTTAGCTTTCTGAACTTGCAAACTGAATTTTTAGCTTTGGAATTAAGTGGCTACTATAATATTTTTTGTTTTCTAGCTGAAAACCTCTGGAAATTGTATCTGGTTGTAACTTCAATTTTTGTTTGGATAAAATGTACAGTCCATGGAACATGTTGGGGCATGTGGACAGTAAAGTCTATGGGATGCCAACAACATACTCTTCTCGTCGCCAGGTTTAGCATCAAAGATGGCATTGTTTTCAGCTATTAACTGTTTCTTGTTTTATTATTAACTGAATTCTCTGTTTTAGATCCTTGAGAGATACCAGGTTTATGGTGATTCAATAATGGGTCAGTATGGCCCCAGCAGACCAAACGTGAGACAACTTGTTAAGGTGTGGTTTACAATTTATTGACGGAATAGCCTATTTCTTTATGATGCAATACAGCAATGCACTTAAGCTTGTTTCACCTTATAATGTACTTGCTATCTGTGATGTGAGTATGCACCATATTGTAGATAATAGCTTTCTGAATTACTTCAGAACTGTTACTCTTGTTTGCTTATAGATTGGGATTCTGCTTTATGCCAAAGAATGGTTAGATAATTATAGCACACTAAATAAATTTCATTGAAAAAATGTACTTATCAAGCAGTTTCATATGTTTCTCCTGATATTGCCAGCTGCTTATCACAGTGTAAATTGTTGTGAGTTCTGCATTTTTTCTTTTAAGAAGTAAATAGTGCATCTAGTTGTAAGGACTAGAAAACTAGATGTAATGCAATTATTACCTCTATTGGCCTCCCAATCCTTCGAGAAATGTTTTATCTTACACAAACATGTGTTTTCGGTTGTTGAGAGAATCACTTGATGTTGACAGCCATTGTTAAATTTGTTCCACTCGGAACCTGGAAATGGCCTTTGGAAACGCAAGGCCGACTCTACACTGCGACATTGCAAGGTAAGTAATAAATGTTTTTATTTTATCACCCTTTGTCGTTTCTCTTGAAAGAAAACCTTTGTCCTGACATACTACTTCTTCCGAGGAAAATACAATTGAAGGAAGATGCTTATAATGTACCGAAACGAATTAAAATGAAAGTTGGTTTTGTGACTATTTGTTAGACTAATTTTGATCGAGTATGTGAAAATGAGTAAATTTCAATCTCCAACTAGTCAAATAATCATCTCAACACTTATATAGGATTTATTTGTGATTTAACTGTCTGAATGCTGTTGATAATTATTTTATATGTTGGCCAGTGATGTTTTGAGTTCACTGAAATTCAGTGTAAGGTGTGCAATCATGAATCTGGATTCTACACCTTAGTGGCATGCACACAAATTTAATCTGCATAGTTATGAAAAAATCTGAAATTTTTTTGATACAATAGGAATATATCATCTCACAACAATCTAATCTGCATAATACAAGCACTGTTCATAGCAAGATCCCCCCCCCACCCCACCCCACTTGGTAGATCGAATTTAAACTTTTATCCTTTGTGGTGATAATGACTCAATAATTTATGTTCTCAACCTTTTTCAAAATTTCCATGAATAGATGGCATACAAAGCACAAGGTTAAAAGGGCCTTTGCCATAATCATGCAATTCGTCCACACATATATGGAAGTTATCTTCATGCAGACTGACACTTTGCATTATTTTCTCCTTCCTTGTCAAACATTTCTTAAATGATAACTATAAGACTACTAGTCATGAACTTCATTTTGCAGACACTTCAATCCTTCTTAGAGGAGACTCTCGATGCAATACCCGGCTCTGTCCTTGACTCACCAATAGGCAACGAACCATCCAGCGAGGAGGGGCATTTTGCTGTCATGGATTCATTATTGCCACCTAGATATACAGCACTGACCAACTGTAGCTATGAAAGTTCGGAACTTGTTGCATCCACTTGACCAACTTTGTTTTCGTGGAAATGTCAAAACACCGGGAAAAAAGTCAAGTCTGAAAGATTACTGTTAAATACAGATCCATCCCGGTCTCTTGGGTTAGATACGTGTGACATATTGCGTTGATGTACTTCGAATATTTTAGAATCAATACGTATTGTCGGAAAACAACAGCGCGTTCGAAGTACACTGGTGTAGATATCCTAAAGACAACTTGGAAGCTATGTGTGAACAGTAAGAACTGTGACAGTGTAAAAAAAATCAATACACTAACCTATCATTAGGTTTCATTTACATATAATTATAAAAAATTCTATCTCTTAGAGCAAGTCCAATAACATCGTCAACTGATGACTCCGATTTTAACAGGTCATACAACAAGAAATTTTTATATTTTTTATGGCCTTGGGGAGGCCGAAAGGATAGTGCAAATGGCTATCTCTTGTCCTATCACTGTTGATCCTAGTAAACCAGTAGACCAATAGGAGCTTACATGTATGGAATGACCAATTGCAGCAACCTCACAACGTCTTGGAGGAAGTGTGGAGCTATCGACAATTTAGTCGCTCGCTTACACTTTCTCCCCTCGATTATCTTTTTCAGATTATTATTTTTATCAACATGGACATAGTGGAGTCAGCTTAAACCTTATTGTACATGCTCTTACATAATACATTACATGTCTACCCTTAGTTAATGACAACTATAGATGGCACGAAGGTATTTTTCGTAATTACTTTAATTAATGGGCCTCTCAATAAACCCATGGGCCTTGACAAAGCTTGCACGAGCTTTGCCTTTGCTCATCGCCAGACTTTGCTTCTCAGCTTTGCTAAGTGTCACCGCCAAGGTGCTTCGCTGGCTCATTCCTTTTTATACGGCCCGGCTAAGGCCATCGACAAGCAATGCAATTTCTACATATTCATACAAGGTGAAAATTCAACTCTACATCTTATTATTTTCACAAGGCAAAGCTACTAGTTTATATGATTCTTGGTTGAAGCATATAGCCGTGTTATTGGAGAGGGGCAAGAATCTACTAATGAAGAGGAACAAGATCCTACCACTTTACCTCATATGACAATCCGTTACACCATATCAAATATCTATCACACTTAGCCGTGCACAGAAACTACCACATAAGGTGAACTCGCTTCAATCTAAAATGTATTTTAAGATTAATGAGAATTATATGTACCTTGCTTTTACTTAGGTTCACACATGTACAAGAATTGTTAGGCATTGATGATGAGCTTGAGGATCAAATCAACGATGGTTTACGTGAGGATGACGATGGTTTATGCTATGCTGATTTTGGAGTCCAGCGTGTCTTGACATTCTCCAACTTCCAAGAGATGGACGACCCAACCAGTTACTTTTCTCATGCATATATAATTGGAAAGATAATCAAGTCTACTTCCACCTCCAACAAACGGTTTGTCATTTCGACTTCCCATGAGGGAGTAATGGTTGTTTTAGTGGAGACTGTGCCGAAGCTGAAAAGGCTCCACGAACCTTCTCGGGAATAACTTTTGAAGACCTTTGGGCTGGCTCATTACCATGAATAATTAGTCTTTTCATACTTAACTAGGAAAGATGTTCCTAGTATAAATACCCCTGTGATCTCTTACTTGAGAAGACTTTTGATAATCTAAAATATGAACCCCTTTTGTTTAGCTGTGTGCTAACAAATTTAGAGAGTGATCTCTACCCCTTTGCTCTTGTGATTTGCCTGCAGGATTACAGAAGCGGCCACTTCATTGGCTCCCAATTGGTGCTCCCTTCGAGGTTTTCTCGATTAATTGTAGGTTGTGTTGGTTGGTTCTTTGAGAGTGTGATTGGGCCAACCTTCGATTCAGGTTGCTGTAATAAAGACGGTGGTTGGCTTCGAGTACGATCGTCAGGTTGCACTACTACCTTGGCTGCTTGCAGCCAATTATCTTGATCTCTTTGAGGCTAATTATCAGTTCGTGATCCTACGCCATGAAGATCGGGACACCACCCCTAGCAGGTCGTATCACCTTTGGCTGTTATGCCTTGGATAGTTGGATGCCCTACAGATGGCCTTTGCCTTCTCTTTGGTGGATCTGCCTTCCTCGTTGGCTTCGCACTACGGCACCTTCATTGCTAGGCATTCCAGCAGGAGCGGCCGAATGGGTGTTAGGACATGCCTCTAATAATCCGTAAATGTTCTTTCAGAGGAAGGTGCAATCAGTTTATGACTTATTCTCAGTGGCAGAGCTGGAGAGCAAATTAAAGAGGGGCCATACAAACAGTTGTCGGTATCATAATTTGATAATTGTCTTAATTTTTCATTGTCCGTATAAACATACACTAGCTAGTCATCTGAATTTAATCTCAATTTTAGGTGGAGCTAAAATTTTATCTTATAATTTATTTTCTTCTAATTGAGGAGTTTGATCAATCATATCATTATTATTTTGCCCTTCCACAAATGCCTTCTTGTAGAAAAAAAAGTGTTTTTTATGTTTTTTCTTGTTTTTCTACAAGAAGTTGGTATAAACATATAAAAAAATCATATACTAGTATGAGAGAAATTTTGTTGGGGGTGGCCATGGCCTCTGCCGGCCACCCCCAGCTCCGCCACTGCTTGTTCTATGTCTTTTCTAGCACGAATCTTGACATAAGATTAAAACTAGGTATTTTATCTTTTTACGACCCTTACGGGTGATGCTAAATGTCCTATGACTAACTACAGGCCTAGTCACTGACAGGGATGTATACATGCCATTTCATTCGTAACGATGGCAAAACGTTAAATCCGTCTTAAAAACCTCATGATTTTTAAGAAAGTATCACAAGGAGATGTATAGAAAAATCATTTATACATCGCTAACATCTTATTCATATTGTAATCAGATTATAATTGTATTGTAAATTCAGAATTATATTTGGCTATCTTTTATCTAGAAAATAGTGGAACATTTTATCGCTAACATCTTATGTGCTGTTTGTTGATAACTTAGGGCATGCTTTTTTCCAACGTTGAATGATTGCTTTTTTCCATGGTTAATGATTTTTGCCGGCTAATGGCCTTTTTTCTAAGGGTAGTGTTGGACGTTAAGTGAGCCAACTAAATATCGCAAAGTGAAAAGAACTTCAAGAAAATTCTTAAACGAAAGCGTTGAGATGTTTGAAAGGCTTATCGGTGTCCTGACAAATTAAAAATTAGAGCCTCCTTAAGCATAAATCTAAAGTGCCCAATGAAAAATTTTGCCGAATAGTAATGGTTTGTGTTCCAAACCAAAAGGAAAAATTCACGTGTTTAGTACTCCTTCCTTTCCTAAATGTTTAATGCCATCAACTTTTTTATATATGTTTGACTGTTCATCTTATTCAAAAACTTTACGTAATTATTAATTATTTTTCTACCATTTGATTTATTTTTAAATATAATTTTATACTTACCTATAGTTTTACTTATTTCAAAAAAAATAAATAAGACGAACGGTCAAAAAATCGACGACGTCAAACATTTAGGAAAGAAGAGAGTATGAACTTTTCATGTCGTTGCAAGCTGAAAAAATGAACTTAAAAGTGTGCTATACATTGAGCATAAATCCGTAGGCTATTCGGGTGTTTCAAGATCTAGCAGCTATGATATGACACCCTACCGGCAATGTCACCATACTATGTTGCTTGCTAAGTCGCTCACATATACGACAGCATATAGTCGATAATAACTCAGCAGCTGGACGACGAATACAGCATCACCAAAAAAATCGATGCTGGCATCAAACTCTGTTAGTGCAAAACCAACCTAGAAGACTTGGCGCATAACATTGATGTTCCTACTCTAGTTGCTCTAGTTTCCCTCAGAAAAGACTAGTTGCTCGCGTCTCCAAGTTCTTCAATTATTTGTTGCGCTTCAGCTAGCAGACCCTGCAACGTCAACGCCTCCGACCCAGCAAAATTGCTCTGGACAATACCGGTAAGCCGCCTCAAGCATCTGATGTACTCGTTCTTGAGAGCCTTTGACACGAGTTTACGCAAATGAGGCTGCAAGAGAAGATGGTAGTATCAAAAGGGCAATTTGATTGTGCGGTTTGTTCTTTCAAACGATGCAATCGAACATGTAGCATGATGCTGCCTGCCCATTGTAATTGATACAAGGAGGATGAAAATGGATTTAGCACCTACCTCTTTGTAAAGTGAAATACACTTGTTAACTGCCTGTTCAACAGGATATAAATCTTGTTCCTGAAATGAAATAATTGGATAGGTTAAAATACTAAGGTAAGCCAGGGATGAGAATATAACTGAAATCGAAGTTGCCATTTCACACAGGAAAAATAAACAAGTCTTGCAGTTCATGAATCTCAGTGAGGCCATTACAACTAGTGTAACATTTTGAATAGAAACAATGGTCAACTTAAAAGCTTTTTTGGCCGGAATGGCCGAAGGAGGCCATTCAATGCTATTAAGATTGAGAGGAAAAGTGACAGTAAATTACAACGACAGGATGCTATCGAGGTCGGGTATGCACCCAAGTGCAACACCACAACCCCGCACCACCAACCCAACACAACTCACTGAGAAGACCCTAACACAAACCAACCGCCGCTATGCGGGACCGATCGCTGCTAGATCAACACACCACAACAAACAACAACACTCCTAAAACGACATCTCCAACAAGGTTACGACATCTGGGATGCCGCCGTCGTCATATAGGTTAGTTTCAGTAGGAAATCCTTGTTGAAAATGAGAATAAGAGCGGTGCATATCATCCTAACCAAAAAATTTGTTCAGTTATTGATCAATATTTACTCATTCCATAGAGCATTACAGCAACATTTAAAGACACTTGTTGGTTTGCCAGAGGTTCACAAAGTTGTTTTCAATATTGATACACATTTCTGTATATGGAACCAGTCTAATATGTATGCAACATTAGTTTTGAATATCAGAAGGATACAAATAAAAGGAATCTTAGCAATAGGTACTATTAAAGTGAAATAAAATGGAATACTTCCAACATCTTAAAAGAATGAGGGAATTAAAAAAAATCACGGCATAAATAAAGTTAATAGAAGTACCCCTGGAGCTAGCATATTCTTCATTCCACTTTCAACTAGTCCAGCAACTTCAAGTGCTTGTAACTACATGCATGATATGTAAAGAAATGTCATTAGCAAAGTAAAATAAATTTATAGGTTGAATATCATATCTACACTGCTAGTACAAATCTAGTTTCAAACTTTCAAAGTCTCAATGCTACTTCAGGTTGAGATTCAGCCAATTCTCAAATATCATTTTTACTGTAAACAATTTTGGTTATAGCCATTAGGTTCATAATGTATTCTGATGACCTTTTAGACTTATACGTACATCTCCATTAGAGATGGGTCAACAAAGTATTGGAATATATCCTCATTTAAATTTATATTGGCACCACCACCAAGCTTCCATCCAGATAGCATATGTGATCTCTAGTCTATTCCACAAAGTTGATATCTCCAAGAGCCATGACTGCTACTGTTTGCAATTATCTCACCAAGTCTCCAACCTTAGCACCTCCATTAGAGTTTCAGATGCAGTCATGGGTGGAGGCATCTTTTGATCAATGGTGGCATGGGGTGCGGTGAGCGGGGACCTTGAAAAGGCTCCTGAGTCCTAACCCCTTGGTAGGCTCATGTATAGTAAGTGGTCCAAACCTGCCCATAGCAAGCCCACCTTAGAGGCCAGTGAAGTTGTGCGTAAAATGTAGCCTGTTTTTCGAACACACAGGCAGACAAGCAGCAGCCAAAGAATCCAAGCATTCTTTGGTGTAGTACTCTAAATGCTTTTCAATGCAAGGTGCTAATTAGAGGTGCTTTATCATGAATGGTTTACAGGGTGTGGCGGGAGGGGTGGTGAGAGATGACAGGAGGATTTCTGGCGGAGGCAACTCATTTGTATTCTTCAGATTGCAATGCCTACTATGGCAGAAATATTGGCTTGTCAAAGGGAAATGCAATTGTGAGGGAGGTAGGAGCTACAAAGGTGATTCTGGAAACAGATTGTCTTGAAGTCCAAAAAATGCTGACGGATGATGACATCAGTCGCTGTATGGGATGACAATTAAGTTGAAACACTCCAGACTTTCTTCCAGGATTTTAGGGTTGGACTCGTAGATCGGCGAATATGGAACTCATGCTTTAGCTAAAGCTTGTTTGTCTAGCAAATGTATTTTGGCCAGGTCCTCTCCTCCCTCAAAGTTTCTAAGGTCTGTTTTGCTTATGGCCAGTAATCAAATCTTGATGAGCGAATAAAAAGCTACAAAAGTCCCCCTAAAAAAATAGAGGTTCTTAAGGTGTGAGAATATTTTAACATAATAAAGAATACTCTCCGATGCAAACATCTTCTCAGAAGTGCTTAAATAGTTGCAAGAACAATCAATTAGGGGGGTTACCAGGTTACAAGCTTAAACACCGGCTAAGCACTGATGTTTCAGAATTAGCACCCTTATATCCTACTTGGATATAAAATGGTTAAAATTTTGATAAGCTAACAGATTGCCACAGTGTGGGATTGACAACCACTGGACATGCATGTTCCATGACCAGGACGTGCAAACTATAGACCATACACTCACACAATGTCCATAATCTAGTCATCCAGAGTTAAGTAAGGTATGCGGGTGCCACAATACTTCCCATCCAATTGGCAAAAAATCGGTCCATGGTGGTTTTAGCTGTTGGAAGTAAATTCAGCATTCATATCGATGGGGATTTGAACATATTGGTGATCCTGGTCACATGGATGGTCTGGAAGAAGACCAACAATCATGTATCCAACCAAGAGAGCAAGGATTGGTCCTAGGTGATTATGGCCATTGCACAAGTAATGATTTAGAGCAATGCTAGCACGAAACTGCCTAGGTTTTAGTTTCATGACAGTTGCAAAAATTTATGTGAGAATTAGGTTGTACTTTCAGGTCCTGCTTGGTAGCCTTTTGTGGATGTGTGATACAGCCAACAATTGTGAACTTCCCTTTCATTCTTAATGCAGTAATACACAAGACTAATGCATATTTCCCAATAAATAAGATAAATTAATCTAGTCGCTCTCTCGAGTTCTTCAATCCAATCTATAGTCCCCTTTCTCCCCTCAACTTGACACCTACCAGACATCCCCTAGATGTCTGAAGCACTATAAGGCTGGTGTGGAAGAATTGAAATAGTGCCAGCATAAATAAGATACATATATTAAAAAAAAGGAGACTACCAAGAGCCATTAGAGAACATACTAGAGCACTAGCTGCTGCAATCTTATCCCTATCTGATGTTCGTCCATTTTTGAGTTTGTTCAGATCTTCCCTTGAATCATATAATGTTTCTTCTGCTATCCTATCAAGACCAAGTATTCAAGATTTTATCAGTAGTGTAAATCAAGCAATTCATAATGTGATTTATTTTTAACATTCTAAGAAAACAAAAAGGACAACACACATCATATAGAGAAGCTCAAACATATCTGGTAACCAGAATTATCGTATTGGAACTAATGACAAGCAATTATCATCAGCCAAAATCATGGAGAATATTTCTGTGTCTGCAGTGCCAGAATAGCAGGTCCAGAAAAACATAGTTCCTGTGGCTCATTGCCAAACTTTATGACTTGTAATTTTTTAATAAAAAAACTTAGAATTGGTAGTAAACCTAGGCTAAACATGGCAGTGTGGCACCATTAGTGGCCCTAGTAAGCTATTATGCAATGAACATCTCAAGTCAATTTGGTACAAGTAAATTAGTCTAAAGGATATGTCTGCTTTCTGCATATTTGATTTTATAATATATGGGCAGCATCATTGCTACTAGCTTGTCAGAGCAGACTAGTAAGCATTATCAAAATGCAGAATCAATGCAGAGTAGACAAGGTTAATTATTTAATTAGGCTTCTCAAAATGCAGAACCAGCATAATCAAACTTCTCATTTTTATAAAATAGGGGCTTTGTGAAGCTAACCAAAACTGTAAGCATTGTCAATGGACTCACGACACCAATGAAATATTAAAAGTAACCAGTTCCCGAATATAATATATGTAAGTATGGGGATTGGGGATCAAGATCTTGGATAGTCATAAGAAAAGAACAGAAAAAAGAAAAAGGCATCAACAGGGTACCTCATTGAATCATTGACAAGTAGCCTTGCTCTGACAAGTTTAGATCTGGAAAGATCACTGTCCTCCTTCTTGTCACTAACAAAGTTTAGCATAGTTAGCCTTGCCAAGTGTACCAAAGTAACAGCTACCTGTAACATTTGGGAAAAATACGAAATCAATTACTGTCCACTAGAGATGTAGTCATTTCAAAACTCGTGTTAAGTAGTCTCAATAACCACAGTTCAGAATCCACCAGGTGGACTAGGTTCCAGGCTTCCACCTAGTTGCTAGTGAGTAGTGACAACCAGTATTAAATTGATTGTGTATGAAACCCCAGGAAAACCGAATTCCCAGTGTTTTTTACTTTTCATGATGTCAGGGATGCACCTCCAACACTAAATCTTGCAAAAACGTATTTGTGGAAACCGATGAACCCCGGTCACATTTAATACTTTCCAAAGCCAAATAATAAGACATAACTTTGATTACTTAGTTCATTAGAATAAATTCAAAAAAATAGTTGCATAAGTGTAGGTAGCATTATGAAAGCTTTTGTTATAACAAATTTGGTCATGTTATTTTCATATGCCCAAACCTTATATTCAAAACAATAATGGTAAAAGTAACTTATGTTGACTGCACAGATTCTAAAACTAAACTTGTGATGGGAAGGAATAGCATATAGAGAGGAGTAGAGTATTCCATTGTATATTTTATTATATTATTTCATGTAATGGATCCAATATTTTAGGTTCAAAGCATCACAATGCTACTATTAGAGTATTACTACCTCCATCCCAAAATATAGCAACCATGTATGGGATGGGACACCTCCTAGTAGTACGAATCTGTACTAGGAGATGTCTCATCCCGTACGAGATTGCTATATTTTGCAATGAATCAGAGTTAGCCTAACCTCCCTCAAGTTCTCCTACCCAACCTTAAAGTCTTCTCTCCTCCCAACTAAGCTGATGCTCATGCTACCCAGCTCTCTTTCTGGTGGTGTTTATCCCCAATGAAACATTACTAGTTGCTACACATCCCACTCTGCATAAACTGCGACTAAAGCAGATGCATGTGCCAAAAAACTCAAACACCTGATAAGTGATCTAACACCCATGATTTTAAGCAACCAGAATAATGTGATCCAAGTAAGGAAGCTCGTGAGTTTTTTGTGTGATGATGCTTTGATGTTTGTTTCCACTAAAGATCAGATGAAAAATTAAAGATGATGCAAACCTGTAAATGGTCTTCGGACAAAATCTTTTTTCTGACTTCAAGGCATCTAAATAATACAAATATTAGAAGTCGTCAGTAAGAAATTTAAAAACAAGCATTGGCCAAAATAAACAATTAGTATGCTTCACCTTTCTAATAATTCTTCAGATTCCTTCAACTTCCCAATCGTTTGAAGAGTTAATGTTAAGAGTTCAGCTGCATTTGTAGTGTCCAATGAATCCCACCCCTATCAAACAATTACAGACAAACATTAATAAGTTATGTAAAAATTTGGAATGGTAAGATTTGATAACCACTTATGAGAAGTGATTCATTAAAAAGATTTTACACCTAAGGTTAGTGTCGCCCATTAATAAACTAACCATGACAGCCTGATATTGGTGGAACTTTTGTGTAAATCCACTTTTCATTATTTTTTATTCCTTATTTCTCTCAGAATTTCTCAGGAAGAGCAACATCTCCTAGCTGTCTAGGACTATCCAACCTCTGCAACAGTTACCAATCTTGAATTAGCCTTATCATGCGGGCGTCACTGATATACTGTACCAGAACGCCCAGCCATAACAGCGCCTATGAGTACCAAGTAACCAAATGGTCTACACTACTCTGGATTCAATCCAATCTCCGTATTCTTCTCTACTATAAATCAATTCATTAGCTGGTTATCTGTTCTAATGAGGAAAATGACCATTTCACTAAATGGAACCATTTGGATGGACATGATACACTTAAATACATTCAAAATGGACTGCAAGCTTCAAAAAGTAACTAACCCACACTGATCACATATGACAATTCAAATGTAGTACCCCCCACATTTCAAAGGTTTCCGGATGAATAAGTAGAAGAGAGGCATGCAAATTCAATTTTGAAACCGTTGCATGGATGGACATTGTTAGAAATAGGACTCTCAATCTCATTGAGAGGATGACAAATAGGAAGTGCGGGTAATTTTCTGGGTTTATTTCTCACAAATGTCATACCAACCTAATGTTGGGGATACAAGTATATATAGGCTAGCCACCAGCCAAGATAGCAGCCAAGCATATGCTCTCTAGGAGTCTAAGATGCTAGTCTAAAAGCAAAAGGCTTTTTTGGCTAATCGTGCTACTTTGTTCTAGATGCTATTCTAAAGTTAGTCCAAGATGCCACAATGGACCAACAAGGACAAAACAAACTAACAAACCACCAGCCACAAGATTTATTCCATCAGACATATTTGCCAGAATCGGAGTTCAGACAAAGTCGTGGCAATTGGATTGGTATTCTAATCGTTAATCGGCTTGAGGGCTTTCTTTCTTGACAGCTCAAGAGCCCGGTGGTTAGTGTTCTTTGTGGTCGCGGTTTAGTTGTTGTTTTGCTCTTCCTCTGTTACAGGTGCAGAGGTTTCTGCAAGAGTTTTTGTGTGTGGTTGGTTATGTACTTGGGATTCTCCCCCTTTTTACTTCCTCCTTTTAAATTATACATACACAAATCTCCTGCCCGTTCAAGAAAAAAAGATGAGAGAAAAATAAATTGACAAGCTCTACACAGTACACACCCATGGCCCCTGGTCGCCCATAGTAATAGTTTAAAAGATAAATCTTTGCCTCCTTTCTACAAGGTCAAACAACATATTTACTATTGTATATGAGTATATATAAGAAAACAGTAAACATGCTGTTTGACCAGCAAATAATACTTGGGCCATTCGATTGTCTACTTGGTTCTGGTTAGTAATTCTATATTCTAGGCTATGTATTGACGAGGAATAGCTGAAACAAGACTGCTGACACCAGTATTAATACACCTTAACATCTGACAACATAGATTAACTAAAGCTCCAATATTTAATGTGTGTATCGTGGTAACAACCAAGTTCACATAAAAGTTGGTATCACCAAACAAATAATGAATATATAGCACAAAAGAGAGAAGATATATTACATGCCTTTGAGAGTTCCAAATTGTGTAATATCTTCCTTTGCCAAATTTCAGCTTCAGCAAGTCGATTTGACTTTATCAACTCCTGATATAAAGTAATAAGCAAGCAATCAAGCAACAAAACATGCTACTTGCCTACTTTAAAATAAATTAGAATTTATATATTCATTTATTGTATAAGAATTTATAAGTCTAATATGAAGCTTTGAACTAGAGGGATTGAAGATAGAAATATTTTTTTTGCCTCATAAGAAATATATCTTTGTATAATGGATGCATAACTTCTTGAATAACATGAATTTGACATCTAATCTTAATGAATGCTCAAATTTTGATATTTTAGAACTAATCCTACCAAACTACTCACTTCAGCTCCAAACCAGGACATAATCTCATTGACTTCATCAACATCAATTCTAATGCTTACTCTACTACTTTTGTAAACCGCTTTGTCAATCAATGTCACTCTTATCATTTGTCATATCCTGTTTTCAGTGTTTGTCCATAATTTAATATTTTTTCTGTGTTTTTCGCTTGAAACAAAATGTTGAAATAAAAACAGCTGTAACTTGATTAATTAATTAAACAAGTTTCTTTTGTTTTGTTCTTTTACAGGTTCTATGCTAAACCTAGTTTGTGTTCTTGGAGTTTTTTTGTCGTTTCAGAGCTCAAGTTTCAGTTTAAAAATTTGTCCAATTCCGAAATTTGCCCAGAGATTGTGAAAAGTACAACTCTTACCACAGTTTAATACGTAGTAGGATCAATATACTTAAACAATTAACATATGCATCACTGTTGAGTGCCCTAGCATTATCTATTGCAAACAATTAGGATGTTGTAATAGGCTCTTACCGTGGAGAGATACCTCATTCTTTGTAAGCACGTTGGTGAGTCACCAAGCCCAGCTTCCTAAGATCATGGTAAAATCCTCATCAAGACATTTATATGCACATACACATATGGAAGATCCAAATTTATGAACTAATATGGTATCATACCTCCAATACCCTAATAGACTCTTCAATAAGGGCTTCTGCATCTTTTCCTTGTTGACTTAGCACCTAATAATAGCAAAAAAATTTAGGCTTATGTGCCTACAGTCACTAAATACAACAGCAGACATAGAAAAGTAAAGCAGAAAAAAGATTAAATACATAACCTTATCGCTAAATAATCTAAATTGAAAATCTGACAAGAACTGACAACATGAGGAAATCTTCATAAAAAGGCTTCTCTTCTTTCCATAATGACCAAAATATTTACTTCATAATTACCATGTAATGATGGGAGTAAGTTTTTTTTGTATAGGTGGGTGGTTACAATTAAATGACTAGGAGTCAAGAGGATTTTATCAAATACTGCCATGAGGCCAGATATACTTTACTAGCAGTTGCATTTTTCTTTTCTTCCTACTTCCTTGCAGCCTTGCATGACAAGGAAGGAAAATCAGGGCGGGAGAAACTTCATGATTGCATCAACATATAAATAATGATGACATCAATTAAAATGCAGAATAAGTTCAAATGATACTTACAGTTTAGGTCATTACTAGGCAATGATTACTTAACAACAATAAATTGCTATGAAAGAAAAAAAAAGAAAGTGTAAGCTGGTACATTGACATGAAAAAGATAAAAAGTAAGAAATTTACTCCGTCCTAAAATACAAAGCATTCTTGTTTTCTGCAAAGTCAATATTTGGATGTTTTGACTAATAGTTAAACTAACAATATGGGTATTTAGTGTTAATGTTATGCATGTGACATTCCTAGATTCATATTTAAATGTGTTTTCATATGACGCAATTCTATAGTTTTTGATGATATCTTATGAAAGAAATTAATGGTCAAAGTAAAGTATTGAAGACCGTGTACAATTGTAATACGCCTTATAAGAAGTCTCTGAGCTAAAACGTGCATAATGAAAATGCTGCGCTAAATAACAAATATATAAAAACACAACAATAGTTTAAACAGCAATATACTAGTACCACCCTAATTAAAAGGTAGTAGTACAGTCTTACATAACAATAACAAGATTACTGACAAGAAAGAAATGAGTCTGGAATGCAGAGAGCATGATAATATACATCAGAAATATAAATATAAAAAAAAGAAATAGTACCTTGCCTAGAAGGTACATTGTGCTTGCATACTCTGGATGACCAACCCCCATAACACGGCCTTCTATCTACAGATGCAATTAAAACTGATAGATTATATATTAATAAAAATGAATTTTCTTGCTACATTATATATTAATTGAAACTGAAAGAAATGTTTTACATATTCTAGTCAGATCAGTAACTGTCAACTGATATGCAACGTTATTGCATTATCCGTTGCAGAAAATCACTAATAAGTATTACCTATGTTTCATAATGTAAGACGTTTTGACATTTTGCTTTCAACGTTTGACCATTCGTCTTATTCAAAATTTTTGTGTAAATATAAAAAATAATAAGTCATGTTTAAAGTACTTTTGCTCAAATGTCAAATGTTATAAGCAAAAGGTCAAAACGTCTTACATTCTGAAACGGAGGGAGTAGTAAACATTAGTTGAATCAACAAAACTAAACTTAAGAAACAAAGAGGATTAAACAAAGCAGGATGAGGATGCGCAAAGGTCAAAGCCCGCGTTTTAAGGGTGTCCTAGAGCAAAGGCCACAAACTTTGAATGGCCTCTAGCAAATTTTGCCTAATTTTAAGTATTACTCCCTCCAATCATTAATATAATCTTAGTGTTAAAAAGTCATAATATTAATGACTGGAGGGAGTATTTAGTATGGTGGATATTGGATAAGATCTTGAACGTTCAACAACTCAACTAAAAGGGGTTTTCCAAAATGAAAATGTTGCTAGTCCACATCGCATATGAGACCATTAAAAAGGGATAAATGACCAAATTAACACAACCAAATTGTGTTGTCAAACTGAAAGACTACTTTTGAGTTTTGACCACTTAAATTTACACAACTTTGACACTATTGGCTTGCTCTCTTTAAAATTAAAATCAATTCTACTTCCATACCATCATTCAACCAAAAACAACGATGTGAATGGAGAAAGAAAACACTCACTCAAGTATTGTCAATGTGTTATCACTTATTAGTAAGTACCACTAATGACCTGGAAAAAATGGAGTAGCAAAAGTTAACTTACAATACCTTCAAAGCACGCTGCAAAAGGAAAAAAAAAACAGAAACAAATAACAGTATTAGAACCAAAGCTTATGTTGACAAAACATATTCATAACAAGCACACAATGGAATTGATAAAAATAATTGTAGTAAGAACTAAATATCATCATTTGTTTTTCTACTGATACTTGTCTTGCATTTTATTCTGCAAGCACAACGTTAATGCTGCACACAAACTCAAAATAGATTAGGTGGGCCACAGTTCAAATGACTATTGTACTGCCGCTATGTTGCTTTAGGAAATTCTTTAACCTACATGTTTGGAACAAGATTGTGCACGTGACTCAATCTGGCAAACGATTTTACGAAAACAGCTCCATTAAATCATTAATCTATTACTCTAAACAGAGAACAAACACTACACTTCAAGTTATGGAACACAAAACACTGCTACCCTTATATGTTGATCCCATAAACAATAACCAGTACTCTTATTGCATGATACTTTTACACAAAAACTTATCAGACTATCACAGTAACAGAACCACGGAAAAACTGAACAAATTGGACAAGACCCATGAGGCTATAAAAGGTACCTCATAACATGTCTGAGCTAGAGCAAATTTGCGTTGAAGATGGTAGCATATCCCAAGACTATGCAAAGCAGTTCCAACCCTACAGTAAAATACAATTGATAGATGGACAAAAATCAGAACAGTTACCCAAACTAGCAAACAATGATAAAACATCTTGCATTTCCCATATATGGTCAAGCATGTAAAAAATAATTATCCAAAATTAGAAATGAAGGCTCCCAACATTTCCCCTTCAGGTTATAAGTCGACGCAAAAATTCAAATTTTATTAAATTTAATTTTGGAATTGATTTTAGAGATTTTGCATCGTAGTTTTTTTTAGCTTTGTCGTTTAAACCACGAATAACACATCTACATAAGTTTTACACATAAATTATTTTTTAATTACCAATATGGATTTTCTGCACTTCGGCCATTTATGTCAAACGATGAGACCCTAAGACAATATCTTGCATTTACCAGATGTGGTCAAGCATGTAAAAAATACAGAATGGGAGTTTGATTAAAAATAAATAAACATAATTGCAAAATGCACTTAAAATTTAAAGGAACACAAATTATGCTCTGTTTTAGTGGTAAAGATGTATGGTCAGGCTCCCTGCATATTAAACGCCCACACAAAAGGGGGTTGGCATAACCAATTGTTCTACTATATAGTAACCAACATTTTCCCACTTTAAGAATATATACCAAATATATATTAGTGTCAACTTAAATGCCACCTAAATTTGACAAACTTATTGATATATCACGCATGGTACATGCCTAAAAATCTCCTAACGATGACTTGACCACATGGCTCAATCTCACTTGCCTTAATTTCTTAACCTCTACACACATTTTAACCTAGAAAATGTCACCAAATTTTGTAGTATATACATACATCAATGCTGCCAATTTGTAGGCCTGTCACCTAAGAGAAGTAGCACACAAGCAGCGAGGCAGAACACTCAAGAGAAGTAATGTGTAAGCAGCAGAACAGAGCTGTGTGGCGGTAAGTTGGACAAGCAGCAACGCAGAGATACATAAAAAAACAGAGCTGAGCAAAATGCGGCGCCTGCATGCCCTTGATTTTCCCTATATGCGCACGAACTCAATCCCACTCCTTTCAATGCGATTCAACATGGGAGGCAGACGCTCCACATGTGGAAGACAATTTGGCAGTGACGCCCAGCCTTCTCGGCATGCCTAAACACCTAGGCGATCCTTTAACAACCATGTTCATGATGCAACTAATGGTTCACATGCATCTATAGCTGTAGTGAAGTCTCTTTCTGGAGAATGATATGATTTGAAAGTGGCATGCTGCTCAGTATGCTCCTGTTGCTTTGAATGAATTCAGTTTGAACCTAGATCGTGGTAAATCGCTGATAGAATTAGTGTTTGGATTCATTATATTAGAATTACTACCTGCACCTCTGATGCCTGCTACTGCACTTGGGAGAGAAGCCCCAGGACCGATCTAGATAGGAAATGACTGGCAACTCAGCATAAGGTGTGTCTGGGGGACTGTGGTGGTGCAACAGTTATAGCATCTAGGCTCATGTACCAAACAGAGGCAGGGAGGAGATGCAAGAAGCCAAGAAGGCTCTGGTTTAGTGGCAGTTGTGGGATTTGACACTAACAGGATGCAACAAAAATGATATACTGAGAGAACTTACAAGTTTCAATAGCATTAAAATGAACCTAATTATTTTAACGGTGCATATCAATAGAGGATTTGGGTAATACTGGTATATATACCTTTGTTAACGGCAAAATTTACATCTGGCCGTTAGAATTGACGGATTTGGTGTCGTACATATACTGGTTTCCATATTGAAATCCAATTGTATTTAGATTAGGTGTTATAAGGAAAGCCGATTGATTTCCAGTTTTGTGGGCCTAGGAGTGCTAGTTTTCTTATTTGTTACGATCGCATATGTTTAAGCCGATCATGTCATGTTCAGGTCGGAGTTGAATTGCTCAAGGGTATAAATATGTACACCCAGGGTATTGTAAAGATATACACACTCAATACACCTTTCAGCACATTGCCACCCTAGCTTGCTAGGTATTCGACAAGATTGTGCTTTCAAGTTGAGCTAGTTTAGTTCGATCTCCGATGAAAAGAAATCAATCATCAAACTTCGCATCCTATCGGCTAATCTAATGCTTTCTCAGTTCAGTCCAATACATTGGATTGCTTGTACATGCGTCGCGTATCATATATATCGTCTGATTCTGATCGGCTTTAGTGATCTTAGATTGTATCGATCTAGTTAGGACTTCCTCGGTTAGGTCCGATATTCTCATAAAGTCGATATATTTCCAAGATACTTAGCTGTGTTAATACGACATGATATATATGAACCACTTTATATATTGTTAGTTAAAATAATTAAATTGGTCAAGTTTATCCTAGTGTGAACTGTCTTGGTTAAGTCCAATCTTCTATACTACGATCGGCTTGGCAAGTCTAGTTCTATCGGCTAGCAGTATAGCCGATGAATTATCTTTTTGTTTTTATAGTTGTTTACTTGTATCAGCTTATAGGCTTAACGATATAATTTTGATTATTTGATCTTTATTAGCTTCAATCTTACATCGTCTCAGTTAGGTCCGATCTATGAAGATTGTCTCTAATAAAGTGATTAATTAGGATTATATTACATATTTTAGCCAATACGGGTTATGTGTCATATTATTCTCAGTATAACAGCCGATCGATTCCAAAACACCATTAGCATCGGCTAGCGGCACAGTGGCTAATGAGTAATCTTGATTTAACTTCATCTTCATTTTTCTTATTAGTTCCAGGGTCAAACTAATTGGCATGAACTTAAGACCGTTAAGCAAATCTCCCAGACCTTCGTGTGTTCGTGCGTAGATTTTTGCGTCAACAACCTTACTTTCTCGTTATTCTATTACTGGCATAAAGTTTAATTACAGTGGTAACATTAGTAAATATACTCCAAGTTAATCATAGTATCATACAACATTGCCGTCTAGATGTACCTTATATCATAGAAGGGATTGGCTAAAATTTCATGGGTATGTAAGGAATTGCGTGAATCTAGATGTACCTTATATCATCCAATCCAAATGATTCTTCCAGGATTTCAATTGCATCCAGATACAGTAACTCAGCCTTCTCATATTCTTTCTTTAACCTATAAAATTCAGCCTGCAAAATTTGGGAGCAGAAAATTATTGAAATACTGTGGAATAAATTATTAGAAAGTTGAGTGCATTTTGCACAAAATGGAATAAAGTACACATAGTTGTGGGTGTCAAAACATCTCTTTTTGCATAGCATTGTACTAGAACCTAATACTCCATTTCAAACTCCTGAGCTCCCTCTTCCTTCCTCACCGTTGTCCTTGGATCAATAATCTGCTTCAGCTAAATGAATGTAAGTTGCCATCTGCGTGTGCGTGCATGTGTGTGTGTATGTGTTATGCTCTCTTCAATCAAGATCAGAGAACCACATCCCACATGGCAATTGACATTTCTATGTAACTTTTAAATATTAAATAACTAACAAGTAACAACAATCCAAAGGACAACTGGAGAAACACTAGTATGCTACCCTAGGTGTAAAATTAGCAACATGTTGGGAAGGGGTATGCTACACTGACTGTGTTAACAAGTACTCAAGATGTGCAAGAATGTATACGGTATACCTAGTAGGCTACTATCAATAATATTACTCTAAATATATGTGTTGGTGACGGGCGGATCCAACAATAGATGAGAGGGGGTGCCCATTCCCTTCTTCCTCCTCCAGCACCCCCTTCTTCTTCTTCCTTCTCATTTTTTTTCATCTTGCTCTCTTCATACTTTCTATGGGGGATCCAGCGGTAGGGGGTGCTTGAGCCCCCCTTGCCCCCACGCTGGATCCGCCCCTGGTTGGTGATAATGGCCCGTTCATCCCTCACCTCCCCCTTCCACCTCCCTTAAGTATCCCCTGCATTCTAAAATAGATGATGTCCTACAACGCGTGCAGTAAAACCTAAAACGCTTAACTCAGTAATACTGAGATTTTGTGTCTGAAAATGCACTTATATCTTTAAAATTTTTATGAATATGTAATAGGAAAAGCAATGATCAAATTCAAACATGTGCCTTTAAGACTGTGTCGTTGTCCTTAGCAATGGATAAAAAGACAACAAGGGGGTATATCTCAAAAAAAATAAACACATTCTAACAAACAAAATAATTTTAGACCAAAATTATGGTTCACATCACCAAAAAAAAAATTCTACAGGGCAAAGTGTTGAAGCCAGTGTGCCAACACTCTAAGGTTGAGAGCATGGAGCAATGGCAGTTAATGTGCAGCTTTGCTAAGGATAACAACAGATGAGGTCATGAAGAAAAAAGAGAGCCACAACAAATAAGTTGATGACTCAATGTGCATGTGAAATATGAATTTGTTTATTTAGGTTATATAGCCAAGGTTATCATTTAGATTAGGGATTAAAACAGTCACCACAAGATACTTCAACAGATATGTAACAAGTGAATGCACTTTAGTTTTCAGTAAATATTCAGTCCAACACTACCAGATTGTTAAGGGCTGATGCAACATGTGGGTCTCTCAGTCCAAATCCTTCCTTGGCTTCATGAAGGGCTGCCTGGAAAAACTTCTCAGCTTCATCCAGGTTCCTCTGCAAAATGGAAAGAGAACTTTGATGTCACAATAAAGAGCATAAATGACAAAAGATTAGATCATCACCTTCCCAAAATCTCTCAACTCCAAGCAACTTCAAGATATAAATGTGCAGAAAATATGGTTCAAATTTTCCAATCTAATATATTCATGTCACTGTACATGTTTAATCTGGCTCATATCACAGTTTTGATGAGAAATATTTGCAACAGTGTAAGGATATTGCAAATTATTAAGAGTCCACTTTACCATGCCGCAAGTGACAAATTAAAGACACAGACAGAAGTAGAGTTGCGGGTAATAAAGTCCCACTTTCTTCTACAAATGAAAAAGAATTGTTGAAAGGTTCACTTTAATGTACTTTCCCTCAAAGCCATTATAGATACAGCTAAAGCCATAGTTTAAAGGTATACTTCTTTAATACTCTCGAAACACAAGACCCAATGCATGGCATGAAATGAAATTCCACAATTACTAGAATTAGAAGGGTAAGCACAATCATGAACCCATACCCAGCTTGATGGCTGCACATAAGCATCAAAATTTGGGACGAATAATTATGGAAGGTCTCTAGTTCAAATCCAGGATGGCCCAGCTGCGCCAAATAAAAAAACTCACATATGGTTCAACAACCAAGCCACTGCACAGGGGCTTAGGCCGATTTGTAGCATGGTTCCTAATGCGGTAAGGCGAGGCGAGCCTACCCTAGCTCGCCTTACGCCTTAGGCGGTAAGGCGTAAGGCGAGGCGACGCCTTAGGCACATATAAATCTAATATGGCAGCAAAAATATACTCTAATATGACTGCATTATAACTACATATATGTGTACCTTGCTGTTGTAAAT
Organism: Leersia perrieri; assembly: GCA_000325765.3. Taxonomy (NCBI): domain Eukaryota; kingdom Viridiplantae; phylum Streptophyta; class Magnoliopsida; order Poales; family Poaceae; genus Leersia; species Leersia perrieri. The sequence continues at coordinate 5,404,307 of CM002482.1, read as the reverse complement.
TGTTGAGGCCATGTAATAGCACCCTTCCCTTCCAATATTGCATCCATTCCCCTTACAAAACAAAATATAACTACATATATATGACCTTTTTTATGGCTTAAGGCGTCGCCATACCCTGCCATACCCCATGGCGACGCCCTGACGACGCCCTGGACGCCATATGACGCCATATGGACGCCTTAGACAGGCCTGGTAAGGCAATGCCGACGCCATGGCGCTCTGGCTCGCCTTACCGCTATAGCGACGCTATGGCGACGCTATAGCGACGCCTTAGGAACAATGATTTGTAGAGAGCAGCAATCAAAAGACTTCCCTAATCCACCCATCCTAGGAACTGAGCCTATTTCAGTTTGTCAAAAGTGTAGTGGTACACATAGATCACCCAAGTTCGAATCCTCGTGAAGGCAAATTTGGGTGCCTATTTTCTTCTTAGTATAAGTCAATCCAGTTCCTCCTAGATTGATCGAATTTTTTAATCTGCCCATCCTGAAAGGAAGAATGTGAGATTCTTTTCCTTTCCGCAGGGTTCAGGAGATTATGACATATGATTGTTAGTGGTAGATTCTCCTACAAGCAGAATGAAGGTCCAGGCTAACAATCAGAAGCTCATATATACAGGTATTCTTGTTCTCAATACCCAATAAACATGTATTTCCCTGTCTGGGAACGAAATGCTGAACCAAGCTCTCAAGCAAAAGCAATTTTTTCCTTAATTTTGGAGTACATATCTGAAGAGACAACTACCATAACAGGAAAAATAGAAGTGCATATCCAAGGTTTCTAACGGTATCCCCCCACCCCCCCCCCCCACACACACACACGCACGCAGAAAATACCAGCATGTGACGGAGAAGTGTGGAACATGTACAAATTAATTCACTAAAAAATCAAACATCATGTGCTATCGAATAGAATTGCTGTTCTTAAAAAGGATCTATTTCTTAGAATAAACGTGAAAACTGTATAAAAGTAAGTTTATCACAAACTATATAGAGCCAAAAGGTGGTTTGAATAAATCTGCAAGTGACAAGTTACTTGCTTTCTGTAAAAACTCCCGAGCCTTATCAGTGAAGATTCTCCATTTGACAGTGTGTTCATTTGAGACCACTGATCCATCTTCAATTCGCTGTAGACTCGTAGCATTTTCCTCAGCTTGCTCATTTCTTGTAGCTCCTAGACCAACTGAGTCATCCTGAGCCAATGCATTATCATTGCATAGACCAAGAAAAATAGCTGTATTCAGATGGAAGTTAAGATTTCAGGGCACAATATGAAAAATCACTTGACGAAATGTAAAAGAATAAAAGAAAGAGAAACAACGGAAAATTCTAGTCAAAACATCAACTAGTTTAATTGTATTAGCATATGAAAGTGCAATGTTCTAACGCATACATAGAACTGGTAAAAGGTTGCAGAAAATGAACCAACAGAGAAATAATCATATAAAGCAATAGTAGCATCGAGAAAACAACCTGCCAACTTACAATATAGTGATTTTACACATTATGCAGTGCATATCATCATCACAATACTATGCGTATGGCTGTTTCAGGAATTAGTTGGTGCACTTCCATTGATCAGTAACAAATGAAACTAAATCAAGGATGCTACGTCCTAGCAAAAATAACCTGCAGCTCAATTTTGTTTTACAAATCGGATGCCAGATGCATTTGGGTTTTTACCACTCAGAATTGCCATGCAATCAATACAGAAGGCATTAGTTAAAGCCATGTTTAGTATTGTAACAACTTTGACTTAAATTGAGGTGTGGGAAAGCAACATGAAATGCACCAACAGCAGATACACATAAGGAAAGCCGACATGTGAGCTGTATACAAAGGAGAGGCAGAGGAATCAAACCTGCTTGCCCAACCAATACAGCACCAACAGTTGAAAAGAACTGGCGGTCCCACCAACGACCGGAGGAACCATTGCGTACCGAACCTACGAGAAACAGTGCATTTAGATTAAATCATGCCTCCTCATTGGCTCAGTCCATAAAAATTCAGAAGATGTATTTGAGTTTCATTGCTTAGCACTTAGCAGCACTGCAGATTCATCGAATTAATCCACAGAAACCCATGAGATCATTTCCAGACGTGCTCCATCAGAGTAGAATAGGCACTAACCGGAGGGGAGGACGGAGAGCGGCGGCGGTTGCGGCTCGACGCTGGGCGCTGAGGAGGAGGAGGAAACGAAGGAGCGGGACGGCGTGAGCAGTGGGGAGGAGAGTGCGGCCGGGGGCTGGAAGTGGGGGAGGCAGCGTAGGTGGAGGACGCGGCGGTAGACGGCCATGGTCGGCGACGGAGGCTGTGGAAGGTGACGGCGGGCGGAGGAAGATTGGAAGAAGCCCTAGGCCTGGGGTGGGGGAGGACCCGAGGAGAAGGTAGAGCCGCAGAGGAGGAGAGGACGGAGCTCTGCGTGCCGGCGGCGGCAACGGCGGCGGCGGCGGCGAGTCGAGAAGGGGAGGAGGACGGGCCTATTAGGTTTCCATATTTGGGGCTTTGGCTAACGGGCCACATCCCAGTCCATATACATATACATCACATGGAAAAAAGAAAAAGTCCATCTAGCATCCCTCTTGGGCTAGGTCTCGTGCCTTTTTAGCTTGGGATTATTATAACCATATTACTAAAATAGCTTATTATAATCTAAAACCCAGATTATATCATTTGATAAGCTCATACAGTTAAGCTTTTTCCAGATTATTAGGTTGGAAATTACTACCATGGCATCACACTCCCCCTTTTAACTTGCAAACCCAATAATCCAGTCTCTAATAATATATGAAAAAACAGCTCAATTTATTATACTACAGATTATAACAATCTAACTTATACTAATCTAGCTCGATAATTTAGATTATAATAATCTCAAACTGAAAGAAACAGGGCAATATTGTGTCAATTTTGGTCCCTGAGCAGTATAGAGACTGGTTTTGTGTCCAATCTGGCGCATTGGCTCCGGGCAACGTACATGGAGCCCCACATGTCATAGGCTCCTTCGTCATACATATATTATAGCGTCACTCATATCGGTGCATGACAAGTGGAGGGTTCAGAATAAGCCGTGTGACACAAGTATATGTTGTTTTTTTTGTGAACTAGGATTTTAACATTTCATCATTTTGTTTCTTTGCTGAATAAAACCGCAATTTGTGCACAGAGCTCCGATAAACTTCAGATCGATCGTACAAACATCATATACACAGTTGCATGTGGTTCGTTCCCCAACAGCAACAAAGAACATCTGCTGACCTAATAAAATGAAAAATGGAAAATATGAGCACACACATAAATATTAGCACCATGTCAACCCACTTTACTAAAACCTGAAAAATGGAAAGAACCATAGGTAAAAATTTACCATATCTGGTGTTCCTCAAAAACCTTGCTAATAACTGTGTTAATGGAGTTTAATATACCAAATATCTAGTAGTGTCATTCCGCTTGTCCTTGTGATCTGCACAATCCTTAGACCTAATCAGGTTCACCGCACATAAAGCAGCTGCCATTTCCCTTCCTCTTCTTTTTCGTCTTAAAATTAGTAACGGCCTTGAGTTTGATATAAAGCTTGTAGGTTTCCTTGTGGGAGACTTGAGGGTTCCTCTGCATCGTGTTAATGCTAGAACCATCTTTAATTTTTTTTGTCACAAGTGCCCTTTGCCCTCACCATTTCTTCAATACTCAAAGATCCAATCAGATCAGTAAAACTGAACTAATTTCTCTAATGTTTCAAAGAAGTAGCAAAATCTGTCCAAGATGGTGGTAGTTTAGCAATAATGACGTCAGAAACTTGTTTGGTGACTCACAACTGTTAACTGTTGTAGTTGTATTTAAGTTCCTTCGCCGATACATGAACTCATGAGCCTGTTCTATTATAGAACGATCCATCTGGTAGTCGTGGATTTGCTACATGACATATAGGTCACAGCTAGCCCGGGAAACTGTGAACATGACCTCATATGCATCCCACGTCTAGGCTTATGTATATACACATCCAACATGTTGTTAGCCATCACACCTATTATTGTATTAGCCAGGTAGTTGTATTAAACTTCTTTCCTCCACAGAGGTAGGAGAAGTTTTACTCGGCATGCCTTGTGCAATATAAAAGCATAGCATGTCTATCAACGGTAGTAACGTGCGTGGCTTTCAAGTTTTATAGTTAGAGCCATGAAATGGGTATGGTTTTAGTGATGTGGTAAAACCAACTGCCAAAAAAGACCCATCATTAAGTTTTTGGGTTGATGGATATTTAGTCAAAATTTAACATATTTTAATCAAAAAATATGAGAATAAACACAACAACTATTTATTCGAATGTTCCATTGCTAGCGGTAAAAATGAACATCCTAAGCATCTATTATCATGTTTAACGCCAAGAGTTAAGCTCAGATGACCTGAACCGTGATAACCATGATCATCACTACCGATGTGAGAGACAAAAAATGATGCCACGACAACCGCGCAGCCCGGCTCGGTCACAGACCATCCATGCGCATGCCATTCCATCAACCACTATGTATACACAACTTATTTGTGGGCCTTAGAACATATTAGAATTTCATCTAAAAAATAGATTGGTATTAGAATTAATTAAATAGATGGCGCATATTCCACGTGATTTCATATTTTTATATATACTCGGCAAGAGTGCATCTAGCAACAACCTACAACCACTCACGCTGTTTCTCTTTATTTTTTAAACTTCTCGATGGCGTTGTTTTCTGGACAGTACGCTCGAAGTGCTCACGCTGTTTCTGTCAAGAAGACGACGCCCCAACGATCCACCTGCCCATAGCTGCTCACATTTTTTCTCTTTTGAGTTCCACGACTGCTCACTTTTGCTCCCTCAATTCCCCAATCCCCATCAAGCCAAGCCACCACCGCCGGCCATGCGCATCTTCGTGCTCTCCGGCCAGAGCAACATGGCCGGCCGCGGCGGCGTCCACCACCGGCACTGGGACGGCGTCGTGCCGCCGGAGTGCGCCCCGACCCCCTCCGTCCTCCGCCTCACCGCGGCGCTCGACTGGGCGGAGGCCCGGGAGCCGCTCCACGCCGACATCGACACGGCCAAGACCTGCGGCGTCGGCCCCGGGATGGCCTTCGCTCGCTCCGTACTCCCGCGCCTCGACCCCCCGGGCTCCGGCGTCGGCCTCGTCCCCTGCGCCGTCGGGGGCACCGCCATCCGGGAGTGGGCCCGCGGGGAGCGGCTCTACGACCAGATGGTGCGCCGCGCGCGCGCCGCCGCCGATTGCGGGGAGATCGAGGCCGTGCTGTGGTACCAGGGGGAGAGCGACGCCGACTCCGACGCCGCCGCCGCGGCCTACGGCGCGAACATGGAGAGGCTCATCGCCAATGTCAGGGAGGATCTCGGCATGCCGCACCTACCGTTCATTCAGGTGATGACGCTCGTATCTTGTTTGCTTTGGATTGACTTAATTTAGAGAATGAATGAACTGGATGCAGAGAGCCTGACGGCAATTTTGTTCGAAAAATGTAGCGTGGCGATTTATTGGTGTGCCATGTTTCTTTGTGAACTTGAACCGACCGCGTTGACCAAAATGAGAACCAAAGGCAAAAGGAAAATTATCAAAATGCTTTCACTTACACTTCCAATATTTTAGAGTGCAACTGATTTGCTAATAGTTGTTGGGACAGTTTAACAAATAATGAATTGAGGATTTTGATGGTGTATTACTTTATTTGATTTACATTCAATTGGTACTGCCAGTGCTCAAGTTATCATACTCAGTGTATTTGAAGATCTTGCGGCTAACATTAACTATAATTGAACAAAGAAACAAGGAAAGCATTGTTCTCAGCCTTGAAACAATGTTTATATATCATGTATGAAATATCCGACCACTATACTCTGTCACCACTTTCAAAATGTGTGCATCTACAAGAGTGCCATTTTGTTTCTTTGGAATAACTCTAGTCACAAACGTTTTGTTATATAATTAAGTTGATTACAACCTTTTCCATATGTAATACAAAACACACACTTTAAAGTTAAAAACTTTATGGGACATCAATCTTTTTTGGTCATTCATACCAGAGTTGTACTAATCACCCTTTCTACACGCATGATGCCATCTTATGTGTTAATCACCCTTTTTTATGTACTAGATATCATTTATCTCATGATTATGTATGCATTAAACAGGTTGCTCTTGCATCTGGGAATAAAAGGAACATTGAAAAAGTGAGAAAAGCTCAGCTTGGTATTAACCTGCCCAATGTTGTAACTGTTGATGCAATTGGACTATCATTAAATGAAGATCATTTGCATCTTACCACTGAATCGCAAGTAAAGCTTGGAGAAATGCTCGCACAGGCCTATGTGAGCAGTTTTTTGCCAACAATATGCTAGGAGTCCTATGAGGTAAGATAAAATGTTTAAAGTTTGGTAGTCAAATATCTTTGTCTTTAAATTTGATTGTCTCGTTGGTTCAAACTATGTGGAGGTGAGCCATGAAGTTCATCTTGCATTCCTAATGGTGTTTCTTGCATAGCTTGCAGAAATTCTAGCATTTATACTTTTATGTAGCAGTGCATCAACTTACTGATCTATTCTGTGTCATATCTGGATTAACAAGTAGATATAACATCCTTTTCTCTTAAGAGGAAGGAATTTTCTCTTTTTCAACATACTTTGGTCATATAACATAGAACTCTATTCCAGTGTTTTTTGTGTACCTCCAAATATTTCTGTCCTTTGGTATTTTGTTTAAACGCATTTGGTGTGAGATTAATAACTCTGTTTGGTTTCATGTCACTTGTACTATATGGTCAAGTTTCTTTCACATATATTTTCTAGGATTTGGTAGTATTCGGACGATCTAACCTATTTTGTGGCAAAAACCCATCCATCCAAACCCGATTTAGCCTATTTCTCCCATTGTAATCCACTACGCATCACCGGAGGTGTCCACTTGTTTTTGTTTCTTTTTTGAACTTAGGTGGCCACTTGCTACTTTCAAGCTACTCACACACATTGGCTCTCCTTAAAAGACAAATGGGATTAAATGTGGGGGCTCGGGTCATGGTTGTGGGCCTTACAGCCTAAAACCATCATTGAGCTTGAATCGGAGACAACACGTAGCTATATTGAAAAAGTCTGGCCTAGCTGATATGGCATGCTATATATCCACATTGAAAAAAATAGGTCAAATCAGTTACAACATGTTGAGTGGGTGGGTTTTTCAAGAAATTGGTTGGGTAGGAGGCTTATACCATTTTCCCAAAATAAAAAGATAAAAAGTTGTGCGAATATTTTTCTTATTTACGATTCCTATGTTTGCAGGGCCTTCTCATCTATGATCCACATGACATCCGTTTGTTGACGGCGCTATGTTGCAAGGCTGCCACGTCTTGGGTTTTTAATGTAATTAGTAGAAGACTGTAACATTTGCATAGCCTTATACACCGAGACAGCGGTTTGCAATAATGATTTCATGTTTATCGCAACAACTTGCCTGAATATCCGACGATAGTACTATGAAGCACTCTCCACCCGTAAAATGTCTTCAATAATGATTTCATATTTATCTGCAAATATCGTCTGAATTTTTTTTCTCCTGGAAGGCCTCCATACAGAAGCTGTTTGAGCATCTCCCTCGAAGATTAGAGGGCACATCGCAGTCCTGATGACTCCTAGGCCTAAACGCAAGTGCTGATGTTAAACATTATTGCACCATTTCTATCACCCTTGAAGCAAGAAGCCAGGACTACTATCACTCCAGAAGCAAGAAGTCAGTGACTACCACTGATTGCTCTTACCTCTGTACTGCACACAACACACTTGGTTCCTTCATGGTAGCCGTTTTAAGGACCTTGTTGTTAGCAATTTATAACTCAATACTTTCAGGCGGCACATGGTTCTGTTGGCAATGTTGTACTGCGTAGAAATACCAGCATAAGATATAATTGCATATGTCTAGTAACATCTATGACAAAGCATAGGAGGTGGGTGAGCCCGACAAGACTGTCGACATCTATGACAAAGCATAGGAGGTGGGTGAGCCCGACAAGACTGTCTTAACCTCCGGCTTAATCGATAGTACCGCAATGTATGAGGTATGTGCAATTTAGCCATCGATCTTGTAAATTGCCTAAATAATTTATTCATCTTATAATTTTGGTGCAGGTGACATTACACATATGCGATAGGGTCACCATATTGATATATTTTACGAACATGGTGGCATCCACATATAACCCGCAAATATGCAAAGAATGTATCAGTCATAAATATAAACTAGATTAAATTATTGAGTAAAATTCACAAAACTACGTGTATTTTGCACAATCAATTACAAAACTACAAATTTAAAAACTTATTTCACAAAACTACGAATTTAGTATATTTGTGTATCACAAAACTACAGATTTTTAGCAATATATTGTCACAAAACTACAAGTTTAATCTCTCAATTATCACAAAATTACATGTTTTAGCAATATATTATCACAAAGCTATATGTTTTAGCATTGCTTAAACATGTAGTTTTGTAATAATAAAAACGCTAAACTTATAGTTTTGTGATAATAGAGACACTAAACATATAGTTTTGGAATAATGAAGACACTAAATCTGTAGTTTTGTGAAGCAAGTTCTTAAATCGGTAGTTTTGTGATACACATATACACTGAATTTGTAGTTTTATAAAACAAGTTCTTAAATCTGTGGTTTTGTGATAGATGATGCAAAATACTTGTAGTTTTGTGAAATTTACTCTAAATTATTGAATATTAATTAATGTGTGGTTGTGTATAGAAAGCACAGGTACAACTTTGTATGTGAAAATCATGTGGTTAACTTTTTATTTGCATATTACGTGGGTTGTGAATGACATATTAAGTTAGTATGACATTTAACTTGGTAACAAACGATCCAAATGGCATGAATTTAATTAGATGTGCACCCTTGAGATTTAATCCTGATTCATTTGAGCAAATTATAAGATGAGTTATTAAATTGCACCCACCACACAGTTTATAACACAGTTTATAGTACTTTTATCGGTGCATTTTGCAGCCATCCAACTGTTGTTGCCAGTGCTGTAAATCAATGGAAAAGCTCTCTTAGTGTAAACAACATAGACTAACCACAAGCAATCTACATAATTACAAGGTTGGGTATTGATGTTGAATTTCCATTTATGAGCCATCATTATGTACTTCTGATATAATTATCACGAAACAACTCATTTGTACCTTTTTTAAGGGAAATTTGTGCCGGGTTTGGAACCGGCACAAAAACATCGACACAAACAGGTTGTTCTGATTCCATCCAATTTCGAGTTGGACATTTGTGTAATAAATGGATGTAGCTTATCCATTATCTAAAAAAATGATCGAGATTAATGACCAATTACTCGTCTCACTAAATTATATTGAAGAGACACCTACATGTAATATTTATGGGGATTGAGATTTATATGTTGGGAATTGGCAATTTACAGTATTCTCTGTCATGTTTCCATTCTAGCCCTAAGTGACACTCGAGCTAAAGTGTTGATGACACACTTATGATATAGTCATGTATCTTTACTAGTATAAAAGCCTCAGTGAATCTGCCATCGGTACCTGCTCCCATTGCTTTTACAACTTACCCCTTGAACCTTGTAATATTAAAAGTTATTTTCTAAATGAATATTCACATCTAGAATCAAGATGAATATCCATATATAAAATCAGATTGAGGTAAAATTTTTCTATTAAATATAATGGTCATACATTTCATGAAAAATCATTATCTATTTTTTTATGAAAAATACTTTTATATTTATTGTAGGAAATAACATAATATGTTTTCTTATGCATAGCAAAGTACGGACATTCAACTAGTGAATACACACACCCTGCATTATACCCACTATAGGCCACTAGAGTTATATTCACATGCTTGGAAAGGGGATATGAAATACACATGTGCACTATACAGCAAATAGTATCGAAGAACCATATCATGAAACAAAATGAGTAATCAAGGACATGGACTACAATCGACTGTCAGTGTCAAACTAAAATAGACCGTCATGCAGGCGATGATCTACTACAGTTGAAGCAAAACTTTGGATGGCCATCATGTTCTAAGCCAGCAGGTTTGGTAAGACCCGTAAGCAAATTTCTGATGCCTCCAAGGTCTACTATAATCAGTGAACTTGAATAGCTACCTAAGTAGCTCGTTGATGCCTTCCGAGAAAACTGTGGATCTAGTCCGATTGCTTGTACTCAACATGCCCCACGGCAATGGAAAAAAAAAGTGTGGCTAGGTATATCGGTAAGGGTATGGATCACATATATTTTTCCGATTTGCAGATGGAAAATAGGTTAGAGCATACAAGTTGATTTATTTTAGAATAAAACTTTTAAATCTAAAAGTTGATATTTTTCTGAAATAGAGGGCGCAGAAGCTAAGGGCCAAGCCAGGGCTGCCGCTACTACACACGTACCCACTGCCCTGCATATATATATTTGCCTCCTGACATATAACACATGATTTTATTTTGAATGTGAGTTATTATGAGCGCAATAAATACAAACTGGTATCAATACAACATGCAACATTTTAATAACATACTCTACCTCGACATTGTTATATTTGTCATGTTCTCATCAAGGGCGACCAAGTCTTCTTCCACATCCAACTTTCTCTATCTTGACAGTCTCCCTGAGCCCAACAGGGCGTCTTTGGCTCGCCAACACCGAAAAGCCATGAACGGCACCAGTGAGCGCTGCCTGACTGACGTCCTCCCTAACCCTCCCCTCTCTCCTTGTGGTGGCGAGTTGCCCCCACCTCCAATGCCAGCCCACCGTCCTTCTTCGTCCCCAGAGCTCGTGCCCACCTTCGGGTCGCCCCACCACCTCAGGCATCCTCTAAAGGCACCTCCCAATGCTTTTAAGAAGCCTCTGACACCCAAAACCCAAATCGAGCAAGCCTGTCGGAGTTTGACGTCGCTGGCGCTAAGGCTCGCCATGGAAGTTTCTTGTCTTCACTGTCCATATCAACGGTGGGTTGTCCCCCTCCATGTCTCTCTTTTTCATGCCTCCTCTTAGATGGAGGTAGAAGGCACGATGTGTTGGTTAGTTGACTGATATTTAGAAATTTTCCGTCGACTGCTTACTCTGTCCACCAATGTCGTGGATTTGAGGTTGTTTTGGATGAATCAAGGATAGAGAAAAAAAGACTGTTGCCTCTCATTTAATAAAGTGTATGCTATACAGGAGTAAAAATAGATGCGAATGTAATACTCAAAACACCTTATACTAAAGAACAAGTTCCGGATGCTTAAAATGACAAGTATATTGGTAGATGGAGAGAATAACCAATAATAAAATTGGTTTTTTTAGGCCATGGCCAACGCTCCTAGCTGGACTGTGGTTCCAGGTCTCCACATCAGACTCGAGCCTAGTTGGAGCAGCAAAAATGTGAGGCTCGAAAGAGCCACATAGGTCATGCATAGCTCCCACATTGGCACCAAAATTTCCCCTCATTTCCCCTTCTTGTCCTCTAAATTGCGCTCACAAATCCTCTTATTTGCTGGCTTTCCCCCTAAACCCTAAACCCCATGGTATCGCCACTCTACCACCTGAAGCTGTCATCTTCGCCTCTAGCTAGTGGAGGGACGAATTGCGAGATCGACATCAACTCCGCCGCCGCCAACAAACCTGGAAAAAGTACATCCAACTCAAATTTGTTTTCTTCTCTTTCTTAACGATCCCAATCTGGCCAACAATGTCGGCATGCCGCCCAATCATCAAGCCGACCTACAGGTTTCCCTCTCTACCCGGCCAGCTTCCTTCCCCACCCTATTGGCTTCCCTGCCCACCTAACAATTTTATTCGTTCATGGTGTACGGTTCCCTCCGTTATGCACGTAGCCACCACCAAAGAGCACCCACAACCACCAGTAGGCAACTTCATATCTGGATAGTAACTCGGAGTGCCCGCCGAGCCAAAGGTCAATGAAGATGACTGACAGAGGTTGTGCAACACCACATATGAGGATCCAAGCCTGGTATGCCAAAAAACTTGTTTTGTTCAACTGATTGAACTTAGAATTGGATTTCTGAATGAGTTTTAGAAATAAGTGATGAATGCATGAAAGAATAATTCATTGCCACATTTTTGTAGGCAAGTGCTTGCTTACACAACTCAATGTGACTCCATTGAAGGCAGTGTATTTTCTCTTGTTGCTTAGTGGGTATTTGACTTGATGTTTAAGCCATAGTTTGGTGTGACAACATTTAAACATTGTAATAATTGTTTATAGCTTCTTCGAAGTCAAGGCCGGGTAATCCATTATGTAAAAAAAGTTACTGCAACCTAAAAGCCCACTACTCGTGCAACCTACAATTCCACTACTCATGCTGATAGGTAGAGAAATGAACCATCTGAAAAGTCACTAGCACGAGACCACCAAGGTCATATTCGGGTGTTGCATGAGATCACCAAGGTCATATTCTTGAATGGGTGCTACATGCAAGTCAAAAACGCTTATGCAAGTGAGAGAAGTGATGATCAACTGATAGATCAAAGCAATTAAGCCGTACCAGTCTAGGCAAGGGCAAATTTTTGGCTTTTGGAGATGGATAGAACGGTAGATGAGGATCGAGGTCAGAGTAGGGTTCGTCCAACACCACTACATCCACCTTCTCTTCTACACCTGAATCGGCGAATCCAAGATCTCCTTTGGAGCTTCAACCAGCTAGCCATACCTCAATAGCAGTCTAGAAGTGCGGTTCGACTGGCGGCTATCCATACCTCACCGGCGGTCGAGAAGTGCGGTACCAGATGCACTGGCTTACCATGCCTATCTCTTGTTCTTGCTGTAGGTTATCATCGGCATCGTTGCTACAAAGGAGGTGGAAGAGCAGTGGTGACAAAGTGAATGCCAAGATGCTCGGTAGGGAAACGAAGAATATGAAGGGGAAGAGACGCATGCACAGAAGGGTATTCTCTATGGTTTTATGGGCTATCAAAATGTGTTGTGGGCTACCAGTGATCTTGCATGTGGTCTTAGTTTTTTTTAAGGCATCCACGTTGAAGTTTTGATTTTTTTACATGGCCTTAACAATGAAGTGGAGCCCACTGCACTTGTTCCCTAGTTCTCTGTGGTCTTTTTGCGAGAAATTTAACTATTTGCCACTTCCAAAGTGCCCTTTATACGGATGCCACTTTTACCTGTTTTCCTAATCTTTTGCCACTATAGACGTGCGAAAATGTCCTTTGTGCCCTCCATTCCCTTGACTCTCACAGATTGGACTGGTCCGCCTTCCTCTTTGTCACTAGCCGACCTACGCATCACTGAGATCGTAGCTCGTTGTCTTGTTGGCATTCCCCGTCAAGCTTAGGTCGAAGTGACACTAGGAGGAGCCACATAGGTCGAGTGCTGATGCGCGGGAGGCGGTGGACGATGTGGGCTGATAGGTCAACCATGATGAGCTCACATGCCTGTTGGTGGTGAAGAGGAAGGAGCTGCTGCATGTGACGAGAAAGTAGAGGTCCTCGCTAGTGGAATCATAGGTGTGAAGATGGTGAAGACGGTGATGCGGAAAAAAACCTAGAGATGCCATGGAATCCCTAGGAATCCCCGATGCGTGTCGCTGGCCCGAAGCTTCTTCAAGTTGAAGATGAGGAGCCATGTAGTTGTCGGTCCAGACCGGAGGAGGCAAAGTAGAGGTGGTACAAGTGGCGAAAGTTTGGCGACGAGATGGCATTGGTGAGCAAATGTATGATGGAGGGGGAGTGGAGGAGCTCCAAGACGACGAGGCGGAGGAGGATGAGGACATGAGGGTAGGAGGGCGACGGGGGACATCGATAGGGGCAGTTAGACTGGGATGGCCGACGATAAAGACGAAGAAGGACAAGTCCATCCAATCAAGAGTGAAGGGGATGAAGTGTACAAAGGACATTTCCTATAGAATTCTATAGTGACAAAAATAGAAAACTATAAAAGTGGCCTGTGGACAGTCGGATAGTTGGAGTGGCACTTTGGAGAAGTGTCAAATAGTTAAATTTCCCTCTTCCACACCCTTCTCGCCCTTCTCGTCATCTCGTGCCTCCTTCGCCGCCGCAGCAGGTACCGTCGTCCCCACGTCCGCCGCTAGGGCTAACCCCAACTCCGGCGGTTCCCCGGGCGTCCTCACCAACCCTCACCGCCGCACCCACCTCCTAGCAGCAGGCACCTCCCCGAGTCCGTCTCTCACCTCACCTCACCTCACCTCACTCGGCGCGCCGCGCGAGTGGAGATCGGAAGATGGAGCCGGAGGTGGTGAAGGCGGAGGCGGTGCTGCCGCTGACGCTCCCCTTCAAGAAGGTGCAGATGGCCGACAAGTACCCCAAGGGCCAGTCCCGCGGCCGCCAGTGGAAGCACCTCCGCAACCTCCTCCAGGGCGCCGACGCCTCTTCCCTTCCCCCCGACCGCCCCAACTGTATGTAACCAACCACCACCACCACCTTCAAAAACCCTTCTTGGATACCCTTTTCGTGTTTAATTTCGTGGAATTCAGCATTTTATAGGTATTTCTCTGGTATTCTTGGTTGGTTGTTGGACACTTGGGATTGTGCTTCCATTGAGGATTTGAGTGGATTTGGTAGGTTGATTGATGAGGCCTTGTTGGTGTCGGGGGATTTATTAGGCTATGAGGGATTGAGAATTCGGTGCTAACCAAATAGTGGTATTAGATTGGCTCTTGTTGTTTTGTTGCAATTTGCGACTTTATATGAATTTGGCTAGCTACTCTAGGTTCCACGAAGGCTGTATAGGAAAATAGATTTAGATTTGGTCATCTAATAGAATTTTGAGTCTGCAGAACCTAAATGTCATATGTGCCATGTGTGTCCTGAAGCATCCTTTTAACCGTGGATGCACAAACCATTTGGTCCGTCATCATTGTTTGTTACTTCCCCAAATAACCAGGATAAGTGATCGATGATGCTAGAATAAAGATTTTTTTTAAAAAAATACAAATATTGTGAGGAATTTCTACTTTCAGTGCAAATATTCTTAAAAATAGTTGATAAGACAAGTCATGCCAAACAGCCAAAGGTGTGGCATTTATGAAGAACAGTAATGATATGTTGGATGATGGCATCATGATCAACAAATGGTGTGTGTGTATGTTGGAATTAAAAAAATACTCAGAAATAAGTTGTGTTATACAACAGTGTTTAGAGCTTGCAATTTTGGTAAATGTAGTTATGGTATATGTGTATGCTGCTAGCATCAGGTAAGACAGGAAGCAGAAACAAAATATTGCCGAATGACAAATGACACTTTAACAAAGTGAATCATTTTAATTTGTCAAACAAAGTGACACTTAGACAGGAAATATATGATGTTGTGCAAATATTACTGTGTTGTTCATCATGCTGTAGCAATAAGTGAACAATAAGACAGAAAATATATGTTGTTGTCTCTTTGATAAGAGGATTCTTGCTCTTGGTAGTTCTTGGAAATCGTAAGGCATATCATGAGGTACTATTGTTTTTCTGAGGGTGGGGCTAAGGGTATCTCATGATATGTTGGGTTTTGTCACTTGTAGTTTAGATAAGGGGCTGTTTGGCAGTGCCGTTTGGAGCGCTGTTTTTACTCGTTTTCCGAGAGCACGTTTCCTAAACTGCTAACCGGTGCATTTTTTTTTTGAAAAAAAAAATTCCTACACGAAAGTTGGTAAAGAAATCAAATTAATCCATTTTTCAAGTTTAAAATAGCTCATACCCAATTAGTCAGATGCTAATGGCGTTTCTCATTTTGTGTGCCCATTTTAGCCAACTGCCAACATGCAGAAACGAACAAGTAATTAACTTTGGTTCTGCTCAACACAATACCATGCTATGGAAAATATCAGGATATGGGATGCTGCTATCCTGCTTACCATTCTTGCCTTATTTTATACTTCACATTTACTGATATTGAAGGACACCTCTTATCAGAATTATTCAATCGGTCAGTAATGTTATAATGAACAAGGCAGGGCTGAAAAATGATTGTGTTCTACTCTCTATATATTAAGTTGATTTTGCTGCATATTTGGTTTTTGCAGACTGAGGCTATTGCATTTATCTTTATGTTTACGTTATGTTGTTTCTGCAGATTTGAATATCCAGTCGCCCCCATCGATTTATCCACCAAAGAGATATTGTGACATAACTGGTTTTGAGGTTAGTTTACTTTCTGTGAGTTCCTCACATTGGGTTTTGCATGTGTTCTGCATATTTTGAATGTCTGCTACTTAGTGCTGAATTTAAAAATTGAACTAACCACCTCTCTGAGCTAGAATTTATCTTGGGCATTAACTTAGCTGTAATCTATCAAAAAGTATTAGGGACAAATGCAACTTTGCTAGAAATGTTTTCCTGTTTTTTCAACCAGCCTATTGGCCATCGGTGAAGCTCAGTGTAAAACCCCTACATTTTGCTTCAGCAACAGTTGGCACATGCACCGCAGCTTTTACTCATATCTAGTATATGGAGTGCAGATGCTCCGGCTAAGCCCCAAAGGCTACACTTGTTTTCTACCATCTGCAAGACCGCTGCAATGCTAGGAGTGATGCCATTGAAGACACAATCATTGCGATGCTTCCAAATCTCCCGAGCCTCTAGAACCACCAACAAGTTTAGCTTTTTCCGCACTTCCTTTGGCCAATCTTTAGTAGCCTGATGATCCACAAGAAATGGAGAGTTAAAAAAACAAACATAAAAAATTACACTTATGTTGTGCTAAAGTTTGTATTGATCTATACATCATCCGGTCCTGCATTCCCTGTTTTCTCTTTCACTGTCAGCACACACTGTGCGCCTATTCTTCTACACTAAGTACTCGTTTACCTTGTGAATTATACTTAAAATATCACCTTGCAGGCCCCATATGTGGATCCGAGGACAAAGCTGCGCTACGCTGATCCAGAAGTGTTCAAGCAAATCCGAATGCTTCCTGATGATTATGTCCAAAAGTATTTGGCACTCAGAAATGCTGCCGTTGTACTGAGATAACTTCTGCCCACAAAATCCATCTAGAAGAGAAACGGGGATTTGCCCTCTTGACTCTATGTGGCAGAGACATCTATAGATCTACCGTGAATGTATATTTACTTGTGTCCTTGTTCCTTAGCAAAATATGAAAGATGATTTTAGCAAAATATAAAAGATGATTTTCCCTCTGTAGTAATAGCTGACTTTTATGGCTGGAGACGTCCGGTTCGTTCTGTATCGATGTTCAAGAATTACTGGTAATCTTTTCTGGTCCTTTATGGACGAAACTTTTATTACTGAGCATTGTAGCAATTTGCAATAGGCCAGTTTCATACTTATGAGCCTGCCAAATTCTTTGTGCACAGAGTGACCAAATCTTAATGAAGTCTTGATTTTGTGCACACAGTGATCAAATCTTTATGCGTATGGAATTGAACTGATCCTGGGTTATCAACGCCGAAGGGCTGGGCATGGATTTGGTCCATACAATGAAAGTACGTCATCTATGATTTCATTGAAGCTAAGGAGAATTTATATTACTAGCTGAGTGGCCCATGCGTTGCAATGGGATTATTTTTCTTCAGAATAAATAGCAAGTGCTATGTAAATATTAGTACTAAGAGTTCATGTTGAACAATATATGATCGTTATACTCATTCGTGGGAACAGAGATTATATAAAGAATCAGCCATAAAATGTCACCACATGCTAATATCATGGGGCCTCCACTACTGTTTCCGATTGGAAAAAAAATGACACCACCACACACCCCTCTTGCCTCAACACATGTTTGCAGACTTGGCCTGTGCTGATTGCTGACAACGGCAGCATGTATGAGGACTTTGTTGGCATGATCCCTTGCAGCTTCAGCTCTTGAATGTTGCTTTGGCACCTGAAACACAAATCCCACGATACAACAGAAATCCAAAAGTTCAGCTAAAGAAGAAATCACCAAGATATAATAAATTTCTTCACATGACCAACCTTTTGTACTCAAATTCATCCATGTAAACTGATAAAATTTGCTTCACTCTTCTATTTCTAGTGGTACTTTTATTGTGCAAATGGATAGAAATAAAACGGAGAGCAGAGACAAAGAACCTTAAAATGAGATCGACCAGAGTGAGCTTCTGTAACCTCAGCTAAAATCCTCACGCCCTCACCTCGATGGCCTAGCCACTGGCAGTGCAACAGGTGGCCACAGTCCAGCAACACCCACAGCACATTGCTAGTTCAGGAAGTTGCGGCTGCGGCGGCACCACCATACACCACCACTGGGAACACCTCCAATGTCGTTTCGTCGATACAGGCCTCAGTGGCAACGACAGACCCATAGTGGCCATCGATATGGATGTGCTGTTGCAGACGAAAAATAGATTCCTCTGAATTTAACACTACTGCACATATGTTTAAAACACAGATTATATTTTTTGGACCATTTTGTTCATGCACATAAGTGTATACTAAAGTATATATCTTGAGCTTATTGGAACAGAAATTCAATGGACCATCACATATCCGAGAAAGAAATTCAATGGGTCATCAGATAAGCAATCAAAGCAATGAAAATCTGTATATATGTGAATATGTGATGTACTCATCTCTTATATCTGAATACCTTCTAGAACTGTAGCATCGTATTGGTATGGCTTCATCTGCAGAGGTTCAAAAAGCATCATTCAATTATGAAAATCGTATACTTCCTGTCTTGGTTTCATTGAAAAATCTGTCGTGGAAAGAAGCCTGGAGCAAAAGGAAACCAAACAGTTGATACTTGATACAGATAAATGAGTTTCCAGGATGTAGAGATGACAAGCATTCTGGCTTTCGTAGTTACCATAGTCTTAAATACAATACACGCGAACTGGATGAACACAACGCACACACACGCGAACACTGTAGGAGATACGGCAAAGAACGAACACAGAGAGAATTTTTTGGTGCAGTGCGCAACTTCTGCTGCTTTTCTGTTTATTGGCTTATATAGCCTGCAGAATACAAGGAGATCACACCCACCACAATCGTTTTTCCCGGCATGCTTCCGCTGCATCCATCCCTACAGCCGCACGACGTTCTCCCGTTCGTGGCGCTAGACGCGGACAACCGAGATAATCTCGGATCCCCTCAACCGAAGACATGCAATGGCTCCACACACACATCGTGGGCTCATGCAGATAACAATGCAGTAAAAACATGCAAAGCTAACTTGGCACACAAGTTTTATTTCTAACAAAACTCCCCCTAAGCTTGATGTGCCGAAGAATCAAACATACCAATCTGCTCACTCAGTTTCTGAAACTTGCAACGCGGCAGCGCCTTCATCAGAACATCTGCGATTTGCTCTCCCGTGCCTACGAACTCCGGCTTGATCTCCCCATTCTCCACGGCTTCACGGATGAAATGAAACTTCGTTTGAATGTGCTTACTCCTTTCGTGAAAAACAGGATTCTTCATGAGAGCTAGAGCTGATTGATTGTCCACCTTAAGCTTGATAACTTCAGGATCTGCATTCCTGAGATCACCAAGAAGACGGGCAAGCCAAATGCCCTGACACGCAGCTGCAGCCGCTGCGATATACTCTGATTCACATGAGGAGAGGGCTACAACCCTCTGTTTTTGAGACTGCCAGCTAACAGGATTTTTGCCGAGGAAGAATACCACACCCGTTGTGCTCTTGCGTGTATCAACATCTCCTCCCATATCACTATCACTGTAGCCCAGCAGTCCTCCTTTTCCCTTCACGTAGCGGCAACCAAAGTGAATTGTCCCAGCTACATACCTAATGATCCTCTTTACTGCACCAAGATGCTCATCAGTTGGTTTCTCCATGAAACGACTCACATACCCAACCGAGAACGCCAGGTCAGGACGGGTATTAACCAGATAGCGCAGGCTCCCCACCAAGCTCCTGTACTCCGTGCCATCCACCGGTGTTCCTGCGCTCTCCTTGCTCAGCTTGAGCCTTGGCTCCATCGGCGTTGTGCAGGGGTTGCAGCCAGTGAGCCCTGCCTTCTCGACGATCCGCGACGCGTACGCTGCCTGGCTCAACGTGATGGATCTTCCTGACGGACCTCGATCCCAAGATAGAAACTCAGGGGACCAAGATCGCTCATCTTGAATTCCGCCATCATTTGCCCCTTGAACTTACTGATCATATCAGCGTCACCGCCGACGATCACCAGATTGTCTACGTACACACCAACCAGCAGCCTTGCGTCGCCGTTTCCGTGCGCGTACAGCCCGTGCTCCAACGGGCTCTGACTAAACCCGAGCCGCTTCAGGGTGCAGTCAAGCTTTGTGTTCCACGCCCTGGGTGCCTGACGAAGTCCATACAGCGCCTTGTCCAGCCTGTACACCTTGCCTTCTTCTCCGGTGACCTCAAATCCGGGCGGTTGGGCCACGTATACCTCCTCAATGAGCTCGCCATTAAGAAACGCCGATTTCACGTCCATATGATGCACCTGCCACTCCTCCTGTGCAGCAAGTGCAAGCAACAGCCGGACAGAGTCGAGTCGAGCGACCGGAGCAAACACCTCGTCGAAGTCAATTCCGGCACGCTGCACGTACCCCTTTGCCAGCAGCCGAGCTTTATGCTTGATCACGACGCCCCGCGCATCCTTCTTCAGCTTGAAAACCCATTTCAAACCAATGGGTCGGTGTCCTTGCGGCAAATCAACGAGCCTCCAGGTCTTGTTCTCTTCGATCGACGTGATCTCGTCGAGCATTGCACGACGCCAGGACGCTTCCCGCGCCGCCTGCGCAAATGTGGTCGGTTCTTCTCAGCACACCATCATCAGCTCCTCCTGAACTTCGCGATTAGCCAATCCCGGTGGCGTGGCCGGTCCCAGCAGGTTGTCGAGGGTGCGGAACCGCAGTGGCGCATCGTCGTCATGGTCGTCGTCGAGGTACTCCTCGTAGCCTGGTGGCGGTGAGACAAACTCCACCGCCGGCATGATGCCACGCCCCGTCGGTGTTCTCGGCGATGATGGGCCCGAGGTTGATTTTGATGGGGTACTCACTTGTGCCGAAGGTGTTCGACCCATGTCCCATGTACGCGGCGAAGTTGGCGGCATTGACACCACGCGCGGTGAGGCTGGCGATGTAGACGCCGTGCGCCGTGAACTGGACTCCCCCAAATCCGCGCGTTCCTCAGTGCCTACCTCGGGGTGGTGTACTCGATGACGAAGTCACTGTCGGCGGAGTCCGCACGATCGCCGTCCCAGCGCCACTCCGCCTCTTCATCAAAGACAATGTCGCGCGAGACATGAACTCGCCGCGCCACCGGATCATAAACCCTGTACGCCTTGGACCCTGCTTCGTACCCGACGAAGATCATCGCCTTGCTCCGGTCATCAAGCTTCTTGCGGTTTGGGGCCGTGATCTTGGTGTGCGCGACGCAGCCAAATGTGCGAAGGTGGTGTACCGCCGGCGTGTACCCGTGCCATAGCTCGTAGGGGGTCTTGCCATCGATGCTTTTCGACGACATCCTGTTCAGAATGTACACTGCCGTCGTCACGGCCTCCCCCCAGAACATACCTGGCAGATGCTTGGCCTTGAGCATGCTTCTTGCCGTCCCAACTACTGATTGGTTGCGGCGCTCGATGACGCCATTTTGCTGCGGAGAGTAGGGGGCAGCGAGTTCGCGCCTGACGCCTAGCTCGGCGCAATACTCCTGGAAGTGCCCGACGGTGAATTCTTCCCCCCGATCTGTGCGTAGGGCGTGAAGCTGATGCCCAGATTTCCGCTCCGCCGCCGCCTGGATCCGCCGGATGGCCGCCGGCGCCTGATCCTTTGTGGGCAGCAGCACCACCCACATGAAACGGCTGAAGTCGTCGACGAGCAGCAGAAAGTATTTGTTCCCGCTCGGCGTCGGAGGCGTGATGGGGCCACAGAGGTCCCCATGGAGCAGCTCGAGCGGCGACGTGGATCGGTGCTGCGCCGCCTGTGGGAACGGACTCCGGCGATGTTTCCCCGCCAAGCAGGCCTCACAGACCTGCTCGACCTGCTTCAGGAGTGGCAGGCCGCGGACCAGCTGCTCGCGCCCCATCTTCCTCAGCGCGGTGAAGTTGGCGTGCCCGAACCGCAAATGCAAGCGCCAGGCGTCGTCGCCGGCGCGCGCAGTCAGGCAGACCGGTTGTGCAAGCGTGATGTTGAGACACATATAACCGGCCTGGGCTGCGTGGAATCTTGGCGAGGAGGCGCATGTCATCATCACGAATTCGCATGAACCTGTGCTTGACCCACACATCAAATCCAGACTCGTCGAGCTGACCAACGCTAATGATGTTCGCGGCGAGCCGCGGCAGGTAATAGCAGTTTGTCAGAGTGCGGCGCTCACCATTTTTGCAGCTGAAGAGGACTGTGCTGCATCCTTCGATGCGCACTACGGACCCGTCGCCAAGCTTCACGTTCCCGGTGATCCCTGTGTCGATGTCGGAGAAGGCAGCCTTGCAGCCGCTCATATGGTTCGAGGCACCGGAGTCGACGATCCAGCTCCTCGGGTCACGGTCCACGTCGTCGTTCACCGCCGCGAACACCTTCTTCTCCACCAGCTCCAAAGGGGGGGCGCGACCCGGCGCGGACGCCGGCGTGCGCTCTGGCTCGATCTCGCACAACAGGGATTCAAATCCCACCGACGCGCGCGTACCTTGCTGGGCCGGATCAGCAACGGCCCACTCTTCAGGTCTTTGGGCGTCGAGGCAGTCGACGCTCCCGCCGGTGAGAAGCAGTAGCGTGGGCTCATCGTCCTCTGCTACATGGGCTTGGTCCTCCTTTTTGGGATTGCTGCGGCATTCCTTGGCCCAGTGCCCAAACTTGCCGCAGTTGCGACATTTGTCGTCCTTTCGGGCTGGCCCAGAGTACGCCGTCTCTGAGCTCCCGGCCGCCGAGCCGCCTCCGCGCCCCTTTCCGCCGCGACGCTTGCCGCGGCTGCCAGGGCTGCTGCTGCCGCCGCGCTTCGCCTCTTGGTCCTTCTTCTTCTGGCGTTCTGCCCATTCCGCCTCCGTGAGGTACAGCATCGTGCCGGTGCTCGAGGAAGCCGCCGATGTAGGGATGTCCTCTGCCGCCTTGAGTCTGCCGGTCACCTCTTCCAGTGACAGAGTTGAGATGTCGAGGAGGGTTTCGATGGAGAGGACGAGTTGGTGAAACCTTGGACGCGCGACGCGGAGAAATTTTTCGACGACCTTGTCAGCGGGCTCCGGATCGCCGAGGACGGCAAGTTGGTTGACGATGGTGGTGAGGCGCAGCGCGCAGTCCTCCACGGACTCGTCGCCACGGAACACAAGCTGTTCGTACTCCGTTCGCGCCTTCTGCGCGCTCGCCTTGCGGATCCGGTCATTGCCGACCCGCATTGTCTTGATGCACTCCCAGGCTTCCCTGGCCGACGCCTTGGTCGCCAGGGTGCCGATCATCTCCGGCGGCACGGCACTGCAAATGGCGTCGAGCGTCATCCGGTCTTCGTACAGTTCCACAGCAATGCCGCCTGGTTCGATCGCCCCCCCACAGACAACGTGCCTGTAGCTTGATCTTCATCAACAGCGCCCAGTCGTTGTAGTTCGATTTCGACAGCAGCGGGTAGTTCGCCGAGCTGCCCCCCTCCTTGACCACGCGGTGAATCACCAGCCCACGATCACCCCCGCCGCTGCCGGAAGCGCGGCCGCCGGAGCTTGCCGGTGGGGAAGACGAGCGACGTCGAGGCATTAGAACGCCGTCTAACATTCGATCTCCTGTCCAAGTCTTGAACCTTGCTCTGATACCAATTGTTAGGTATCCCGGAATCAACAACGAACACACGCGAACTGGATGAACACAACGCACACACACGCGAACACTGTAGGAGATACGGCAAAGAACGAACACAGAGAGAATTTTTTGGTGCAGTGCGCAACTTCTGCTGCTTTTCTGTTTATTGGCTTATATAGCCTGCTGAATACAAGGAGATCACACCCACCACAATCATTTTTCCCGGCATGCTTCCGCTGCATCCATCCCTACAGCCGCACGACGTTCTCCCGTTCGTGGCGCTAGACGCGGACAACCGAGATAATCTCGGATCCCCTCAACCGAAGACATGCAATGGCTCCACACACACATCGTGGGCTCATGCAGATAACAATGCAGTAAATAAAAACATGCAAAGCTAACTTGGCACACAAGTTTTATTTCTAACATTATCTCTCCCTCTCTCTCTTAACTCCGGTGATCACTCCGGCGACCGAATCCGACCAATTTCTCCCTCTTCAGTGCCTATAAATATCACACGAGCTCCCTACGCCCCTCTCTTTGCCGTCCTCTCCATATCCTTGCCTCTCTCCCTCCTCACGAAGCTCTCCGCGCCGGTATTCTCTCCACCTCGCCGGAGAAACTCCGGCGGCCGCTTCCACCTCGCCGGAGCGTCGTTTCGGTCGACCACCATCTCCCTCGGCTTCGAAGCGTCTAGATCTTCCTCGGCCTTGCCTCCTTTTTGCCCGAAATACGCTGGTCGCCGCTCGTTGTCGTCTTCCAGAACACCGCCACCGTCTTCTCCAATGCCGGCCACCTCCCGTCGATCTCATTGCCTACCGTCGCCTCCGTTGGATCCGCAAGGTGTCAGAGCACGTCTTCCACAAGCTCTTCGTCGCCGCTCGTCGCTGGAACCTCGTCGTTGTCGTCAGTGGCGGAACTGAAGGGGGGCCGGCGGGGGCCATGGCCCCTTCCAAGAAAATGAAAAATTTTTATTACCCCCATATATGTAGCCCACAGGCCAGGTCCAGCAGGATGCAGCCACGGCCCAACTCAACTCAGTGCACGTATGCAAGCAGCAGCCAGCAGGCCGCAACTGCTCGGCGTCTCGGAGACGTTTTAGCTTCGCATCGCACAAGTTCATCTGCGTCTCGTCGTCTCCACCGCACTGCCATCTGCCGATTCGACTGCCGGTGGTGTTGCACGCCCGCATCATCGGCCGGCCGGCGCCCGGCGTCCGGCGGCGGCGACGGTTGCGGACTTGATGGAGGACAACATCAACCCCGACAACATGGCTCAGATGGCTAGCTCTTCTCATGTTCCAGTTCCTCCTCCAAATCAAACCAATGTAAGCAAGCCGGCAAGCCCTATTTCCCTAATCCATATCCCCCAATCTATTTTGTATTTAATTTCTTGTCTCATAATAGTAGCATAGGATTTTTTTTTGATAAAATTAGATCAAAATTTTATAGGAAACCAAGGCAAAACCTAAAAGAAAGACAATGTTATCTTTCTACAAGAAGGTATCTGTGGAAGGGCAAGATAATAATGATGTGGTTGATCAATCTTAGTTAGATGAAAATGAATTACAAGAAGCACCAGCTCCACCACCTAAAGTTCAGAGATTAAATTCAGATGCTAGTGTTCTGATTGTTGAACGTGATCCTGGTTTACGTTGTCAAATTTGGGACTATCCTATTGATGAACAAGATAAAGCTCGCAGAATATACATTATGCATGGTCCATTTCATTTTATGAAAGATAAGTATCCATATTCTGGGCCCAAATCTCATCCACGTTGCTTTCAATCTCATTGGTTCAAAGATTTTCCTTGGTTAGAATACTCACCCACAAAAGATGCAGTATTTTGCTTTCCTTGCTATTTATTTGCTAAGAAACCATCTGGAAGGGCAGGATCAGATGTGTTTACAGTGAAGGGCTTCAATTCTTCGAAAAAGGTGAAAGGAAAGGACTGTGCATTCTTGTGTCACATGGGAAAAGATAGTAACTCTGCTCATAGTTACAATGTTACATGCTATAATAATTTAAAGAGTCAACCTGATGGGCAGCTTAAAAGGAAGGTGGTGAAGCAAACATTTGAAGATGTCAAGCGGAATAGGCTTCGACTAAAAGTAACAATTGACACTGTCCGGTGGTTAGCATTCCAAGCATGTGCTTTCCGTGGACACAATGAATCGAAGGATTCAAAGAACCAAGGCAATTTTCTTGAGATGGTAAAACTTCTAGCTGAATATGATGATGAGGTCAAGGCAGTTGTTCTAGGTAATGCTCCAGCTAATGCAAACTATACTTCTCATCAAATTCAGAAAGAAATCCTTGATTTTATGTATTGCCAATGCTTAGAAAAAAGAGGACAAATTGCCAATTTCTTGAACTGTCAAATACTTGTCTAGCCGGCTGGCCCCCCTCTGATTTTCTGTCCAGCTCCGCCACTGGTAGTTTTCCTAAACATAGCTAAATGATGAAGAACTTGACGATAATGATGACCAACGAGAGGCATGGGCAATGACAACAACAGGGTATCGAGAATAAAAATGAGTGTTTTGTGGGTGGGGCAGGAGAAATAGCCCAGGAGAGAGGTGTGTAGGAAGGCAGCTACAATGGTGACAAGCAAGTGCGGCAAGGGAGAAGATTGCAGCAGGCTACCATTGATGCATTGCTGAGATGTGGGGAAGAACAAGGGTGCATGATGAATCAAAAGTCAATAAAGCATTGCCCAAAGTAAAAAGATTGCTTAAGGGGGGGTCTAAACTGAAACTGAAACTTAGGTAAAAGTAGGTGGCCATTATGCAATTCACTCATTTAAATATCTTCTCTTCTAATGTTGTTTTTGGATTTATAAATCCATAATAAATATGTTAGTTCAATCACCAAATTGTGAGTTCATCTCTTTTTTTTTGCGAAATTGAGATGTAAAAATACGCAAACAAACAAAAGCGTAGAATGGTAGAAACGCCTTCAACTTTTATAATAGGTATAGATTTGTAGCACCTACCATATATCATGATTTTATTTAATTTTTCCCATTATGATGCATGAGCAAAAATGATTATGCCCGTTGCAGCACATGGGCACATTTGCTAGTTTAGGATAAAGTGGTAAGACATAATATTATTGCTATGGATTATTTGCTCCCCACACTGATTAATATGTTTTTTTTAAAAAAAATTCTTCCACTGCATTACTTAGACTCTCGGTTTGTACTTGCTTACTCGTTAGTTTATTATTATTTAAGATATTTAGTTTACCCCTTTACTTAAGTAAATAATCTCAGGTGATAACCAGTGAATATTATGTTTTTAACTTATATTAAGCACTATCTAGTAGGTATTGGCAAGATGGACACTTGGGCTCTCACTTTGGTGGGTTCTTTGGTTTATACAGATTGTGTGTAATTGTGTATCACTATGACCATGTCTGTCGGTAGCACGAGCAGTCATGGTAAACATATCTGAACACTTGCATTGCCCCCTTGATTCCTAAATGCGTGTGAAAGACTTGTACTAGCGCTGACTTTCTTTCATTCTTTCTTATTAAACCTAATAATGTTTTGGGTCGATTCCTAGGCATTATTATTATTATTATTTTTCTGTTATGTGTGCGGAACAGGTTGAGATGACCTATTTAGAAGCTGCATGTGTGACATACCAAATGATCTATTATGTGCTTGTTTTTGTTTATAGCCCCTTTTTTCTTAAACCTCGTCTGTTGCTGCACGAAACTAAAGAAGAAATCGTTCTACAGTAATAGACTTTGTGCACCATGTAATCGAATGGCAGCGACATTTATTGTTTATTTTTGAACAAGCCCCCCGAATCCCAATCAAATCTCCCCTTATCCAAACATGTCCACACTGATGAGTATAATCTGATAAAAAGCTAGCAAGGTGAGAAAAGGTGTAAAAAAATAATTAAATAACAAATTAAGAAAGAAGGTCATATGGTAAAGTCAAATCCATCAGACGTGCACTTTATCTTGAGGAACATATGGTAATTGGACAGTATACCAACTAAACTACTCGAGCAATGCTTACCAATTCCAAAGTTACTGATGATGTTGATTTTAACACCTATTATAATTTGTCTATTTAAGTACTTCCAGTGCTCCTCTAATCTAACATTGTACGTACACTTGGAGCAGACAGTAGGATCGCTTCATCTTCGTGAGAAGGGCCGAGGTGTTGATTGCTGCCTTGCTGGGTTTATGGTGAGACTTTTGGGAAATATATTTTTTTACTTTTGTTTTCATAATGAATGTTCAGTTCTGTTGCACATGTTTTGCTGGTTATTGTTTCTTCTCTCTATCGACTGTTTGGATCTTGTTTGTCTTTTCTAAACTTAGTATACCCTACAACAACTACTTTCTTACTTAGTTAACTCTTTTATTTTAATGGTTTAGGAAAGCTTTTGGCTTTTGCTACAGTTTGACTATGTTTTTTCTGTTTCTTCTAAATGGCGCTCAGTTTTTTATGGTTTTCTGTTTTCACCTTTCATTTCTAGCTAGCATGTGAAGAAGTTTCACTTGGAAGCAAGCAACTAATGGACTACAAAGAAGCATTCTTGCGTATTATATTTTGTGTCTTGCTTCTGCTCTGTGTGAGCTGCAAATGCTTAGCCTCAGAGATAAACGCAACCCAGCTGGCAGTCCTCAAGGTTGATGCCTCACAGAAGAATGCTCGAAAGATCCCTGATACGCTCTTTGGTATATTTTTCGAGGTATATTAGTTGACTTTCCTTGAAGAAATTCCCAGTTCTGTGCTTGTTGTATTGCTGTCTCAAAATATAGGAATGTTCAATTTTCGGACATATTCTTACCAATTAAGCAATTACTTTGGTAAATACTGTAGGAGATCAACCATGCTGGAGCAGGTGGGATATGGGCAGAGCTTGTTAGCAACAGGGGTATTTCTAATGGCCTGTTATCACTCATATTTCTATATTGTGTTGTGTAGACTCTTGAAATAATTTTTGTCAAGTTGCTAGATGGTAGAGACAGTTAGGTGGTGTTGGGTAGTTTCGTTCGGTGACCTTTGCTATGCAATGCAGCTAACGAATACTGGATTTTCAATGGCTCTTTTATAAAGAGAGATGAGATCAATGCCTGTCTGGTCTAATCGAGGATAAAGATTGGCTTATAAGTAAAGTATATACAGTGAAGTATAGAAATTTATCTCTTCCAAGTACAGGCCCATGCTTGTATATGAAAATAATTGCCATGTTCTCTTTTTAACTAAATTCTATTCTGACATAGCAACTTGAGCATAAACTAGGGAACAACATTCAAACTGGCCTTTTCCTTTTGAAGTAGCTGCATCCAAGGTTTAGTTAAACCAGCTTATAAGTTTTATAATCCAGGTTTCGAAGCTGGGGGCCTTAATACTCCATCGAGTATTGAGCCTTGGTCCATAATTGGAAATGAATCTTCCATATCCGTGGAGACTGATCGATCATCATGTTTCAGCCGAAACATCATCGCTCTAAGGATGGAGGTTCTCTGTGGTGACTGCCCAGCTGGTGGTGTTGGCATATACAATCCAGGATTCTGGGGCATGGTACGACCTTGTGTTGATCAGAGGTTGATTTTTCATCTAATGGCTGTCTTTTTATGAAATATTTTCATAAATTTAAACAGAAACGTCATTGGGTACCGTTGATTCTGTTTGAAACTTCGATTTAATGTTTCCTTCCACGCTCTCAAGTAAGGAAAGTAGTACATATTGTTTAAACCTTCAATTTAATGTGGCCCTGCCATTCTAACTTGCAGAACATAGAGGATGGAAAGAACTACAGTCTTGTCATGTATGCTAAATCATTAGAAAATACAGAGTTGATAGTTTCACTAACAAGCTCTGATGGATTGCAAAATCTATCTTCAGCTACCATACGGTAAGTATTCTTTGATTATCAGAATAGGGTGACAGTTACATTTTTAATATTTTGATCAGTAAAATGTATTGTAATGCTGCAGAGTTGCTGGCACATCAAATTGGACAAAACTTGAGCAGAAGTTGGTTGCTAAAGGAACAAACAGAACCTCAAGGCTTCAAATAACAACTAACAAGAAAGGAGTCATATGGTTGGATCAGATATCACTCATGCCCTCAGACACATATAAGGTACATTTGTAGTTTGTTCTTGATCTTGATACTATGAACAGCAAGCAGATCATGATAAAATTAGAATTATGCTGACAGAAAAGTGAACCTAAAGAACATATTAATTGCAGTTGGATTCTTACTTTTTCCAGTATTATATACCGGCTTTCATTTCCTTCTGTATTTAAAGTTGGTTTGTCCATTTAGTTTTGATCTCTATCTAGTCATCATGCATATGGCGCATGACAATCAGTTTACTTCAATATCTAACTGCCATTTATTTGTTAATTCAGGGTCATGGTTTCCGCAAAGAACTTGTATCAATGCTTTTGGATTTAAAACCACGATTCATGAGATTTCCTGGTATGAACCGTTCTTTCCATGTTTGCGCAGCACAAATTTGTTCAGACATATCTTGGACAATAACTTGATTGCCTACAACCTTCCCAGGAGGTTGCTTTGTTGAAGGCGATTGGTTAAGAAATGCATTCAGGTGGCGTGAGTCTGTTGGTCCTTGGGAGGAGAGGCCTGGACACTTTGGTGATGCTTGGGGTTATTGGACTGATGATGGCCTTGGATATTATGAGTTTCTTCAGGTACTTTCTGGCATCATTTTATCTGTACATTTTTCATAATACTCCCTAATCATATTTTCCTTTGCATTCAACATCTAAGCTATCTGAGGACTTGGGTGCTTCCCCAATCTGGGTGTTCAACAATGGTAATTATTTATGTATTCGTCATATCTTTGGTCACCATTAAAGGCCTCTTTGATTGGAATAATTTTGCCTCTTGAATGTCAGGATTCAGCCACTATGAGGAAGTTAATACAACTACCATTGCACCTTTTGTAAAGGCATGTTTTGACTCTCTATCTCATATTATATCTGGTAGATAACTAGACATCTTGACGTAGTGAATGGCACATGTAAATACATTGGAAGTAGCAGTGAACAGGTACAGTTTGTTAGTTTGTAATCCTTGCAAACAAAAGTATAATAGTGTAAGGCTCTTCTTTTTCCCTATGCATTTTAACTAACAATTGGAAATTATATTGCTCAGTCCTTTCTGAGTCTATAATGTTAATTGAGGAAGTATTAAGATAGTTCTTTGCTTTACTTCCATGTAGTGCACAAATTGAGATGACATCTTGGCTTGATTTACATTGTTAATTTTTACGGAAATTTTTTTATGGAACAACTTCTTTGATTTTCCAAATTGTGTTCATTTGTATGGATACAAGATAGTAACTACTAATAACTATTTTTCCCAGACTTGGATAAGCTATAACCAATGTTCATTACTCCAGGATATACTGGACAGCCTTGAATTTGCTAGGGGAAGTACAAACTCGACATGGGGCTCTGTTAGAGTTGCAATGGGGCATCCAGAACCATTCTCACTCAAATATGTTACAATTGGAAATGAAGACTGTTCAAAAAAATCTTACCATGGTAAACATATCAGTTTTTTATGGTTTATAAACACAATAAATTCGTTTTCATAGAATTTTTCAATAATTTTTTCACATGGATCTTCAGATTGTTTTTTTTTAAGAATGCAATTTATTCTTCTTACTCTATTGTTGTCTGCATCTTTCCCTTGTTCTCCTAATTTAAACTGGCTTCTTATGTTGATTTTGCTTTTAAGCAGCTCTGCACAAAATTCACTTAAACTGTAGATGTTCTCCATCTCTGTTGAACAGGTAATTACCTCAAGTTCCATAGTGCTATAAGAGAGGCCTATCCAGACATTCAAATGATCTCAAACTGTGATGGATCATCTAAACCACTTGATCATCCAGCTGATCTATATGACTTCCATGTAAACCCACATTCCGTATATCTGTTTTCCTATTTTCTGCATGTCCTGAATCCGCTCTCTCTCTCTCTCTCTCTGCGAGGAATCCACTCTCTTATTTTGTGCTGTTGAAGTTCTTGGGTTTTCTTAAATATGATGGCGTATCTTCTTTACAGGTCTACGGTGATTCTAATGCTTTGTTTTCTTTGAGGAACAAATTTGACAGCATGTCTCGGAGTGGGCCAAAGGTATGTGTTAGCTTTCTGGATCTTTACTAGTTGGATCAACTTTTTTCTTTATGTATTACTCTGAAAACAAAGGAAAGTAAGGAATATGAGGAGCCTAAATAATTTGTACCACAAGGTACTATGTTATCACGGTATATAATTTTGAGTGCAGGCCTTTGTCAGTGAGTATGCTGTTTCAAGTAATGGTGTAGGTAGAGCAACTCTTCTTGCCTCATTGGCAGAGGCTGCTTTTCTTACTGGACTGGAGAAGAATAGGTGATCTCTCTTCCCCACACGCAGAAGCAATTTTCTACGGCTTCATTCCTTCTTTCTTCCCTGGGTATACTCTATTGTCACATTTGTGACAATAGAGTGATATTACTACCACAGAGATCACGCTGTAGAATGTTGAAATGGCTTTTTGCTTGTTTTTTTGCAGTGATGTTGTTCAGATGGCAAGTTATGCACCTCTCTTCATAAACGATAATGACCGCTCGTTAGTGTTAATGGCTTCATGATTTTTACATTTTTTAATGCTGTTAACATTGCGCTAACTGTATCTGAATAATCCAATCAGGTGGAGCCCAGCTGCTGTTGTCTTCAACTCTTGGCAACAGTATGGAACTCCTAGTTACTGGATGCAGACAATTTTCGGCGAATCAAGTGGTGCTGAGGTGCATCCAGTGACAATGAACTCCATTTACTCTAATTCATTAGCAGCATCTGCAATAACCTGGCAAGCCACTAACAACAACAGCTTCTTGAGAGTGAAGGTAAAGCATATCGTTTCCAATTTCTTTGTGGCTTGTGTGTGATTTGATAAGTGTTGAAATGCCCCAATTTATATAGGACACAATCTCTTAAAAATTGGCATATTTCAATAAAATCTCACACAGATATGGTTTGTTACTGCCAGAACAATGTGTTTCAAACTTCATACTGATCTAGATATGTTCTTGCGCAGATTGTAAACATTGGGTCCAATTCTGTGAACCTGATAGTATCCACAACTGGTCTTGATGCTTCGGTCAATACGCGGAAATCAACAGTCACTATTCTCACATCCAAAAATCTATCGGATGAAAATTCATTCATTAACCCCACTAACGTAAGGGTGGTTGCTTTCTGCTTTATTTAGTAAAGAGCTGTTCTGACATTCCATTGTTCTCAGTCAACCCATGTGGATGAGCTGGGATTTCACTTTTCACAAGCAAGCACTAAAATTTTCCACTACCCAAACTTAATTGTTTATACTGTGGTTCCTTTATAGGCTTGAGATAACCAACTCAAAAATATCTACTTTCTTGGCCAATAATATCTCATCTTTGCTAATTGTTAGATCAATTTGTTCATCCTGACAAAATCAAATTCATTTAATAGAGATAAAGATTTACCACTCCCTTGTGCAGATGATATTTTTTCCGTCTCGTTTAATTATAAGCACAATATTCTGTATATATAAATTTTTATCTAACATGCATGTATGCCATAAAAAAATGCTTGCATATTGCAGGTTATGCCGGTTACAAGAGAGCTACCCAATGCTGGAGAAGAGATGTTCGCCTTTCTTGGTCCTTACTCATTTACTTCATTTGATCTTGCTCTGGATCAGCGTAAACATGTTTCTTGAAGTGACCTCTCTAAATCTGTACAAAATTATGTAAATGGTGTCTTGACGGGCTGATCCATATATAAGCTAACATGTGCCTTTGTAGGTAGTTAACTAAATCCTTTAGGCGTCCTTGTTTTTCGCAAAATAAACATTTAAAAGTTTTGATTAATAGTTAAACTAACATATTGGTGTTTAGTGTTACGTACGTGACATCATTAAAATTGTATTTGAATGTGTTTTCATATGATGTAAATTTTATACTTTTTGATAATTTCTTATGGAATGAATTATGTTCAAAGTAAAGCATTATAGACCGTATATAATTAATGACGGAGGGAGTATGTACCACGGATTTGAATAAAAATCCTAGTGGCTAGGATTATGACCCCACTCAAACAAGGCTCGAAGAGGTTTTACCAACATGGAAGTGTGATTTAACAATAATAAATATTTCAATCCCTAAACTAATGAAAGTGGTTCACATTCCTCATGATAATATTTTTCTCTTTATGTAGTAAGTAGTATTTCAAGCTGAAACTTTGTGAAGCCATAGAGGACAACACTATCAAAATTTAAAAATATTTTCAAATCTATTGATGACCATTATCTTAAATTTTAAAATCTTGATGTTTCATTAGTCTTAGGTGCTTTAGATCTATGTAAAAATGGATAAATAATTCTAATAAATGTTAAGACTTATTTGGTAATGCATCTGTCATCCTACCAGACTTATATGTAATATCAACTTATAAAGAGAGAAAAAAGAGAATAGAGTTAGGAGTTACTATTTTTAATCAGACATACTTTAGTTTGGAAAGTCCCAACCCCAAGGGGCCATATGCTTCCATGTTCAGAAATTTGTTTTTTTAATAAACTCAAACATTTTACTTCATTCATATCCCAAAATACTAATAGCGGATAAAATCGGTGTTTCCCAAGGATAGCGGTAGCTGGGGCAAAGCCCGCTTTCTTCGCTCCGCGAATGAGAGAGAAGAAAATCGGAAAAAAGACGTTTTCTCTTTGCGAGATCCGAAAGTGGAGAACGCATTGCGTTCTATGGACACATAGGATCACATGAGCCGATTTCAGTTTATGGTGAAAAGTGAGGCAGAAAATAGTTTAGAGTGTTGAGTCCATGTGGGGGATAGATTAGGGGAGTGAAATTAATATTTTCTTTAACAAAACTTGTCCATGGAACATTTGGGCCTCATGGCACCATACATGCAAAGGAAAGAGTTCTAATAGGCAAAAGAAGATAGATTTATTATACTGATGAATGGAGAAAACATGCAACGGGATCTGTAGTATGTATGCACCAGAAAAAAAATCACCACAGTAGAACATTAACTTTGGTACCAATCTGAATGAACAGATAAAACTTAGATGGACCAGAAAATTTTTGCTGCACACCCCCAATTCTAATCCACGCGGTTGTAGTTAATTAGTGTGATGTCATGCCCTTAAATTCACTATAATTAATAAATCGCCTTTTGATGCATTTTCAGAAATTTTTTAATAACCTTCGAGTGTATAATCTTTAAAATCTATAATAAATTTTTAACAAGAAAAATTTTATTAAATACTTCGAGTGCTCATGAATTTTCTAGATTTTTCTTGGAGTTATTTGGGCATAAAAAAGTATTTTTAGTCAGTAAAAGATAATTTCAGCATTCATGAATTTCAGCTAGTCAGTAAAAAATAATAAAAAGTATTTTTTTCTAGAAAACGTCTTTAAAACCTCTTTTAGTCGTTAGGCTGAAAGCTCTCTTTTAGTCTGCTTGCCGCTTGGGTTCGTTCTGTTTTGGCCTAAGCCACATCCTCCGTTATATTCCCGTGTAGCTGATGTGTGGGCCCCACCTATTAGCTTCTTCCCATTCCTCTCGCTGACACCATCCCTGAGTTGGACTCTGCCGCTCCCGCCAAATCCTACTAGATATGGTGCGGTTTCCACGGATTTTTAGGGCTTTTGTTCCCCTCAATCATCTCCTCCTCCCACACGCAATCGAATGAATCCCAATAGAAATCACATGGAAATCGAAGGAAAGCATTATCAGTTTTAGGAAACCCTTGCTCCGACGCTGATCCTCTTTCCATCGTTGTCGCTGGCCATATCTGCTTGGACCTCCTCCGATTATGCAACATGATACACAATCTAGCATATATACTCGAAGGGAATTATTACCGTACACTCTGGTCCAATCACCGGACTGTCCGCTGGTACTTACAACTAGGGCTATCAAAAAAGCTTGGAGCTTGCAAGCTACTCGAGCTTGGCTTGTCTCAAACTCGATTCGAGCTCGGTCGATCTCTTAACGAGCTGAGCCCGAGCCCCATCTTAGACTCACGAGCTTGGTCAAGCCAAGCTTTTCACGAGCCTCACAATACATGTATTTTTCTTCTTTATTTGATGAGAGATAGTGAATTACTTATAAATCACTATATATCAAGTAATAAACTAGTATTTATTACTATGGAATATTAATCTTTTAAGTCCTTATTATTGTGTCTTCCAATATAATTAGCTTGAAATTAAATTTTGTCTACCAAATATCATCTATTATATGTTACTACAAACTCGCGGGTCTAAGCGAGCTCGAGCCGAGCCTACTTAAGAGCTCGAAGAAAAAATAGGCTTGACTTGAGCTCGGCTCGAGCTTCTATCGAGCTCATGCCTAGACAGGTCTTTTCTTCTTCACCAACGTATTTCTTCTCTAGTCTTTCGTCCTCATGATGCAACTCAACCACTTCTCTTTTCCACATCATCCTCTTTACTAATCTTTTATGTTGATGCTGGAATTCAATCCTAATCATACGAACTCATGGAAATTGTTAGTCCAACAAATTGTTATCATTAATCACAAAAACCAATGCCACTTTATATGATCATTGATCTTCCAATCTCTCCTTCCAAGGCAACTCTAGGGGCATTGACCTTTCAAATAGGACCCATCGTCTTCCCTCTAGCTCACATCGCCATCATCCTAAACCTTGGCCTTCTTAGGAGCGACCACGATGAGCTCTTGGTCCGCCGCCGCCTCCGCCTCTCTCGGGACCTCCCCGTAGAGCAGCGCCACTCTTGTCTCAGATTTCTTCTAGCTATTTTGTCTTCTTGTGAATCCAAAGAGATTATGTTGTTCATTATGAGGCTCATCTTAGGTGATTTTTGAGATTCACTTTTCAATATAAGAGATATATAAGTACATGTTTGCAAGTTTGTAACCAGATCACATCTAACCAGCTATGTACAACTCGTGGAGGAGATGTGCCCCAATCAGCCTACAGGGCTGACATACACAACTTGGCCCGGGTGGGCACCATCATCCTCTAGCCCTCTCCTTGCTATATATTACAAACCACCTCCTCAGTAGAGTGAGGTGTGTGGAAGTCAAGAAAGGTGAAGACAAGGGTGTTACAATACTATAATAGTAGTGTAGGTTAGAGAGAATTAGTCAAGGAGAATTCATCGGTTTTAGTACTCCTCGGGGGAGTGATTGTCCATGTCTTCTTGATCCGATAACATGTAAATTTATCTCCTTCTTCGAGTATTTGTTTCTTTTAACCTTGCTTTGTATGCTTGTGAGTTCCTTGTCATTTTTATTTAAAGTAGTTCCTATTTGATTTAATTAGACAACTTCATTTATTACGCATATGTTTATAATTCTATGTGCAGGCATGGTGTTTAGGCATAATATAGCTAAGGGGATGGTTGTAATCAGAGCTATCACCACCCGGATGACAATGTCCATCCATATCTCTAGCTAACCTTTACCACGAAAGCGTTAGCACACGCATTCATTTTCTTGCTTCAAGAGCTCTTCTTGAAGAACTGAGCTATAAAAAAAGAAGTAGGCAAGAAAGCCTCCAAATGAAAAATCTACGTTCCACTGACATCTAGCTTATCCTTTTGATCCACGAGTGTGATCTATTTGATTCAACCTTGACCCAGGGGTCTCCTCTCCCCAACTACATTAGGCTTATGGTAACCATGTACCTTGGACCTAAGGAATGTGCAAGAGCCTCCATATTTGGTTTGCCAATACCAAATTTAGGAAGAGGAGAGAAAATTAGAAATCAAGCATTTTTTAAATAATACTATTTTAATGGAAAATTAAAAAAATATAGTTTGACTAGAAAAAATTACAACCACTGCATGGTTAGTTAGAAAGACTGTCAAACAACCATTGTATGATTAGCTAGAAAGACTGTCAAACGATCATGTATTGATAGGGCCTGCTGAACTATACTAGTTCGACAGGTCCTCATCCACCCACTAGCCGATATATGCATGCATAGGATGATATATGCATGCAGGGGTTGCATGTTTGAGTCATGTTCTTGACCTGAGTCTGTCCCAAATATCTATCCAAACTTTTATATGCACAACATAACAATAATATAACAAAAAAAGAGAAAAAAAACACAAACAAACTCTTTGGGAGGCAATCTTTTGGTGACTACTCACCTCAACAAAGCCTCCTTTTGTTACGAGAATTGACTTGTTGTTAGATTAAGAGCAGTAAAGGGGTTGATCTTGCATAAACCACTTGTCATCATGTGCCACAACAAGGGATGTGGAAAATCAATATAAGGTCATGTTTGGAAGCAAATGCACTACAAGAACGATGAAGACTAGATACTTCCCAAGTAGTACAAAACATAATGCTAATGACTAGCGCTATAGATTCAACAAAGGGCAACCTTACTGTAGTGCCAAATTAAATCTTGGGTACTCACCAGAGAAACATACCCTTCTAGGAAAACTTGGTCTCCAATAGCAATAGAAAGAAACACAATCACCAATTTGCTTCCTATGAACTTAAGTGCTTAAAGGAATAAAATGAAGCTCACTAGCTCTCAACTTCTGAATCTCTCAATCCAATCCTCTACTCTTCTGTAATCCCTCTCACAAAAAGATATCTCTAAGGTAGGGGAATGATGAAGGCTATTTGGCTTTTGGAATGTCGAGGTTGTGCCCAAAATTAGTAGCTCACAAAGGAGGGGGTGGAGGGCTTTAAATACATGATTTCCCCAAAACTAGCCATTATGCCCAAATCTGCCATACAATGAATAGTATGACTCCTGGGTTGTATAGTCCGATCTCCAAGTTAGGTAACCAACGGTTGAAAACTCAATCGCAGATGCATATGAGAAAAACTACTGGATAGTTCGATTCCAACATCTGAAACTCCATTACAATATTAAAAAACAAGCCGAGCAATAAGCTCCACGAATTTTCAAAAGTTCGAACTTCATCTGTTTATTCGATGCCACACATCAAAACAGGCATAACTTCATGTTCGAGAGTCTGTTTTTCTAATCTTGGACACTAACAAAAGCTCACTTGGCGGGCTACCTATCCCAATTGAAAAAAAGTCTAAAAACACTCATAGGTTAGTTGAAAACATGGGTTTCTCTCAAGATAGCACCTGGATGGGTTACTTCGAACTCTGAGACGTAAACAAATACATCACCATCACATCCCTCTTAATAGTATGACATTCCTATAGTCATATACATATATAAAATGAGTTATACCGATAGGAATGCCTTCATGTCATCTTCCTCTTCTATCTTTAGAATATTAATGCCTTCATCTCGCATTACTGAAAAGAATGATGCAGACTACTCATATAGCTTCAAATGGCTTCACACAGACCATCACGACAAAGCCTTCACTCGTCCCTCACCACCAGATTAGGTTCCTCGATAGCAAGCCCTTGCTTTCCATTCACCACCTTGTTTTTCCCTTGTGAGCCGCCTATGTAAATCCACGACCTTTAGGCAAGTTGGTATCAATCATCGCTCAAGTGAGTAACATATTTTTGGACTTGTAATAATAGCCTTGTCTAGCAACAAAGTACTAACTTTTTTTACTCTGCTTGCTCTGTCCACCTTTTATAAGCCTACTTGGCGATGAACAAGACTTTGAATATCGATTAAACTATTTGAAGGATCGCTGATTCAATTCTGTTTTTTGATGTTGTAGATCACATAGTCCAACCGAGCATCTCTTGCCCTTCATTGTCTTGCGATCTATAGCCACTTTGCACCCCACATCTTCAATATATTCACTTTATTACCTTTGATATCTTTAGGTGCCGTGATCTTACTTGAGCATTAAGACCTTTTCAATTCTTAGGACCTATTCATTTCATTAACTCAATGAAATTGTTAGTACCGATTATCCAATTGTCAGCCTCCACTTGTTGACCAACCGTTTCGCATACAAAGAATATGAATAAATAGGATGAGTATTGATCAACACCACAAGTATCATATACTCATATGTAAGATCAAATGTAATGAATGTAATGACCCCAATAAATATAAGAGATTAACTTGAATCACATACATGCATCAATGAGGTATATGATTTGCTACCCCTAAATATATATACACACAATATATGTGTGAAGCAAGTGTAGATGAACTATTAGGAGTATATTCCATACAAGAATAGAAATCATTTATAAACAAATGACATAATAATAAAAATAGGCATACCTTTATCATGTTCTCAATGAAAAGATATTAAATAATCTATGGCTAAAACAAAAACATTAGTCTCACATGCACACGCCAATGACATGGAAATAACATTTGTTGACATAGCAATATGTAGATGGAGACAAAGAGAGGTACACATAGCTTTTTCTCCATGCATTTCATGTTTGTTGCGATTAGGTCCACCCATGATGAATATGCTTATGTCTCAACTCATATAATCACCGGGAATGCCCTATTTACCAACTCGTGGAAGGAGTTTAGTCCCACAAAGCCGGTTTGTATTAAGACATATAAAGTTGGGTGTATGACATAAAATGAGCACCCCCCCCCCAAAAAAAAAAAGATGTTTGTTTACATGAATATGAAGAGAGACATGCACATTTATCATGGAGGATATAAAAAAAGTTCATTTTCTATCTTGGACCCATAGGGAAGATAATCTATAACAATAGGAGTTTAGTACCTGTCAGTGCCACCATCTTTATTTTCTCATCCACATGAAAATAACAAAGACATACTTATAAAAATGTTAGTCTCGTGGATGAGCGACAGTAAGCGAAGACTCCTGGGAGTCGCAAGCAGCATGGTGTTATTGGGCTGAGGCCGCCATTACTATGGCCGATCGTGCCAGCTGCTCGATGAGCACAATTGAGCATGGTGGCCAATGGTGGGTGGAAATGTTGCAGCCTAGGCCTGCGGTGAGGCAGTTGTGAGCAAAGGCTTCCACCCTGGAAGGCATCACGACTGCTGGAACCTAGCGGGGACGTGGCGTTTGGAACTTGTCAGCTTAACGAGGAAGGCTCACATGGACAACAATCGCAATGAACGGCAACTAGGAAATCCCCAACATGATCTAGTGCCTCATGAGGTTCAAGCAGAGGTGGCTAATTACAGGGGCATGGTGGCAATGTATATCCCAGTCTCATCTGCCTACTCTCTGTTATATGCCCCCTCCCCTCTCTCACTGTGCAGTAGGTGTAGTACACCGCCATTTTCACCAGAAAAGGAACCTTGTTCTTCCTCCTTTCTCTTTTGGATTTCTCTCTTTTCCCTTACATGATTTTTATTACTAAATTTCTACCTAGAATGAATCTATAGATCAATATAAAGCATGGGTTGTGCGATTTTATAGCACATAAGCGTATCCTGACAATAAATAATATTTTATTGTTGATTTATCCTATTCGCTCCATTATTTTGCTACTCTACCATGACTTTTCACGTGGGAAGTGAGACCACTCTCAAAGCTTCTCCAATGCAGGTGCTTAAGTAGGCCCTTAACGAAAAAAGGAACTTTTTTTTGCCACATATAGGATTGAGTTGGTTCTAATTTTGATGCATTGCTGCTTGTGGAAGCTTTGATGCTTGAGTGGCGCTATAGCACGTAGCATGTCCATTTAATGGCGATTTTTCTACATGCTCCAATATTTAAACATACAATTAAATCATCTAAGCACCAACCCGGATGCTTTGCATTGGGGCATGGAGATTCTATCCAGATGCTTAACTAACGTGGTGACATTTTCTATTTCAAAAAACCTAGGTTAAGCACCTTGCATTGAAGATGCCCTTAGGATTCATGTGTAGCTAGGATATTAAGTTGTCGCTCAGGCACCTTCTCTCTCACATCGTTTCTTTTCAAACATAGCTTGCAATCTATGTGGTTTATTTTATCACTGGTATCGAGAGGCCTATAGTACCTGTTCTTGGAGTGATGCATTGGGTCTCACTTGCATGTAGAGGATGAGCAATCATAAAAGAAATATACACGGTAAAAGAGGAATTAATGTTGGCCAAGAATAAAATAAATAACACGAAAGGATTGAAAATGTTGTTAACTCGTTTTTAATGGTGCTTAAGTAGGCCCTTAACGAAAAAGAACAGGTCTTTTTTTTTTTGCCACATATAGGATTGAGTTGGTTCTAATTTTGGTGCATTGTTGCTTGCGGAAGCTTCAATGCTTGAGTAGCTCTCTAGCACGTAGCATGTCCATTTAATGGCGAATTTTCACATGCTCCAATATTTAAACAAACAATTAAATCATCTAAGCACCAACGTGATGCTTTGTATTGGGACATGGAGATTCTATCTAGATGCTTAACTAACGTGCCGGCATTTTCTATTTCAAGGCACCTAGATTAAGCACCTTGAATTGAAAGATGCCCTTAGGATTCATATGTAGTTCGGCTATTAAGTTGTCACCCATGCACCTTCTCTCTCACAACTTTTCTTGGCAAACTCAGGTTTGCAATCTATGTGGCTATTTTATCACCAGTATGGGGAGCCCTATAGTACTAGTGATGCATTGCGTCTCACTTGCTTGTAGATGACGAGCAATCATACAAAATAATGTCCACAACATGTAAAAGAGGAATTAATGTTGGCCAAGAATAAATTAAATAACATGAAAGTGATGAAAATGTTATTATCTCATTTTTAATAGTGGTGCAATAAAGCGTCACCTTCATGCATGTAGATGAGACAGGTGGACGTGAAAATTAAAGCTCACATGCAGACGACAAGTGGGCGTGCAGAATTAAAGCATGCATGCAGGGGCAAGCAGATTTGCGGAGCAATATA
Source organism: Leersia perrieri (assembly GCA_000325765.3). Lineage (NCBI taxonomy): Eukaryota > Viridiplantae > Streptophyta > Magnoliopsida > Poales > Poaceae > Leersia > Leersia perrieri. Next base: position 5,361,758 of record CM002482.1, on the reverse strand, counting down.
ACCTTAGCATAAAAAATAGCATGAAAGACTGAAAAGCCATTGCTATGGTTTTCTAAAAGTGAAATGGGAATCACTTGCAAGCAACATGTGTATTCAATGCATGCAAAAGGGAGAGTCGAAATATATTCAAGGGCTTGAAGTGGCGAATACCAAATACTGAAATCTAAAATCTAAATAATACTTTTAACATGAAACGACAAAAAAAAAGAGAAACGCTTTCCGTTGGTCGTCTTATTGGAAAGAAAGAATCGGATACTACATGCCCATGCGTGAGTATCTCGGGTGCATTCAAAGACTGGTTTGTCTGTGCTTGTAAGGATCTGCGCATGTGCAATCTCATCATGTCCTGTCTCTCCATGCTGCGTGGGACGTGACGTTTGGAGCCTGTCAGCCTACCGAGGAAGGCTGACGTGGACAACAATCACAATAGATGGCAACTGGGAAATCTCCAACAGGATCTAGTGCCTCATGAGGTTCAAGAAAGGGTGGCTATTTTAGGTCTCTCCATCTAGGAAAAGCAAAAGCTGGACGATCGTGGCAATGTATATCCCAGTCTCATCTGTCTACTCTCTGTTATATGCCCGCTCCTCTCTCTCACTATGCAGTAGGTAGTACACCGTCATTTAGACCGGAAAAGGAACCTTGTTCTTCCTCCTTTGTCTTTTGGATTTCTCTCTTTTCCCTTCTTTGAATTTTTGTTTACCAAATTTCTACCTGGAATGCATCTGTACATCAATAGAAAGCATGCATGGGCTGTGCGATTTTACTGTACATATGCTCATCCTTTGACAATAAATAATATTTTATTGTTGATTTGTCCTATTCTCTCCATTATTTTGCCACTCTACCATGAATTTTCACATGGGAAGTGAAACCATTCTCCAAACATCTCCAACATAGGGTAGGCACTTAATGAAAAAAAAGGGGTCTTTTTTGCCACGTGTAGGATTGAGTTGGTTCTAATTTTGGTGCTTGCGGAAGCTTTGATGCTTGAGTGGCGCTGTAGCACGTAGCATGTCCATTTAAAGTCGTTTTTCTACATGCTCCAATATTTAAACAAACAATTAAATTATCAAAGCACCAACACGGATGCTTTGCATTGGGACATGGATATTCTATCCAGATGCATAACTAACGTGGCGGCATTTTCTATTTCAACGCACCCAGGTTAAGAACCTTGCTTTGTAGATGCCCTTAGGATTCATGGGTAGCTAGGGCATTAAGTTGTCGCTCAGGAACCTTCTCTCTCACATCGTTTCTTTTCAAACTTAGGTTGCAATCTATGTGGTTATTTTATCACTGGTATGGAGAGGCCTATAGTACCTGTTCTTAGAGTGATGCATTGGGTCTCACTTGCATGTAGGCGATGAGCAATCATACAAAAAAATGTACACGGTAAAAGAGGAATTAATTTTGGCTAAGAATAAAATAAATAACACGAAAGGATTGAAAATGTTGTTGACTCATTTTTAATAGTGGTGCAATAAAGCGTTACGTTACCTGCATGCATGTAGATGACAGATGGACGTGAAAAATTAAAGCTCGCATGTAGATGATAAGTGGGCATGCAAAATTAAAGCATGCATGCAGGAGCAAGCAGATTTGCGGAGCAATATAACCTTAGCATAAAAAATAGCTTGAAAGACTGAAAAACCGTTGCTATGGTTTTCTAAAGGTAAAATGGGAGTCACTTGCAAGCAACTTGTGAATTCAATGCATGCAAAAGGGAGCGTCGTAATATATTCAAGGGCTTGAAGTGGCGAAAACCAAATACTGAAATCTAAAATCTGAATAATACTTTTAACATGAAACGACAAAAAAAGGGAAACGCTTTCTATTGGTCGTCTTATTGGAGAAGAAGAATTGGACACTGCATGCCCGTGTGTGAGTATCTCGGGTGCATTCAAAGACTGGTTCGCCCGTGCATGTAAGGATCTGCACACGTGCAATCTCATCATGTCCTGTCTCTCCATGCTGCGCGGGACGTGGCGTTTGGAACCTGCCAGCCTACCAAGGAAGTCTCACGTGGACAACAATCGCAAAGGATGGCAACTAGGGAATCTCAAATAGGATCTAGTGCCTCATGAGGTTCAACAAGGGGTGGCTAATTACACGGGCATGATGGCAATGTATATCCCAGTCTCATCTACATACTCTCCGTTATACGCCCCCCCTTTCTCTCTCTCACTATGCAGTAGGTCTAGTACAACGACATATTGACTAGACAAGGAACCTTCTTCTTCCTCCTTTAAATTTTGTATTTCTCTCTTTTCCCTTCCTTGAATTTTTTGTTTACCAAATTTCTACCTATAATGCATCTGTAGATAAATAGAAAGCATGCATGGGTTGTGCGATTTTATTGTACATAAGCTCATCCTTTGACAATAAAATAATATTTTATTGTTGATTTATCCTATTCTCTCCATTATTTGCCACTCTACCATGACTTTTCACGTGGGAAGTGAGACCATTCTCCAAGCATCTCCAACGCAGGTGCTTAAGTAGGCCCTTAACGAAAAAGAACAGGTCTTTTTTTTGCCACATATAGGATTTAGTTGGTTCTAATTTTGGTGCATTGTTGCTTGCGGAAGCTTCAATGCTTGAGTAGCACTCTAGCACATAGCATGTCCATTTAATGGCGAATTTTCACATGCGCCAATATTTAAACAAACAATTAAATCATCTAAGCACCAACGTGATGCTTTGTATTGGGACATGGAGATTCTATCTAGATGCTTAACTAACGTGCCGGCATTTTCTATTTCAAGGCACCTAGATTAAGCACCTTGAATTGAAGATGCCCTTAGGATTCATATGTAGTTCGGCTATTAAGTTGTCACCCATGCACCTTCTCTCTCACAACTTTTCTTGGCAAACTTAGGTTTGCAATCTATGTGGCTATTTTATTACCAGTATGGGGAGCCCTATAGTACTAGTGATGCATTGCGTCTCACTTGCTTGTAGATGACGAGCAATCATACAAAATAATGTCCACAACATGTAAAAGAGGAATTAATGTTGGCCAAGAATAAATTAAATAACATGAAAGTGATGAAAATGTTGTTATCTCAGTTTTAATAGTGGTGCAATAAGCGTTACCTGCAGGCATGTAGATGACAGGTGGACGTGAGAAATTAAAGCTTGCATGCAGACGACAAGTGGGCGTGCAAAATTAAAGCATGCATGCAGGAGCTAGCAGATTTGCGGAGAAATATAATCTAGTCATAAAAGAATAGCATGGAAGACTGAAAAGCCGTTGCTATGGTTTTCTGAAAGTGCAATGGGAATCACTTGCAATCAACATGTGAATTCAATGCATGTAAAAGGGAGCGCCGTAATATATTCAAGGGCTTGAAGTGGCGAACACCAAATACTGAAATCTAAAATCTGAACAATACTTTTAAGATGAGACAACAAAAAAAATTGGAGACTCTTTCCATTGGTCGTCTTATTGGAGAAGTAGAATCGGAAACTGTATGCCTGTGCGTGAGTATCTCAGGTGTATTCAAAGACTGGTTCACCCGTGCATGTAAGGATCTGCGCACGTGGAATCTAATCATGTCCTGTTTCTCCATGCTGTGCAGGACGTGGCGAACACCAAATACTGAAATCTAAAATCTGAATAAAACTTTTAATATGAGACGGCAAAAAAAAAGGGAAACACTTTCCATTGGTAATCTTATTGGAGAAGAAGAATCGGACACTGCGTGCCCGTGCGTGAGCATCTCGGGTGCATTCAAAGACTGGTTCGCCGGTTTCTTTTAAAAAAGACTAGTTCGCCTGTTCTTGTAAGGATCTACGCACGTGCAATCTCATCATGTCCTGTCTCTCCATGCCGCCGACTCTCTTTCTCTCTCCTTAGCACGAGGCTTTTTCTCTCCATGCATGCAAGTGCGATGTTCATAACAAGCTTAGACAATTTTTGTACTTATCTAATTTTACCGTTGTACTTAATTGCATTTAAATATTTATAGTAATATATTGACTTATTATTCAACCATTGATGTTTGATGTTTCTCGTGCGAGAGGCCGGAAATGCTTCAACTAGAATTTGACTATATATGTTGCACATTCTTATTTTCTGTTGCAATTGATTTTTTTAATGCTGCATATGGTGTTTTTAGATGTCTCGTCAAGTATATTGTGATGTTCAACTGTTAGAAGTCAATGTATCATGTGTGATATAAAAATGCCTCAAGAAAATCGAGTATATGGAGATATAATTTATATTTTTTGAATTTTGATTTTTCACTTTCTTTGTGACTCAAATGTTTCATCTGGTGCTTACAATATTTTTTTGCAGCGGACACAACTATCTAATTAAATTATGGATCATGTGAGTAAATTAAGAGGAAAAACAATTTGAAATTTGGTAAAGTAGTTAGAGGAGTTTATATGCATGCGGAAGTGCAGCAGTTTGCAATGCATGCGGCTGCGGTTGCGCTTGCATGACGCGGAGCGCTGAGTGCAGATGCAGCAGGTTGAATGCCGGTGGCTCGGCGGCAGGAGGGAGTTGGGTCGCGCAGCGTCCGACATTTTCGGATGTTCAGACGGTCAGACCCCTAGTCACGTCCAAAAGTAAACCTGTTAACATGGATTGCAGCTGGCGCGCCGTTCCATCATCTAATGATTTGGAATACAGAATCTCCTTCATGCCAGATATATATTTAGTGGTGCGTAATTATGAACTGATGCAGTGTGGTTCAGTAAGTGTATGACAATTAATCTGATCCGTAATTCTGAACATACGTTGTAGTGGTATATTATCTGATTCGTATACTAACGAACCTGGTACAAGAGATCGATCCAGACCTTGCCATGTCGCTCATCTATATCTTGTTGTACTGGTGTTCGAGTCAACTGGTTTACGTCACTCTACCATTGCGGTGGTCGCAAGCAACGTAACAGCTTATAATCTTGTCGGTTTCTGCATATATGCATATTTTATCTGACATGTTTTTTCTTTATAAGAAATGCCAACTATAGCAGAAAAAAAAATAAAAGCAGCAAATCCAGGAAACCGATCAAGCACTCCCTGTCCTACGAGATATTGCCGTTATTATCCTAATTAAATTATATTCCTCCTAATCATTCCAAAGCTTCCATGAATAAAGAGATTGATGTTGGATGCAAGACCTAGTTCTATAAATACTAAAGAAATGGATTAATTAAATACATACGTAAAAGAAAGAGATAGAAGAAGAAAACTAGAGCCAACCAATTGGTTATAGTATATGTTAGACCCTAACATGAGGTTATAACTCGAAGTTGGCTACACTGTTAAACTTACTCTAATAATAAGTAGATAGAAGCTTGCCTAAGAATTTATGTTGCCTCCTAATTTATGAGTAGGTGACCTAGACAAAATTAGAGATAGTAGTCACATGCATCTTCTGTTAAAATTGGCCAAGATATTACGCAAGACTGAGAGCCAAACAACAGTGTCGAACCGCACTTATGTGTCATTCTTTTGGGGAAAGCCAAACCACACCTATGTGTCGTTTTTATCGAAAATGGTTGTTTCTTTGTCTTATTTTCAGAATTTTTATCGGAACTTAATTTTCACTAGTTTTGCAATATCTCGATGCGAGATGTAACATTTCTAATATTCGGTTCAAAGCTCAGCCTAAAAGGCACGCAAAGTGGATTACTCCTCCACACGTAACTAGTGACTACCCTACCGCTAGCGTGGCCGCCACGTGGGTTCGTGCCACGTCGATCATGCTTGGCTGCATATAGGCATACAGCTCAAGCGTCGCACAAGGTTTTCCCAGATCTCACTAAATTCCATTCCATCACTCGTGTTTTGCGTGAGGTCAGTGATGTGGCACGGCCCACCGCGTCAAGTTAAAACCATCCCCCATCGGCCCAACCCCACCGCATTTCCCCGAGTCTCCAGCCCCTCCCTTCCCTCTCTCTCGATCTCAGGCGACGGGACGGCGACGCTATATTCCTAAACCAAGCCGGCGATCTAAGCTATACCACCACGCAGGCCATCAAGAATTCCGAGCTGCTCTTGGAGATCAACGTTGTGAGATGCCAGGTATACACGCTGCACGGTTCGTCTACCCTAAACCCTAACTCGATCCATCTCCTGCGGCCATATCATCCCTCCCACCTAGGGATTGACAAGGTACATTTCGGCCTTTTTGCTACCTGTACCGATGAGCCGACGGCGTGTTCTTTGATCTGCACAGACGATCTTTGGCCGCTGCCATCCGGTAGATGTCCTCATCAAGATCGTTGCAAGTTAGATCTGGGCATTTCAGCTCTTGATTTGTTTGTTTAACGTTCATAATTCAGTAACCTGTATCTCTGGCAACATGATTTATCGTTGTTTTAGGCGATTAGAACACCCATCAAAGCTGAAGTCCACCCAAACCCATCCGTATATAGTCTTTGTGTAGCCATCTGAAATTCTGAATTCAATAGAATGGTGTTTGGTCATATTAGATTGTTGTTCATCGATTTTGTAGTCTTTCTTGCTCAAGCCACAGTGTAAAAACTTCACCATAAATTGTTTGATTTGTGTGTAATGAGGGAGATTCTTATCTGAAACTGTTGGATTATCATATTTTCTCTAGTACATGTTTTAGTTTTGGATTTAGTAAATCACACAATTGTAAGCTTGGAACGATTTAGCACGCATGGTGTTGGTTCTTAATTATATTGCCTACAAAATGATATGGAGGCATTCTTGAATGAAGTTTATAACTACAGATGTTTATTTTCTTATGTTTGTGCAAAGCAGGTTTCATATATTTGTCTGTCATGTTTCAGGATGAATGTCAGTTATGAATCTTACAAACGATTGATGTGATTCAAGTCCTGATATTTTCATTGCTAGAGTATTCTGATCTGATAACCTATGCTTGAATGGATCATGGTTCTAATGTGTGGTGTCTCTTTATCCCTTCTTGTCAACATTCAGAAATGTAGCCATAATAAGCACCTTATTATTTTATTAAAGACAATTGATATATTTTTCACCTCCCTTTGTTTTACAGTGTGACAGCGAAGGAGATCTCTCTTTCCCAGAGTAGATATTTTGAGCGTCTGGATACCTACAAAGATCTACCAAACTAAACCCAAATCTCAAAAACAAAAGGGAGCGAGAGGGGCACCCACATATTCAAGCCCACATCTGCAGCTACCACCTCTTGCACTCGCACTTTCTATACAAACACAGAAATCGATACTACTACGTGCTCCTTGCAACGCACACATGGCCGATGCGAGAGGCTCCTCTTCCTCAGGTGGTGGTGGTGTAGGTCGGGGCCAAGCAGGTAATGGTGACTTCACGGCTGATCACAGCCAACACAACAACAGATACCATGGGATCCTCGGGGCCGTGCCGCCACCCTCTTTCGGGCGTCAGAATGTCATGCATCATCAGTACCTCACCGGCATGATCCACAACCCGTCACCGGCAATGCCGTTGCCTGTGGCACCGGTGCCCTACATGCCCCAGCAGTATACCATGGTGCCGACGCCCACCATGCTCCCTCCACAGCACCACCATGGCCAGTCACAAATATCTCAAGGTTAGTCCTCACACATATACATCTCGTTGCACCGCGATCACCGGCACTTGCTAAATTCCATATGTAAGATCTTTCCCCATATGATTTCTTCTAGGTCATCTAGAGTTTTTGATGATTTTGTGGATCTGTGTGTTTTCTCATGGTCATGGCACCTGCTACCTAGATATGAGATATAGTCTCCCTCCTTGTGCGTCACTGTTTGCACTTCAGCATGGATTCCTTCTCAATAGAATTGTGTCTATTGTTGTCACCAAAAATGACGTTCCACGGTGTGAAATCCACCGCCATAACATGGAAAATAATATCTTCTAATGGAATATCTTATATCACCTTTGGAGAAAAGTAGTTCTACTGAAGATTAAAACAGAAGATGTTCAGGAGTAAAATGCTGTACCTCTTTACATCTATAAATAAAGCTTTGTAGTTGTAGCCGAGTGGTTCTTTCCTTGGACATATATAGAATTGAAAATAGAAATACCATCTTGCATTTCTTGCAATGGTCAGTTATTTTTTTCTTGGACAACATATGTATGTCATGTATTATGTTTCTTTTTGTGCTATGATTGGGTAACGGCATATATAGATAGCAGTATATACATCACATATGTTACAGAAGTATATCATCTTGCATTTTGTTTCATGGTCAGTGTTATTGTTCCTACCAAAACTTGATGCTTCGTGTTGCTTATCCTTTAATTTCTTATCATCTTGTTTCTCTATATGATCTTTCATTAGTTTTTTGTTTGGTTTGTTCTTCAGGAAACTTCCAAGACTGGGTTCCATCGAACAATGGTGCAGTTCAGCATGTTCCTAGTGCGTCTCAGGATTTGAGGCCAATGTACAATGGGCCGGCATTCATGTCCTTTGGTCAGACGGCTGCCGCTAGCAATGTTTATTATCAGAATCTGAATCCATGCACCATCGACGCATGGACTAGCAGTAACATGCCGAGGAACCAAGTGTATTCTGGTTTCCACCCTGATGCAATTCAGGATCACCATGCTCCTCCATTCCATAGTAACAATCATGACACACACCGAGGTACATATATATGCACGAATGCATGCCTTTGATAAACAGAATATGTGCATGCATTGATATTTTGAGAAAGGGGACACTAGGGTTAGCCTCGCAAGAGCCCTAGGAAGTGAGTGCTTATGGAAAGTGTGGAACAGTGAATTCAAGTTGAAAACTGTAGTGGTTGTAAATGGTTTGTCTCCTTAGATACTTACAGTATTGAGATTAGTTCAACGATGAATATTTTAAGATGATTGTGCTCTAACATAAAGGGAGCAGACAGGTCATTTCCTTTGGAAGATTAAGCGTAGGCTTGAGAGTAACCTAGCATACAAAATACATTTGCATTGATTAGTTACTCTGCATTCCAACTTATGCCTTGTCTCACTTCGAGAATCATATTGTGCAGGCTTTCATACTCATACTGGCTTTAGGGTCGATCAAGCATTGGTACCTGCTTCTTCACCTTTTCCACTGGTGTCTTCATCATCCCACAATTTCTCTTCAGCTAAAATTTCAAATGAACCGACATACTCTAAGAAAGCCAAGAAATCAGATGTAAAAGTAAGACTCTTCAGAGCATCTTGATACACTTCGGTTCACATGAACATTCCTAATGTGAGATTTCTTCAGGATCCACCAATTGTCTTCAGAAGAAATGATATGAAGAGTGAAAAAAATGATGAATTGGATCAAACTCTGGCTAGTGAACCTCCAAGCATTAATCAGAATGGTGCATTGAATGTTGTAAGTACACAACGCTTTGATGATGAAATCCGTCTTGAATGTTGTTAATATTCTCTATTGGTACATGATCCGTACTCTGTAACTTGGTTTTTAACTAATGAAAATAAATCCCAACCATTTAAGAGCTTCTGGACAAAGTTCATTACTGCAATCTAGATTTCACTGCATTTTTGTAACTTAGCTGTTATTTGATAGATTATCAGCAACAATTTCATTAATTCTCAGGATATGGCAATTATTCCACAATTTTTGAACTAGCTGATTCTAACTTTAGCCTAGCTCTTGTTTTTTCAAACAAATGAAACATGGTGCACACTTCTAAAGAGGACGAAAGTGGTGAGATCTTAGTCCTTTGATACCTTAATGAAGAAGCAGCTCAGTAAAGTAGTTAGACTAGTACACTTACCTCACATCTGATCCACTTATACAATTATGTTGACTGCACTTTGCATTATATTCAATCAATTTGTTATTCATGAATCTTGTTAATTAGATTGTACATGTGAGAGCGTTCCTCTGTATATGTAAATTTTGCTTCTATCGTACTAGAACGATAAAGTTCTCCCACCGTATGCTTTGTAGGGACACAAACTTCAATGTGGACTAACACTGAATTTTCTAACAGAGATTCAACTGTAGAGAATACTGTGCTATCTTGCGCAAGGAGTTAACGAATAGTGATGTTGGTAATATTGGAAGGATTGTGATATCAAAGGTAAATTAAAGTCCTGTAAATTCTCTTTATTAAATTGACATAAGTATATCAAATTCTACAACAACCGTAATTCCAACATGATCTAGATAACTACAAATTGACATAAATATAATTTTGAGTGTCGGGAGTCAAGTGTAATTTTATTGTCTTCCAAATTTTGTAGAGGGATGCCGAGGCTCATCTTCCCGCATTGGATCAGAGGGAAGGTCAGATGCTGAAAATGGAAGACTTCAAGTTTGAAGCTACATGGAATTTTAAGTACAGGTAATCTCATCATAATATCATAGTGAGTCTAGAGGATCTGTGTCTGCAATGCTGTACTAAAATGTGATACTCAGTGTCAGAGAGTTGGTATATCAGCCTATAGTTATCTAATTTAATCCTATAGTGAGAAAGTATCCTAAATTATCGTGTGCATGCTGCCCCATTTCTTGAATTTAATCCAAATAATTATAGAACGATCCTAAACATGTAATAAGATAGAATATGATATTATGGTGCTATCTGTTGGCGCACAAATATACGCATGAAGAAACAGAACAAAATATCATACTATCAGAACTGCAATTGCATTTATAGTTGATTATGTTAATCTGTTTTAGTCTCTCTAGATAAAATTTTACCTTTACATTTATGTGGAGAAATAGATGATACAATTATTTTTATTGCCATTTTTCTGAAAAAATAGTAATTATTAGGGTCATATGCCAGAAACACCAACATATGTCTTATAACCCGCTTCACATATTACTAATAGAAGATACCTTTCAGGTTTTGGCCTAACAACAAGAGCAGAATGTATGTCTTGGAAAGCACAGGTATACTTACACATTTTAAGATAATATTTTGGACTTCTCTTAGTTTGTTCTGAAGTTGATGAATTGCTCTTTTTAGGTGGCTTTGTGAAGCAGCATGGTCTCCAGACAGGGGACATATTCATCATCTACAAAAGCTCTGAGTCTGGCAAATATGTACGTCACGATCCTAATTCCTTTTGTGTCCCCTAAATCTATTGGGTTTCTGGTTTAACACAAGGCTCATCTTATATATTTCCTAAAGTCTTGTTATTACTGTATATGCTGCCTTATGCCTCCACTCTGCTTGCCCTTTTGAAGATTGTTCGTGGGGAAAAGGCCATTAAGCCGAATGCTGTCAGGCCTGTTGTAGACTGCTGCTGCAAAAATGATCTCAACAACAACGAAGAATGCAGGTTCACTGTCAGCTTGCAGACCAAGAAAACCTGATGGAATGGAAGCTTAATGTCTTGAGATCAGCATCAGAAAGCCACATTAGAAGGCAGTGCATGTTGTCTTTTTATTGGAGAATGTGATGCCCCATACTGTTTACATTTTTAGATAATGAAAAGTGCAACCGTGTGGATTATAATTTAGTTATTATCCAAATAATAGTTTACACCAGAGATTTCAACAAAGTAATTCTCCCTCAGTTAAGTATTCTATGCTTAGGACAAGATTTGGTCGAACTTTTGTACAGGTTTGGCCTCTCTAGAGGTAATAGTCCAGTGTGCTATTGTATGTACTGATTTGGGAGTATCTGGATACAATATATGCAAGAGGAGCCCTAGACCTAGTCGTGATCCTCAAGTTAGAGTTTTGGCAAAACTGGTTGTGCTTGTCGATTCGGATTCTCTATTTGCTATGACTTGAATCTTGATTGTTACCTTGTGTGTTTCTTGCCCCTTTGCCTCAAGGAGCTGATGTATTTATACCCCTAAATTCTCCATTTCATTTTTGCAACTCCTAGTCATCTTCTTGGTATATGTTTGAAAGTTCTGGTCTTGTGCTCTTCGGTCTTGGCATACATATATGCTACATACACTCTCCTTTCCAACTCACTATGAACAATACCCTTTCACTCAGAGATACCATACTACAAAAGAAATTCTATACACACCTGTGTATTTACACATTTATGGGTATCTTGAAGTATTTGATACATTGGCGCTGTAGTAATATTACCTAAAACAAACATACTATATTAATTGCATGTTTGTCATGCATTGTGGTACCAAGAAGCTTACAAAGTTCTAAGATCATAAAATGCCATTTATCTAGTTCAGCCTAAGGCAAAGTAACCTACTAAGGTTCTACCAACCGGTAGGAGAGCAGCATTGACAGCTGGCCTTTGCCTTAGAAGTAGCAATTTTTTTTTTGAGAATTACACAGTACAACGTAGACACTCACAAGAGCACAACGCATACACACTAACTATTCTATAGGTCTAGCCTTTGCACAGTGATGCTTTTGTAATAGGTCATAGGCTGGCCCTTATACTGATTTGGGTGCCACCGCATAGCTTGCAACAAAGCTCAGGCCAATAATAAAAGGTGTAGTTGTCAAAACCGTTCTCTCCATCCCAATGGCTAATCCTGTTGAAGGAGACAACTATCGATTGGAATTTTAGTTCAATTACAGATTAATTTCCATTCAAAAAATACTATGCTTAATTCTAACTTATGACCATGACTATGTTGTTCAACCCACAAAGAATTGTCATATCGTCAAATAGGACACCAAAACTACTTGATTTTAGAGTAAATTGCATATTGCACCGGGTTAAGCGTATCTTGTTGCACTTTGCACTGGATTTAGCACATACTTTCACTTTGCACCGGGGTGCATCAAAATAAGGTTCACTTTACACCGGTTTATATCAATAATTCAAAGAAATATTATAAAATATATTAATGTAACTTATAGAATATTCACAATATTGGAAATTAAGTCATTTATCATGAAGTTTGATTCAGAATTTAAAAAGTATATGAAAATTATATAGATTTAATAACTTATCTAGATGTTAATCCGGTGCAAAGTGAAAGTATACCCTAAACCCGATGTAGAGTGAAACAAGGTAGGTTTTATCCGGTGCAAAGTGTAATTTACTCTTGATTTTATTTTGTCGAAGGATAGAAGGAATGATGCTGTATCATGTCAAACAAGGCCATAATCAAGGTATATGAAATAAATGGATAATTATTCAAAAGCAATAATAAACAACATTTTTGTACTTCATGCAATGCATTTAAAATAAAATATGATTTTAATTATTCAGGGATGGTATATGACTTGCTTGGTCAACATGGTGGTGTATGGATTTTTGATCTTCATTATTTCAAGATGTGTTCAAACAGCCGATATATGGCCATCTGAAAGTCAATGGTGGGCAAGAAACTCTAAATTTTCTTTTTTTCGAGAGGCTCAATGACACTAATCTTCTCAAATTTTACAAAAGATACAATAAATATAGTGTAATTTTAAATAGCTTGAGGAAGGCCAAGGCACTGCTCGCCTCTCACTGGATTGATCCCAGCATGAAGTCTATATGCTCTAAACAACATCAATACAATTATTTTGAGAGGTTTATTTGTCAGCCAACAGGGGAGAAAGAGAGACAAAGAAGGGGGATGGGGAGAGGGAGAGAGAGAGCTATAGGATGTGACCTGTTGGCAATAGTGAGGAGGGAGAGTGGGGTATCTCTTAGTGTCATTAGCAACTAGGCACTGTGGATAGGTCTACACCCACTTCTCGAATAGGTGCGTAGACATGGTCCATGGACCAGGACAATGGTTTGTCATGTGATCTAAATGATGAGATCGTGCCTGGATCAGCTAAGGAGAGAAGCGAAATGGTCGACAACAATCAACATTTGCACGATGTTGCACAATACAATGGGCATGAGCAGGAGGCCATGAGAACATACCGGTACACATGGAAAGATGAAGCAATGACGAACACGCCAAGTGGCAAGGAAGGAATAGTGGATCTCCTCTATTCGAAGGTTATGAGGTCTAGGAGCTCTTTGTGCTATGCGGAAGCACTGCTAGTGACATGCTTGTTGTTGTGATACTTGAGGAGGGTACAACAACTGCCGGCAATCCTCCAATGAGGCGAAAATGATGCTTGAAGTGCTTGCTCGGGGCGGACTCAGAGAGAGTGATAGTGTGGGAAAAGATTTGCAAGAGAGATGAGCATGGGTGTGGTATATGATATGAGCAAGAGCAGGTTGCAAAAGTGCACATGCTGCCCTTTTTAGGCACAGATGACAATGAATGATAGCAAAATCATATGCAGACCAAAGGTGGAGAAGGAAAAAGTGAATACAAGGCTTCAATGAAGGGATTAAAGCTGTCATTAATCAGGATTTGGAGAGAAAATGATGCTCATGAAGTGGGGAGTTGATTTGCTTATTCAATTAGAGGGAATCCCGCACATGAGGCTAGATTCGACATTGGCATCAAAGGTTAGGTCCATGGGTGCAGGGGTGCAGCCGTGCAGGTGTGAGGAGAGGCGAGTCTGGCTAGTTGAACCAAAGCTAGCATGTGCCTGAGAAGGAAGAGGGAGGGGAGCAAGTCAAAATGGGTTGAGGAGACCAAAGGAGAAGAGATCGAGCAGGAAGGCTAGGCCAACATTCAGACTAAACATGAAGGGATGAATTTTGGGGTTTTTACATTTAGAAAATTATTTGAATTGGTTTTCGTTTATTATAAACAATTTCTGTACTACCAAAGTTCAAGTCAAAACTGATTAAATATTGTTGAAGATGGGAATTATTTAAAATACTCCACACATCATTTCAATATTTCTATGGTGGCTTTAATTTAATTTGAAGGTTTAAAATTTTCATTGCTTCCTTTTAGTTACTTCTAGAAATCCATCTACACAAGTATTCTTATTTGGATTGAATTTTCTGGTCACTATTATTTTGGCTTAAACTGATAATAGTTTTGATGAATTTATCTTTTTTGCATTGGTAATTAAACAATGTCATTCTTTTTTTCCTCATGAGGACTCATATTTAAAGATTATGGATAGAGGACAAGGGAGGTAAATAAAATTATTAAGGCATTGAGAACAACATACACTAATGATTCTAGTTGGTTGGAGCCTAACTTTGCGACAACTCAAATTTCCACAAGTGTAGCAATGCCAACAATTTGTTGGCCAGAATTATAAAAATGGTAGCTAGAAAATAACAGTATGATTTCTAAGTCAATGTGTACACAAAGTATGGCTTGGCCCAAATATGGTAGTCAGCCAAACAATAGCCAAATCTGAGAACTAACTACAATAATATATAACCTAGGTGACACAGGCGATTGGGGCTCAAGATGGTTATAATTTTCATGAATGGACTTGGAACAAGAACCCAAAACATAACTTATCTTAACCATGCAAGCTGTTGGGTGGTGGTAATGTAAATAGAACTATACGAGTTTAGTTGGAGGATAGCTATCTAGGTAGAAAAGAAGGTGACCTGGTAGAGCGGCGAGATGTCAGAGAAGATGGAATACAAGTGGTTATGTGAACACCACTGGGACGCCATCCAAGATGGAGTAAGATGCATCAGACCATTCCCCATGGCAAGGTTGTCGACATGCCAACAAGCATGGACATGATAACCACCACTAGAGAAGAAAGTCTCGAGCATGCTTCTCAAGACATGTGATGTGAGTGACATCACTGTCGCATCCCTTTCTTGTGCTTGAACATCGTAGGATGCAACAACAACTACCAAGTCTCCAAGACCGGTTATGATCAGATCCACCATTTCTGATGACCACCGCTTCCTGATTTGGTGCCGCCACCAAGATCTAGATCTTCACTTGTGCCGCCTCTAGATTTTGACCACTGACACCTATTGTTAGCCCTCCGCCACCTTTGGTATGAAGGTGCCATGATTTGGCTAGAGGGGAAACCCCAACAATAGGAGATGAACAACTGCAAGGTGACCTAATTAGACTAATCCTAGACTATTAAACAGAGAAAGAAGAATGAACCCCTTCTTTCCCGTTGGTGTCTAGGAAGTCGCCAAAGAAGGAAGGCAAAGGGCCAGAGATTTTTTTCCCATGAGGCTTATTTTGGCATGAAAGAGAGAGAAGAGAGGGAGAGGGAGGGAGGGTGAGAGTGAGAGAGAGGTATAGAGATATATAGAGCACCTTCTATTACTGGGATATGACACCTTGACTAGCTAATGCAGAATTTGGGTAGGAGTTTAGAAAAATAACACCGTATTATTAGGAATTGCATGAAAGAGGCATAAAATGAGGACATGGGAGAGTTAGTAGCACAGTGACATGATCTATACATAAGAATACTCAGCTTTAAAATTGTACACATGATCTATACATAAGAATAATTGGCTTAAAAAACTAGTCTTAAGTAGCATGCTCGTCAGAGATTGTAATGGACTTGGGGGTGAAACCCTTTGATGGTGCCATGGGTGTAGGCTGCCTGGCAGCGGTGCATGCAGAGACAGCCATGTGGCCAATGCACGAGATACTTGGTGTTGGTATTTGATACGATCATAGACAAACCCGCAAGCGTATGGTACTGTTGTAGTACTTCTCACCTTAGAGTATTCAAAGGGTATCGAATTAAGGGACAATGTGAATATAATATAAGAAATAGGTTCATCCAAGGACAACAACTAAATGGTTGGTGGAGGATAGAGAGGATTCCCATGGGTTAAGATTCTTGAATTGAGTTAAGGTAAAACTCTATCACTTGTTGGTTTGGATACGGACTGTCCCCTAGTTTGCCAGTTGAGTCTGGCCTACATGTGTACAATGTACCTGGACATGGAGAGTAATAAGGATAGAATTCAAGGATGTCACCACCTACCACCTACCTCTACCCTGAGCACATAACAAATAAAGGTAACACTTAACCTAGACACCACAACTATGTTATAGATTACTACTCTAGCCTTAGCCAAGACTCTTTATCTAGAGTTATAGTAATAGAGAACTCAATATAAATATTAAGCGATCAACCCACAATGATAAGCATATATCTTACTTAGACAAGAAACTTAAATACCAAAAAAAATCTCGAATACTATACTTTTATAGAAGAAGCATCCGCCGAGGTACAAGAGTGGATAGAGTGCCGACAACCCTGGCAATCCTCTAGAGCTTCCTTGGTCTATCCTCATTTTCTAAACACTACTAGAGTGTTGCTTAAGAATAGAAGTGGAAGATCTCCAAATGAGTTGTGTGTATAGAGAGAGAAGTGAAGTCTTGCTTTAATAGATGCCAATGACGGTTCTTTTGGTTGGTATGGACCCCAACCGTCATTGGGGTCGAACTAGAGAGCACCACGTGGCGACCAAGGGCGAGGGAAGGCGAAGGTGGTTTGGCTGATCGCTAGGTCACCTCTCACCATTGACTTTCTTTTGGATGTTGACATGTGGCCCCTAAGGCGATGCATAGTGGATTAACCCAAATTAAGTTGGTTTGCACTAACTTGTGGGCCCTTCTTCGCATGGTGGGTGTGTTTCCTCGAATACTTACCTGCAAACAAATATTTCACCAATACTTATGGAAATGGTTAGTAATAAATCCTACCACTATGTCTGTTGTTCCATTTACATTCTTTTATGCGGTAATTGAAGGTCGGATTTGGTATTTAAGGATCATCAACACTTGGTCTATTAGTGCAATGCATGCATGCAACAGGACGATGCAATAGACCTAAAGGGGCACTGGTGTTAGGTGTTAACAACTGGAGCCATGGCAGCGACTGGGCTTACCGGGTCACTCTCGACATTTGAGCCAGCTTGTCGGTGAGGGAGGATGGGGTGGTACTGTGTGTGCACTGTAAACCAGTAGGAGGAATTGTCGATGGTATTTCTTATATTTTCTCTTCAAAAAATAATCTTATGATGCAGAACTACTGTTTAAGAATGATTAGACATGACAAAGGAGGGGTTCTAGTTGTATTCCAATTTACGAGTTTCCATTCGGGCACTCTCTCCACTCTAGCAAGTGTATAGTATATTTTCAGTTTTGAGTTTCCAATAAGCACTAGACGATTTTCTTTGCATTACTTTGGCAACTATAATGCGATATAAAAAGGACATTTACATGCACAAACCCAAAAACATGGGTTGTTACATCTTGCTATTTTAAATTAATATTTATATGGAAATAAAAATCCAGGTCGTCTTGATGTAATACAACTCATCAATAGTTGTACACAATGAACCATAAACAACAGTACAAAATGTAATGAATGTTATAGCTGTAACCCAATTTTGGCTGTTTGTATATGTAGTAGGGTACTAGGATGTATAGCTGTAAGTTTTTTCAATTTGTTTCACTTCCAAATATAAACATTTTTTTTAGGCAAGCACTTGTTCAGGTGCATAGATAGAAATTTTAATATTTTAGGAATGGAGGTAAATACTTTCTATGTTGCATTCGCTGTCAAATAAGAGCAAATTTTGGATAACCTCATATAGGTGTAAACATGATTTCCCCCAAAGTGCAGCTGTTAAAATTTAATGCCAGCTGGCACCAACCATTTTCTTATACTTTACGTGCATATATGGACCTTAGATCTGTCGCCCAACCCATCCTATGCTTCTATATAGAAGCAACCCCGTGGGTTGGAGGGAGAGGGAAAGAGGGGGTGGAGGGAGAAAAGAAATAGTTCTAAGAGATTTAGGCCTCACTGAATCAAGAGTTTGGAGAGATTTACGCATGGCCAAATCACCATCAAAGGTGATCTCAGATGATGAGGAAAAACTCTATGGGGAAGGGTCTGAGACGAAGCAAGAAGATGAAGAGGATGAGGAGGAATGGCCAGGTTGGCTTCCAGATGGTTGGATAATGGAGGTCAATCGTTGTGATGATGGCACCATCTACCGGGTATAACAATTAATCATGATATGGGCTTAATTTCATCCCTATATCAGGTCTTACTTTCACAATATCTTCTGTTTGTTTCTGTGCAGTACTACACGTCTCCTATATCAGGGCTCACTTTCACAATGAGGACAGAGGTGTTGAACTACCTATTCTCTGGGATGGATGAGCGCTTCCTGAAATCAAACAACTGTGCTACGGATAAAAAGCTTTTGGTGAGTGATTTTGATTGAGAAACGTGTTATTCATAATTTCTGAACTCATCTTTAGATTTAGTATATTGAGTCCCATCGTGACATATATACAGACAACACACGACTGGCTTCCAACCAACTGGATAATTGAGATTAGAGCTGGTGGAGAGAACATGAACAATATGTATAAGGTACCTTTTTTTTCATATTAGTTGTATTATAATTTTTTATGTCCATAAGGATTCATCGTGAGATATTAGATTATTCTTGATGACCGTGCAGACAAGCTAAAGGTAAGACAGGGAATCCAAACAATAAACTAATACTGATATATATATTTTAAAGGGAAAAGTTATATCCCCAAACTTCAAATAGTGTCCCTTAATTCAAATCCAAGCAATATTCATCTCTCAACTCTTCATAAATCATTTACTTTCCATCCATAAATCTAATTAAGTTAAGATAGTTTTGAATTACATGGCAATTTTTTTTATCCTAGTCAGTGAACTTTATATAAAAAACACTCCCATGAGACCCACCTGTCATCATCCGTGTTGACTTCTTGGTCCTTCCCCACCAAACTGGAAGGCACACGCTTATTAGGCAACCTCATTTTCTGTTGCTGAGACGAGCGCATATGACAATACTTTGTGGTAGCTGCAACCAGCGCTGGCTTTTGAATCATATGATCAGTATATAAGTTGTTGCCCTATGGTGTTCCAGTTAATAATAAAAAAGCTTTTGAATCATATGATCAGTTCTATAAAGGTTTCCTGAATTAAAATTACATCAAAGTTGTTGTATAGGAAAAGGGCAGTCCCTCAAGTCTCCAAACTGGACAAAATATGTCCACACAGGTAATGTCTACATAATAGTGTAGATCTTTCTACATTTCACTAGAAAAATAGGGGACAATCCAATTTTCCCACAATGACCTTAGTTTGTTTTAGTAAACATTTCGGTCTTTTGGACAATATTACTTTTAGATATTCTAAGGATTGTACCCATTTAATTCAGTAAGCATCCTTTGTTTATTTAGTAAGTTGATGGATTAAGAATATTACTTTATGTAAAATGTGTAATCAAATGAAGTAGTAGGGTGTAGGCAATAATGTGGTTTGTTTCCTCTATATATGGAGAACATTTAAGTGTTCTATGTTTTGTAGGGCGTAGGCAATGTGCTATTTTTTTACATTTAAATGTGTAGTTTATTTCAAATTTATCATTTTATATATTTAAATTCTTTTCTACGTACTACATCCTCTATGGAGTTAGTAGTGTGTAAACAATGTGCAAAAATATAAGTATTTGGGGGGTGGATTTGATATTTTCTATTACAATTGTTGTAATAGGAAGTGTCAAGTCCACCCCAAATTAATGTTTATATTCTTAGATGGAGAGTGTAGCAGCTGAAAAAGGCAGCTGAACCAGAACAACAATATAGTTGCTAATTATGTTCTATAAACATATAATGTTTACCTCATGTTAGATTTACACAAGGGTGTATGCATATGTACAAATATTTCAAATCGATGAATGTCTCCGTCATCGCATGGAATATGTTACATTAGTTATTTGATTTTAGAACCACGTGTATGTACTGGTAACAAAGCATAATCAAAATACAGAGTAGGTATAGTATATCCACGATATGTTTGAGCAAGGAGTAATTAAACTGTTTTGTAAAATTAGACCACGCATGCACAATTGAAGAATACATTGCATGTAAAAATAGTATGAGAACATACACATTCAAGTTTAAGATGTTCTTGTAAACCAATGCATTTACTTTTTGAGGAAAAAAAACTAATGTATTTCCATTGGCCATATTATTTTTTGACATCTAATTCCAGTTTTTTTTGGGCGGGGGGAGTTCCAGTTTTCTTTAAAGACTCTGTAGGAATACGACTGGTATATGCCATCCTATATTTGTGGTCAAAAAAAAGTATTGTGTGCAAAATTAATGACTAAACTAGCATACAGTTTTTTATTATCAGGTGAATGTTTCAATATTGATGTGTATGCAGCATGTTTCTTTCAATAGTTGGATCAAGGTTACATGTATATAATGCAGTCACCTAGAAACTTTAGTGAGTCCTGTCCGGTTTCTGTTCAGAAAATGTGAAAAGTAATCTCCTTGATTAAAATAAATAGATAAGAAATTTTCCTCTAATAGATACACATACACTATATGTGAGTTGGGCCCACTTGTCATCAAGTTAGGCAGCATCCGAAGTCATAGGATCCTATTCCACAGGAAAATGGCAAAAGTAACAAAAAAAATATTTGGTTGAATTTCATTGTATAAAATTATGCCTTTTTTCAGTTGAGAATGTTTGTTAGTAAAGCAGGAGAGAATAAAATGCTTGGTGCTGCCAAACCAATCCGTGTCTACATGTTTGTTAGTAAAGTCTAAAACATTCAAAACCCTTTTTTACTGTGGTAGTGTTATGGGAGTAGTCAGCTTGAAAATGAGATCATCTGAGACCATAAAGTACGTACTCCCTTCGTCCCTTCGTCCCATAAAACAAGTCTTTTTGAAAATAAGTGGAGTAGTTAGTATTCTGTGAAAACTCATGCCATACCTGTGGACGTGAATTCCTAGGAAATCAATGTTGCATACAGAGAATAATTAGTTAACAACTGTAACTGAAATTAATACAATCGCATGAAAATCCAATGAAACATGACATGTGTTTGGTGTGGCTAGTGCCATCATTTCTGTCAGTATTATCCTCTTTCACACAAATTACATATATAGTAAATAAACATCAAACCTGAAAAGCTATTGCCAAAAATCTAACAGTTACTTTGATCCTTGACATGTGCATAAACACTAAGAATTATGATTATGCTTTTAGAAAACAATTTATTTGCATGTGTACTAAGAGTAGATATATTTCTAAGCTCTACTTATAATTTACCACCAAATGAGTTTGAAATATAATATGCTTGAAATATCTAGATTGGCCAGATGAAAGCTATTGTTAAAATAGTTGGTTGTACATAAACTATATATAGTATTCTCATGTGATTGATTTTTTTTTTCTGATGATCTTTGATTATGACCATTTTGCAGTTTTATGTTTACCCACCAGCTGGTGTTCGACTATTTTCAAAAGAGGATGTGCTGCTCTATATCAAAGAGTCCAAGATTACTCGCTTTGATTTAAATGGAGAATGTGACACAAACACCAGTGATAACGTGTGTTACTTGCTGGAACATTATTTTTTATTAGAGCAATCCTTATCTATTAACTATTTAGCCACTTTGAAGAATTAATATCTAATTTTTTTCCTAAATGAAATAACGGTTGGTCTTATTTGTAGATTCTTGCAACTGTGGAATTTAACCCATCTTCACTGCCGAAAGGATGGGTGAAAGAACTAGTATTTAGAAAGACAAAGGATGCAGTTAGAAGAGACCCGGTATATAGTGGAAATTAATGATTATTCCTCACTTATAAATAGGCTTCTGTTTTTTTATTATTTTGCTATATGTGCAGTATTACACGGATCCAATTAGTAATTACTCATTCCGTACAAAGAAATCTGCAATGCTCTACGTGCAGACAGGAAATGTACCTAAACGCGCCTTTATACAGAGGACAAGTGTCCATGACCTCTACTCTTTTGAGAAGTCTGCAGATCTGGTAATTTTTGTTTAAAACTTTTCCTGAAGTTTAGTTTCCTTTTTATAATGAAACAACAAAATTTCACATATATTGTACAATATACGCATCCAAAAATGTTGTATGCATACTTTTCAGGTGGTGTGACTTATATGACTCGTACAGTATGGTGACTACCGTCATCAACTATATATTGTAATGAATATGTATGAAGTTTAATATCCTACATTTTAAAGGACTAATGAATATGTTATATTTCTAGAGTTCGGATGTTTTAGTTAAATTGTAAAAAACATTTTGATATGTATGAACAACAATAAATATCTCAACTTATTCATTTCTTCATAAAAAAACAACTGACTAGTAAAGTATGCATAAGTAAATTGAGGATTATTGAACATCCAGTTTTGAAAAAAATTGTGTTTGATAGAGTGGGCATGAACGTAACGGAAGGGTATATTTTCTTCAGTTATTTCAATGTGTGAATAGCAATATATATGCAAGTAGTGTAAAAGAAACTGAAAAGCTTAGTTCCGTGTTTTGATGCAAATAAGTACATCTGTTTGGAGTCCCATCAAATTATGGTCAACTTCTTATTTGAAAGCTCCATCACGACAAACTTTGTTTTGTAGCTGTAACAGAGGTTTGAAAGTTTATATCAATTAATGATTCTATTAAGTTCTCCATGCTGCCGTGTTTATGGTTTTGTTCACTTTTTTGGCCATCTTAATGTTCCTAATTCCAACACAGCTATCATAGTGGTAACTTGCATGACTTTTTCTGTCAAGCTCAAACATATAAGTTTACCTTTCAAAAAAAAAAAGAGAGATGGTATCAGTTGATTTTGTGGTTCAATGTCATAGATTATAATCTCACTGGCATTGTGGAGCTAAGATCCAGGGCCATATAGTTTGTTATGCCTGACAATGAGATGAGAAATAATATTAAAGGAATGAAGAAATTTCTTTGTACGTTTGCAGAGATTAATGGTTCCATTTCATGTACTGCATTCATGGGTCGTGTCATAATCTATTTATATTTTCCCTAACAGCATGAAAGTTTGAAGAAAAGACTATA
The DNA here is from genome assembly GCA_000325765.3 of Leersia perrieri. NCBI lineage: Eukaryota > Viridiplantae > Streptophyta > Magnoliopsida > Poales > Poaceae > Leersia > Leersia perrieri. Next base: position 5,338,161 of record CM002482.1, on the reverse strand, counting down.
CTTTACACCTACATTATACCGTCGACCCAGAAGATCATTGAAATCCAAAAACCCATCACTGGTAGAAAAGATACTGAATGACAAGGAGATTTCATATAGCTGTAAGTTATTCTCCAATGTGGTTACATTGTTTTTTATGCACTGGTGTTTCGATCATTGCTTCAAGTTATACTATATATAAATTGTACATTTAAATAATGTATATATAACCTAGCTAAGCTTGAAATTAAGACATCTTATATATTCATCTTGAGTTAAATCTCCAAGGTATAAACCTAGAAAAAATTTCTTGTATGCTCTGAGGTATTTGTTGTTGTTTGTCTTTTTTTTTTTCTCTATATAAATGTGGTCGTCTATTATGATGGGAGTTGAAAACAAATTTTGAACTCAAGGATCAAAATCGTGCCATATTTATTTGAGATCATTGCAAGATTCGGCCCTGTGCTAGTTTTCCAAATATTATACTTGTACAGTAGTTTGTGTTTAGCATAAATAATAACTGAAGCTATAATTTGAAAGTTTGTGTTTACCATAAAAGAATTTCCCAACTTAAATCTTGGAGAACAAATAAAGTTATCTTCTTATAAAAATGACAGGAATATAGCTCACTAATATTTACCTATACTAACTGGGCACTGAAAAGAGCTTTAACATTAACCCAAAACATCTAGCCATTAATTGCAATGATCATACTACCATATAGTGGATTGTATATTATGAGTATATGTTATTATGAGTATATGTTAAACCGAATTAACTGATAAATGGTGGCAAATGGAGTAAACTACAGATGAAATAATTGAATATGTTGTGTCTAGTAATTGCACTACATGTGCTTGTCCAATTTAATATAGTAAACAATGATATTACATTGCAAATTTGAATTCATAATATTTGAATGGATAAAATAATCATGTGGCCAAAATATGCTGAAAACAATTATATTTTGGGTCATATATTTTATTTCCATATCTGGTCACTGTGCACCAAAAACATTGCTTATTGCTAAATTTGCAAAATATATACATTGATATTTATCGATATTTTGTTTGTATGCATGATTTTATCTGGCTATTATTGGCAATGATGGCTTTGAGACTACTCTTCCTTTTAGTATCAAGGAGTCCCGATTCTAGTTAGATAAAAATATCATAGATATGTAGATATACAATAGATGAAAGATCAGACATCTGCAAATGTCAGCACATAAATATTGAGTTCAAAAATTCACCTGTTAATATAATTAATTATTTTGGGAGGACTAGGAGTATTAACCGCATTAATTTATTAGCAATCATCAATATAAGTGATTTCTTGCATCTGCCTTTTTGATGGTGCCTGACATATTCTTTTGATTCCTCATAGCTGAAGATGATGACTCCTATGGTAGTTCATCAAATGAGAGAGAAAAATACAATGTCAGACCTTCAAAGATTACACACAAAGGAAAAAAAGTGTTATCATCAAACACTATGAAGAGTCCTGTAGGCAGGAGGTCCTCAGAAAGATCCAATGAGGATGATGACTCCTATGATGATTTATCTTATTCATCAGATCAGAGTGAAACAATCAAGGCCGGACCAGCAAAAACTACATACAAGAACAAAAAATTGATATCTTTAAACGTTGTCGAGCATCCTGTAGGAAGGCCCCCCAAAACATCCAATGAATATGATGACTCCTATGATGATTCGTCTTATTCATCAGATGAGAGTGCAAGAGTCAAGGTCAGACATGCAAAGACTACCTATAAAAGGCATAAAGTGACAACCTCAAATACTATCGGGCGTTCCGTAGGAAGGCATCCCAAAATATCTAGGGAAACTGGTGACTCCTATGATGATTCATCTTATTCATCAGATGAGAGTGCAAAAATCAAGGTCAGACCTACAAAAACTACATATAAAAGGCAGAAAGTGAAATCCTCAAATACTATCAGATGTCCTGTAGGAAGGCCCCCAAAAAGATCCAATGAAGCTGACGACTCCTATGGTCATTCATTTTATTCATCAGATGAGAGTGCAAAAATCAAGGTTGGACCTGCAAAAAGTACATACAAAAGGCCAAGAGTGATATCCCCATACACTATGAAGTGTCCTGTCAGGAAGCCCCCAAAAGGATCCAACAAAACTAAGAGAATGAGCTGTGAAATAGAAATCAAACAAGAAAATGAAAGTGATTAAGGTGAAGGGTGCCAAAAATCTTGACTGAATCTGAAGAAAGCATCAATGAGATTTTGTCAGCATTATTTTTTTCCTTCAATCAGAAGGAGCCATATAAAACCTTTAACTCAAGTATTCCATTTGTGTTTCCATATTCACATTGGATGCCGTGGAGTCAGTAAGTAGATGATGATTAATCGGGCAACATTACTGTGCAGGAAAAACGCCATTCATCATTTCCTTAATAATGTTACAAACGTATATGAGTTGAAATTTTGTAATCTTGGAAACTCCTAAATGTTTGCTCAGACCTTCCACAGGAAGCTGTCAATATTACTTTGGTTGATTTTTCATAGCTGCTCTAATGAAGCGATTCTTTTATAATCTCGGATAAAAATTCTTAAGTGTATCGCGAGTTATAGCTATACCCGATCACTCCGGCATACTAGTTTTCATGTTTATCCCAACCTAACAAGTGAGATTCTACCTTAGAATTAGGTCTACAAACTTCTTCACAGTACATGTCATCAGGATTCATTGTGAGCCACTAATTTAGTTATTTCATCCTTATTAGGCTTACTTAAACACATACACACCTTATTCAGTTGAAGTTATTTAACGAAAAAGGACACACACATATACAGCATTTTTTGGATGTCACATACAACTCTACTAGACCACCAAATAATTCATCCTCTGTAGTGGGTGTTGTCCTAGGCTGGGTACCGAACAATTATGCGGACATCCGTGCGCATAATTGTGACCAACAATTTATTTGAACAGTTTATAGATTTACCTCTATTCTTTTATTAGACATGCAGAATTGACAACATTGTAGGGCTCACAGTGTCACATTGTGCTTACCTGTGAGTCCTATCCATTAGATATGACCTGAAGTCCTCTCCCCAATACTATGTGGTGAGAAAGGGGGGAATGGCTAGCTGTGGCTACTGGCAAGACTTTGCTTGACTGCCGGCGGAGGGTCGGTGCAATGAACGCCAGACATGGGTTTTGCTCATCTAGAGAGATCTTCTCATCGTTTGGCAACTTCCAGCTACCAGTAGTTTTTTGTTGTATCTATTTGGATTGGTTGAAATTTGTAGGCCCCTGGTTTTGTCAACTGCGAAACATATGTGCATACAGTACCAAATCCCTGGATTAGTAGTTTGGCACACACATAACAAAGTTAGTAAAAAGATCCATCTTCTTACACAAGTTTTACAATACAAAAATAATGCAAGGTTTTCCCAAGTAAGACGCAAATAGACCAAGCATGGTCGATTGCATTAGAGTACATTGCGCTCACGGTCCAACAACTTGGCACATTGCGCTCACGGTCCAACAACTTGGCAGGTGGGTGTGATCTAGTACACGAATTTGAGAACTGGACATTTAAGTGCAACAACATGGCAAGTGCGTGCGTTCTAGTGCTGGGCTGTAAGCGTTGTACCGCCTCAGAACCGTCCCGGTAGCAACAGTGCGGTGTCCTTCGTGTGGCAGGACATGGCGGCAAGTGCAAGCTAGTGGTAGTGTGGCTGCCAGCGGTGGCAGATGCAGAAATTTTTTTGAGCCCTGGAAAGCCTAACAACAATTAACACACACATATATATACAAATCTAATTGTTCATTTTGGCATGAGCATTTACTCTGATAGTTTGTATTAAACCTGAGTTGAGGTATGCACCGTCCACCCATGACATCACTAGTATGGAGACACCGGTGGACAAGGCTATCCATTGGGAGGCAACCGAGAAGGAGGTGTTCGAGGATGTTAACAAAAAAAAAATGCCAAGTAGATGGAACACTACCTTTCCCTTGTTAATCCTATGCATATATAGTCAGACCACTTGCTAATACATTATTTTGATAATGTACTGAGTTGTCTTGCCGTATTTTGTGTGTTGTTAGCTCTGAGTGCAAGTGCAGGTGATGAGTTTCTTGTCGATGAGTACACCGCTGGGGATGATGAGTTTTACCAGGGGGTGTCCTAACTAGGGTATATCCTAGTCGGAAGAGCTTGTGGGGCGTTTTGGGTAGCCAAGCTTCCGTGGACCATATGAAACTATGACTATTCGGCTGGTCGACCGCTATGTAAATTAAGAACCTATGTAACTAACTTATGCTTATGCACTAGAACCCTACTACTATTTGTGATCCGCTGGCTTGATCAAAGTGTTGGACTAGTTCTGTCCTGGGGCTAGTGAAACATAAGTATGGGCTTAGAATTTGCGAGACCATTGTGGGATAATGCTGGAGATTGTTTCTGGTATGCACGATCGAGCGGGTGACGGGCGCGTTTGGTAGTGGACTGGCAAGTTCTCGATGTTGAATGTCTCGTTGATTCTCTGTCCGGGCATTTACAGTTGACTTGTTGGAAAGGAATTCGGATATCGCCGCGGTTGCGTGAGGTCGAGCGGTTATTATACGTGTATGGATACTGCTCGACAAATATCTCAAAGGTCCCTAATGGAGTCCCTCTCCAACTTCTTAATTGTGGTGTCCCACAAAAATATACTTAAGAGCTTGATACTTTAATTTCTTTGAGGCCGATTTAGATGGATTCCTTAGATCATGTCTACAAACATGTCCGTTGACTTGTTATTCTTATCTCCCCCTCATCTTCAATCAGCATTGACTTGTAACCTGATGCGCCTTGAGCAAGATCATTGGCCTCTAAATTTCGCTCTCTAGGAATATGAACAAAAGATGCAATCTTGAAATTTTCCATCAACTCCAAGCATTTTTCTAGATAAGCCCTTAACACTCCATCCTTGTATTCAAATTCTCCAGATAATTGTTTGATAATGATTAACGAGTCACCAATCATCCCAATCGCATCGGCCTCAACCTCCTTTTGCAATTCTAATCCCTTAAGCACAACTTCATACTCAGTGTTAGAGTTTGTGTCGAATATGTGTATAAAGTCGGTTAATAATTAGGACTTGTAGTTGTAATAGGTGTAGGATTGAAGCCGAGTCAAATTGGTCCTAGGATCTCTCTTAAATAGAGAGGCACACCGGGGGTAACCGCAAGGTGACTTTAGCATAGGTGTGGCTACGATTTGCCGGCGGCGGCCGGTGGAGGATCGTGGATACTCGGATATACTGTAATTATGTTGGATCGGGGAGGAGCACCCGTAATCAGTGCCTCGGGGATTAGGCTTGTCTGAACCTCGTTAACAAAAAGTATTCCTCGGTGTTGTCTTCACTTTTGGATCTTCTATGGCGTATATCTTATGCTTCCGATGTCTATACCGGGGCCCGATTTTCTATAAAGTGGTACCAAAGCCATGGATAGGAGATTCAAGGATCGAGGTACGAGGGAGGTGCACAACATCGTGCTAGCTTGCACATGATGTCTAGGATAGGGCATGGCGCAAGGTGGAGTGCGGTGGTGATCAACTGAATTTGATCGATGGAGTCGAACACTTCAGGTGGCGGCCTGAAGCGTTCTATGTGCTGTAGTGAACAGGGAGACGACCAGACATGGTGCTCGGGTTGATGGCGGTGGAAGCGATTGGCTTTCCAATCGGTGGTGTCAGACAAGTCGGACAGTCGGCTCAAACTTTCCGATGAGCTACTTTCAATAGGGAGACGATCCGATGTGACGCTCAGGGTTGATTGAAGCTGGAGGTGGTCGACATTCTCGACCGGTGGAATCTAACACTATGGGCGGGGTGGCACGTGCCTTTCGATGAGTTGCGGTTGACAGGGAGAAGACCAGATGTGGCGCTCGGATCGATTGGTGACTGGTGAAGATGATGCAGATGACGACGACTTCAGCGTGCTACACGGGGACAAATTCGCTGCAGGGTGTGCAAATTATTTGTCGGTGATGAGTTCAGGGTGAAGCACAGAGCTCGTACAAAGGGTGGTGCGTGAGGGTGCTATTATGTGTGTCACGCATGTGTCTGCATAGGAAGGTTCGTAGATGTGCGTGGGAATTGGGCATGATAGAAGGTCGGGGCAACAACCGGTAAAATTCCGTGATGGTGTTCAGCGGTGATGTCTGGCAGTACATGTTATATCCGGATCCACGGGTTAGCGTGATGGGGATGTATAAAAACTGCGTCACTGAAGATAAAGATATTGCAATTGAGGTAATTCTTTGTATGACTTAGTGCGATGGTGATTTTCTCGGTATCAGTTAATCAATCACGGATGCGAGAAGCGTGGATGATTGAATTTGTTAGCTTGATCAGCTAGGAAGAAATTCAGTTTCGCTTGGCAAGACGACTGTGATGATAGGAAGAGTAGACGGATCATCTTTGCAGGTGGAGTCTAGAAGAAGTTAAGAGAAGATAGTAGATTCTCTTGATAACGGTGAGTCTGATGAAGGCTTGATGGGGTGGCTCGGCATGGGCTGCAAAAGGAACCAACTCAAGCGACAAGATTCAGATTTGCCAAGGTGGAGTTTATTAGAGTATGTGTCGAATATGTGTACAAAGTCAGTTACTATTTACGAGTTGTAATAGGTGTTGGATTGAATAGGGGTTGGATTTAGTCCTTGGCTCTCTCTTAAAAAGAGAGGCACACCGGGGATAACCGCAAGGCAACTTAGCATAGGTGTGGGTACGGCTTGCCGGCGGCCGCCGGTGCAAGGTCGTGGATATTAGGATACATTTTAATTATGTTGGATTGGGGAGGAGCACCCGTAATCAGTGCCATGGGGATTAGGCTTGTCTCAACCTCGTTAACAAAAAATGCACCTCAGTGTCATCTTCACTTTTGAATCTTCCATGGCGTATATCTTGTGCTTCCGCGGTCAGCTTCCGAGGTCTATATCAAGGACCAATTTTCTAACACTCAGCTTGATTGTTCATATCATAAGGCTTGATGGTAAAACCAAACTTAAAACTTGCCCCTAGGCGATATAATAACCAGCCAATGCTACAACCATGTCTGCACACCTATCCATCAGAAAACAAAGTCCATGGGACCGGCTCAATATAACCAACCAAGTCATGCTGATGTTGAACTATAAAATCGGCTACTGCTTGTCCTTTTACTGCTTTAGCCAATTCATATCGTAGATCGAATTCTATCAAAGCAAAAATGCACTTCCCAATCCTTCCCTTCAATACTGGAACCGATAACATATACTTGGTCACATCGGCTTTGCAAACTATTGATGGTCGTTATCGACCAATTTTGACTGTCAATATTACCAGAGTATATTTCCATGCCCCGTACCTATATTGATGAGTCGTACTTGGTGCATGGCCACACCCTCAAACGAGGGCCAAGAGACTCGTATTTTTATATCCCGGTTGTTCAAATGTGATCCTGTTACCTAACCCGGGGTACCATTTGTACAACTGCCTTGAGCTAACCATTCCCCTGTAGACATTGGAAGAAGCTGTTGCAGGTTCAGCATACAGGAGTACTCGACAAGGGGCGCATGACGAATACCAAGGATCCACCTCTTCTACACCAGTACCACCGAGTGAGGCAGACTGGGAGACTGTTGAGGATGCACCCAGTTGGTTAGAGCCGACTCCCCGGTACAAAAACTCAGCCTGGCCAAGCGCCAGTGATGGCCTATGCGGAGGTAGCACGAGGCACGCGATGGAGCACCTCACCCGTCAGATTTTAGTGGCATGCCACCGTCCTTCCGAATCCGACGCCCCACTTTCCCTCACGGGGATTTTGGAGAATTTACTCAAAGGATGGATGCACTAGAACTCCAGATGAGTGAGATCAACCACAACCTAGAGAAATGCATGGTACAGACGCAGGAATGGCAACAAAGCTCTGATGCACGCTTCACCAACCTCCAGCACATGATGCAGCAGCAGCACGACGACCTGCATGCTTAATTTTGCTTCCAGGGGTACAACCCATACCAGGGTCCCTGAGCGAAAAGCAAGCTTGGGGGAAGAGGTCTTCCCCCTAAGGTAACTTGTATCACTCATATTTATTTTCATCAATTGCATGTTTACTTTCGCACTGCATTTCAAAATATAAAACAACATCAAAATTTGCAAAATAGAAAATACCAAAAATATAGGTTAGATTTCCCTATGCTAGGTAAGACAACCTAGTTCTTGTTGAAATGATGAATAATTTCTCTATTTATATATCTCTCATATATATGGGTTCATAGTAGAATGATATCTCTTGCTTCAAATAAAGTAGCCAGACTTTGCCTGAAAACATGAAACTAAATGGGACTAGTGTAATCTGATCTGAGTCTAGGTTGTCGTGAGATATGATATGGTGAAATAGTGTTGCTATGAACTTGCTCCAAATTTCAACTCAAAATTCCGGATGAATTTCTTTTTCAAAATTATAAAATGAAAAGTTCCTCATTTGATATGAATACCCACCAGAGCCAAAAATGATACCCATAGAAAAACCTTATACATTTTGGTGGCTTGTATTTGCATTGAACTTTGTCAAACTCTGTGACTTGTGTAGATGCTTTCCATGCTCTATGATCGAGATAAAATACCACATATGCACATGCTTGACTTCTACACTGGAAGCAGCATCCATTTCATCCATCATTTCCATTCCACCAAATAAAGCTCCACAAAAATATGCTCTTACTCCAATAGCCAAAATCCAAAATAGAGAAAAGAGGCCCATTGCCAAAAATCAAGAGTGATAAACTCTTCCAAAATATCTTCCAATAAAACAATGTTGGCCAAAAATACTCCCTCACAAAAAGGCTTTCAAAAAGGAGGAGAGACATATCTCAAAAAGGAGCAAAATAAATTCCATTGCCACTTCCACGTACATTCCACGCACCTGCACGATCTTGATCTTGATGTATGGGTAGCTATCTGCTTTAGTCATAGCTTTTGACTTAGTATGCCCACTTTGATCCATATATGCCAAGCTCCACATATAAAGCTTTTAGTATAGGAATCAAAGAGGCAATCTCTTGGTGAGGAACTAGACACTTAAACACTTGAGTGCCAAGTGAATCACTTGAGGAACTTGTTTTTCTTTCCTAAAAATATTTAAAAACTCAGGAATAAAAGGTTGGACAAGGAGTAGGTGAATGGTGCTCTATGAAGTGTTCTGTCTCCAATAGCCCAAGACAAGGAGAAAGGTTATACTACCCCGTAACAAATAGGGGTGAAGGTATGGCTTGTGCTAACTTGTTTAGATTTAAGAATGTTTTACCATGCACCTGTGGATCCAAAATATATGACATTGTAGCAACTCCTGATCAACAAACATGTCTTGTTTTCCTTACGTCCTTTACTCGGGACGAGCAAAGGTTCAAGATTAGGGGGTTTTATTGACGGTCGTTATCGACCAAATTTGACACTAAAGTAGAGGAGGACTAACTATGCTTGCAATTCATATTTATTTTAGAATAAACTATTTTCACTTTTACTTCCAAATATTTGCTTGTAGGGAAAATAATACAAAATAGAGAAGATAATGTAAAGAAACCTCACCCCCAAGCAAGCTTATGGATGAGAGGGCCACCTGACAAGGATAGCTGTCATGATAAGTGTCATCGCACCTAAAACCATCATAAGGGCCCACATGTCAGCATACTAGAGAAGGGACAGGTCAGTGAGAGGCCACCCTGGTTCGGCCAAACCAGAGGCACCGCCTCTTCCACTGACCTTGCACGTGTCACCTGCTGGTTGGATGCTGATGGCGGTTCTGAGGGGTATGATGGTCATTTTGCATGGGAAGTTGCCTCCATTAAGAGCCCATATAAGGATCACCTCACTTACTCACCAACATGCACTCAAGCAAAGCTTCAAGCTACTCTATAAATTAGTATTAATATAGTACTGGTGGAATAGAGTTAGAATAGTTCCAAGTCCAGCGGAGGCTTCGGAAGTTCGGTAAAGTTCTTGTAGCTTTTCCTTTCTTCTTGTAAGACATTCCGATATTCAATATAATATCTTTCTTTATACAAGCTGGTTTATATTCCAATCATAGAATATGAATGCCACGATTAGTCTATACTTAGTATGAGTTGTGTAGATACATCTTGTCGGATTTGCATTGGTGCTGGTATAATGGCTAACTACTGGATTTATTGTCTACTTAGTCTAGGCCAAGGGACATGGGTTCGGGACTTAGTTGGTCTACTTGAAATGCTAAGTTGTAGAGTAGTAAGTGGTAACTTGAGCGTGGGGCTTAGGTTACGATTTACCATTATATGAGAGTATGTACTCTGGGTGATTTGTAGGCCGTTGAAAGTGACAGCTCAGTACGGGAGTCCCCGTAGTACATATTCCTACATAGAATTTCCTGGGGTTGGATACACCTTCGTATCCCGCTTCGGTTGAATTGCATTGTAGAGAGGGTTAGGCTACACAATGAATAAGTCTTGTATACTAGAAGTATAGGATGAAACTAGACTAACCTATATAGACTTAGTCTAATTTAGGAAATATAGTAGTTAGCTAGAGCTAAGCTGTGTGTCAGCCTACCCATGCAAGTATATATAATTTATCGATATAGTTTCATTCTTACAAATCTTTCCATGGGATTAAATACGATACCTTGGAATACTTTCGGGTGAAATGCTACAATGGCATATCCTTGCGCTTGCGGTTGTATTTCTGTAAACCATAGATTACCATTGATATTCTGAGCCGCCGTCACTGGGATGACATTAAGAAATACCAACACAAACCACGGTGCACTCATTAGACATTAGATAATGCCTCAAATTTGTACAAGAAAAATATAAACACAAACACAACTTTTCAATAGAATAATATCTTGTTCAGCATCTATCAACCATCGCCTCAAATAAAATATAACTCATTCCTTGCCCTCAAATTCTTGTGTTAAAACCGATCCTATTGAACGATCCTCAGCCAATAAATATAATTTGAATGGCACGTCTTTTTGAGGCCGAATCAGGACTAGTGGTGAACTCACATATCCCTTGATTTCATCAAATACCTCTTGATGTTATGGCTCCCACACGAATTCTTCATCATCTTTCAACTTGAGCAACGGTGTCTATGGTTCAATTCTTTCAGATAAATTTGAAATAAATCTCCTGATAAAGTTGATCTTTGTGAATCAAATATTGCGACTTCTCATTATTGATCAGAAGCTCTGTAGTCTTGATCACGTCAATGCTTCATTGACTGATTTCTATTCCTCGCTCATTGTTGGTATTTCTTATCGTCATCGTTGGAAACAGAATTCCCAACGACGGTGACTCGAAATAATCAATGGGTAATCTATGGTTCACAGAATATATTTGCAAGCGCACGAATGTAACATTGTAACATTTCACCCAGAAGTATTCTAAGGTATCGTATTTATTTAATCCCAAGGGAAGATTTGTAAAGAACTAACCTTTCTAACATTATATCATACACTTGCATACGTTATAGTCCTAAGCAAGGGTAAGATAGATAATCTTGGGTAGAGTGACACAAGCAAAGGAATATACTAACTCTATAATTTAATCCTAATCTAGTCCGAGCAAGAGCAGTCATAGATAAGTCCTATTTCTATACTTATCTTATACAACAACCTAGCATATACTAGCTAGTATACAACAGTGTAGTGTACCCCCTTACAATGCAGCTATAGCTAAGCCTTAACCTAGCTAAACCCTCCCGGTTCTTCGCAAAGTTACTTCAGACTGTCAAGTTCCTTACAATAGTCCGTCCTAACCATCCAACTAGTGTTAAATGTGAAGATGCATCTAACCCTAGGAAATGTGATGTAGGAATATATACTGCGGGGACGACACCCGTACTGAATTGTCACCATCAGCGGCCCGTGTTGCCTCTAGAGTATATATGCCCAAATAATGGTAATATCCTGCCTACACACCATGTCTATGCTATCACTCCCTACTCTACAGCCTCACGATTGAAGTAGAGTACCTAAGTTCCAGATTAATAACTCTTGGCTCAACGTAAGTAGATTATTAACCTGGTTCTTAGACATTATTCCCGCACCAATGTAAATCCCAGATAATGTAACAACACTAAGCAGGAATCCAATCACGTCCAAGCATTACTAAACTATACGATCCCTTGACATCAATCACAATAAATTGACGCGAGAATATGGTTACATATTTCCGGGGTGTGACATGATCACTCAAAGCATTTTTTGCAACTTACTTGTGGAGGTTGATGCCTGTGAGGAATGGTTCTGGTATCAGCAGACGCTTCCCAAACTACTTCAACACGCAATGGTGTAGCTGCCTCTCCATAGCGTAGAAGCAAATCAATGCGTACCGAAGAAACCAAACCTCCTCGTCGTTGACCTCAATCTCTATCTCCGCATATGGCTGTTGCAACACCTGCATTAGCAGAAAAGCACATGTTAAACCATATAGCACAAGAAATGTAGAACGAAAGTGATCAAGAACAAACTAATGTATTGAGGTTCGATGTGATCCAACTCGTTTCTGTAGTGGTAGTTGCCTCATGTGGAGAATACGGGTACTGGGTATCCACTCGGACCATTGTTAGCCCACGAAGATGTTCTAGAAGATCGATAGAAGGAAGGCAAAGAGGTCCGGCCCATCAATGCCTTGATTCCTACGGCACAATCCAAGAGATAAGGCATATCCCGAGTCATGTGTATCTTGGAGTTCATATATGTAAAGAGATAAATCACCCGGTTGGGCCTTGCCTTGTGTTCTACGGCAATCGGCCTGGTAGGTATTGTAACAGTTAGGGAAACCCTAAGCCGTTTAGGGTTAGGATTCCTAAATAACTCGGTCCCCTCTCCCTATATAAGGAGGGGACCAGGGAACCCTTAGGGGTACGAAATCAATTACCAACATACCACACCATACATCATACAAACTCGGCGGAATACTTCCTCCAGACTGGATTACGGTTATTACTTCATCGGAGGTCCTGAACTAGTATAAATCCTTGTGTTCCATCACCATCTAGCTTTTGAGTTCGTGCATAGCCCTATATAGTTTATTGCCGGTCCAAAACACTGACAGTTGGTGCGCCAGGTAGGGGTGGCGCCAGATTCCTCGACGAAAAGCTAGATGGCATCTTCATCAACGCCCGCACTCACCGGATCGATCGTCCCACCAGGGACGGAACTCCGATTTGGCTCCTTCAGCTTCATCGCTGATTCCAATGGAGAACTCAGGACTCGGACAGAGGAGATCAACTCATCTGATGCCTTCACCCTCCCAATGGGCCTTCCCAACATCGTTGAGCAAACGACTCACCTTTTGAGTCGCGTGATTTCTCAAGTCGACGATGGCACCATCAAGATCACGGCATGCCACCAGCCCATGCCGAAGAAGCAGAGTCGATCTGCTAGGCGTCGTGCATCGTGCGGATCGAGAAGCAAGATGACGGAGATCGAGACGTTGGAACCAGAATCGACTCTGACTCAACCTCGGGATCCGACATCCAAGGCAACTCCGACTCCGACTGCTAGTTTAGAGTCGACTCCGACTCGGCTTCAGCAACATGGATCCACATCAACCCAGAATCAATCTCCCAGGATTACTCCAATCCAGATGCCTCGGAGTCCGGTCTTCAGCACTGACAACAATTCTGAGGCATATCGCCTCTATGGCGAGTTATCTCAGGAGCCGGGTGAATCTTTCGGCAGATTTACTCGGCGTTTTCTACAAGCACTCGATCGAGTCGAGCCTGTCTCAGAGTAGTTGGCCCTATCCATCTTCTATCATGGCCTCAAAAACCAGGATATGATCCGACTGTGGTATCGTCACGCGCCCAAGAGCATCAAAAACCTAATGTAGCTGGCCAACATCCACGAAGCACGCGAAGTTCAGTTTTCGAGGCAAAGAAAGGAGGAGAGTCTCATTGCTTCCATGCGAAGAAGTCTGCGTGAGGGTTCTGAACTCGAAAACCGCGAACACGAGGAGGCGTACAAGCAACGCAGGGAACAAGCCAAATGCCAACAACCCTCAACGCCGAGTGAAGGACATTAGTCGCCACTCCGCAAGAAGGTTTGGGTGCAGAAGCAGAGAACTCCTCGACCAGTACTAATACCCAACCAAGAGTTGACCCAACTGCTCCAAGGAATTGAAGAGCCTTTTCACCTTTATCTTCGACGCTTCAACACGATCATGAAGGACAAGCCAGCCGTAACCAATAACCAGGCCATGGACGCGTTCTTCAGGGGATGCAGAGATCTGGAATTCAAGGAGGATTGGTACAAGAAGCCACCAGCATCACTCGACGCAATGCTCTTTAGAGCGGATCTCTACGCTTTCCGCAACCAAGGGTCGGGTGCGCAAAATCCAAGTGATGATGACTCAGATTCTGAGAACTCGGTGGCATACGGAGAAGGAGAGGAACGCCAAGTAGCTTTTCTCAACGAATCAATTCAGTTCGATGACCTCGAGCAAAGCAGTTCCAGTAGTTTTTCCCCGGTACACGGGATCTTCATGGCTGAGGTCACGGATGTACCACTGACTGCTGAACAACTCGCCCAACGAGCAGCGGACATCGAACAACAAGCCCGCGACCTCGAGCAAGCACAGAGACAGTTGGAAGAAGCAAGGGCTGAGGATGAACAACGACGGAAAGAGCTCGAAGAAGCAGAAGCCCAACGACTCCGTGAAGAGGAAATACGCGCCCGTGAGGATGCGACCCGGCGACTCGCCCGCTCAGGTAGGCGAGTGCAGCGGAGACTCGGCACAATTCATGAGGGGGAGCAAGTCTTCACTACTCCCCAACAGAACATAGCGGCTGCTCAAACACTATTGACTACTCTCATGGAAGATGTACCAGCTGCGGCATCCCTTAACCCGCAGCTAACAAAGGCCCGAGCTTTCGTTTCGGCAATAGGGGTTCAACATCACAGCCAGGCAGTTGCCGAGTCAACCTCGAAGACAACTCCACCCCCACGGCACCGAGAGCCTTCTAAATCATCACTCGGCCGAACATCTACATCACAGAGTTATTCAGTCACGACCCCGAGTCGAAGAACGGAGCGAGAGAGGAATCTTATGATACTCGACGAAGAACAACGAAGGAACGATGAGGAGCGGCGCCGATTGGATCAGGAACGTGAGAGGCTACGACAAGACCGTGACCGTTATCTTCGCCAGCCTCACTCGGACGCTCGTGATCTCATTCACCACGACATCCGCCACGTCATCAACAACAAGAGACACGAGCGACAGGAGTCAGATCAACGGTGGGACGAATATCATCATCGACAACTCGGCATCTCGCCTCCCAGGCACGATAATTTTGATGGAGTCCTAGCCTTCACCTTTGATCTCTGACGAGTTACATGGCCGATAGGATTCAAGCCCACTGGGATCGAAAAATATGACTGCAAAACCGACCCCAGCGCTTGGCTAACCGTTTATACCCTGGCAATACGAGCCAGTAGCACTATCGGACTCGGCTCATAACTGGCTCACTGGTTTACCCCGTAGATCAGTCGGATCATGGACCGAGTTACGGGAGCTCTTCATTGCCAACTTCCAAGGCACTTATGAACGCCCCGGGAATCAATACGATCTCTTGCAACTCCAACAGGGGCCCACCGAGTCCCTTAAAGACTACATCAAAAGATTCTCGGAAGCTAGGAACAAGATCCCCGATGTCAAGGATGAGATCATCATTGCATCGTTCAGGAAAGGAGTCAGAGATGTGGAATTCATCCACAAGTTCAGTCGCAAGCCACCCCACACCGTCAGTCGACTGTTTGAGATGGCTAATAAGTATGCAGCATCAGCCGAAGCCGTTCGAGCAGTCCGCGGAGACAAGCAGCCGACGTTCGTGCTGAGAGAAAAGGAGGAAAAACCTTCTAAGGACCACAAGGAAGCTAATCGTTCATCAGAGCAGAAGCGTCGTCTCGAGGAACTTGTTGCTGCAGCTGATCGTTTCAGTCACTAGCGCCATTTCAAGATCTCAGACTACGAGCAAGTATTGGCCGAAAAGTATCCATATCATCCGAATGGTAACCACTCGGCAAAAGACTGCTACACGCTCAAGAAATACATCGAGTAGCAAATCAAAGGGCTGAAGCCGGTAGATGCGCTAGAAGGTTCTAGAAGAGACAAGGGCAAGGAAAAGGATGACGATGACGTGCCTCCTAGCTTCCAACGCTCTACTCAACAACTCAACCATATCTTCGGCGGCACTCAAGGCTACGAGCCCAAGCGCAAGCAGAAGCTTACAGGTCGAGAAATTAACATGGCAGCCCCAAGTGTGCCTAACTACCTCTGTTGGTCAGAAGTCTCGATTACCTTTGATCGCACTGACCACCCGGACCGAGTAGTGCACCCAGGACGATACCCGCT
>CM002482.1:5293211-5305124 GCA_000325765.3 Leersia perrieri | reverse complement strand
GTGTATTGTGTGCATCGGAAAGAGTGATGTCCTCATCATGTTTGGAGGGAGACATGGATGAGGAGACAAGGACATATCACATGGGTTTCCAAACTATGGTGGAGGTCATGTCCTAGCTAAGAGCATCTCTAGCAATTTCCCAATATTCCATACCAAATAAGATGATATTGGGATGTCCTAGTAATAGCATTTTCAGTTTTAGTGGGGGAGATGCTTTTATAGTTTTTAAAAATAGAGGAGCCCCATCTATAAGTAACATTTCGTCTTCCCTCCCTCGATCTCTCATCTTTTCCCTTCCCTTAGATCAGAGCGTCAACGGCATCGGAAATTTTGCGTCAGCGATGGCGAGCCTCCCTCCTTCTTCCTCTCTCTATCGACTTTAGACGTCATGACTACGGTATTTGTACGGTATGGGGGTCGTCGGTACCAGGGTATATGCGAGATTGAAGCTAAAGGGATGGAAACAGGGATTTTTATACAGGTTCAGACCCCTTACCTGTAAGGTAATAGCCCTACTCCTGTTGGCCGAAGCCGGTTTTGATCTCTATTCATCAGCATCATACAAGTACAATATTTGGGGTGACCTATCTAGCTATTGTCGACTTGGCGGCTCGTAGTCGACGACAGGGTCATCGACATGGCGGCTCGTGGTCAACAACAGGGTGGTTTTCCTCTCTTCTGGCTTGTCTATGTCTTCTACATGTTTTGGGTTGGGTTGTATGTTGGCTTGTGGATTGATTCTCCTCCCCCTAGGGGATCTTGTGTTTATACCCATAGATGTCCCATTGTCCAACTAGGACTAGGAGACCAATATGGATACCATCTAAGTAATCCTTATAGTTTCCATATAGAACTCTTCTCGCCCTTCCTTATCCGGAACTACTTCTATATACGAGGTATAATTCCATATAAGACATGTATATGGTGGGCCCTGCCGACCTTAATCCATTACTATTGGGTATGTGGTTTCCATAACTCTGACAGTAGACCCCGACTTCAACTCGAATGAACCCATGTTGTTCACCAGGATTTCACTTGTCAGTGCTCTATCACTCTCATTTGATCGTTCTCAACAAGCGCCAAGAAGACATGGAGACTTCAAGATCACAGAGGAAGTCCAATAGTCCACAAGTGTTTGAATTGTAGTCTAATCAACTCAGCGGGTATACCATCGCTTTATTCTGAAATCCTTGTCAAACTCCACCAACCGTTCTCGAGTAATCAAGTACGTATTAGATTTCGTGACAAAGTCTTGAGATCTAACTTTCCTGAAATCAATACTCAGAACGTATTGTTAGATACAAATAGCCCTCGAGCAAACGCTCAAGGGTAAAATAACATGATATAATATGAATTTTGAATATTGAGAATGAATTGAGTTTGCACATGATAATAAAAAGAGTATTCTCGCTAGAGCTACCCTTAGTAATCGGAGTTTGATACTCATCCTAGCCCCCAACTATCTTTATAAAAAAATCGTTTTCCACAAAGACAGCTTAAATCTTATAACAAACCAAGTTGAAGCTGACAAAATCCTAGCCCCTAGCCGTAAACAAAGGAAAACCAATTCCCGACTACATGGACTGGTTAATACGCATTAGTATTAGGGATAACTTATGTCATTGTTATCGACATGGCGGCAGCATAGTCAAGATTAGAGATGGTGCTAGATTCCTCTTATCGGCCTCCGTAGGCACAATGTTGGGTTTGTCTAGTATTATCTCTGATATCGATTTGTGGTAGCATAGTCAAAGACAGGGAAGTTTTCCTCCTTGAGTACATTAATAGTGTAAAGGAACGATAGGATTGTCTTCAAAACAGGGCGATATAAGAAAAGAGGATCATTGGACAAATATTGCATATACCAACACTTATAGAGGTTGTCGAAGAATCTTGAACCCATCTTGTCGACGATATAGGCCCGGGGGTATGCTGAGGATGCGACACGTGGATGGAGGGGCGCATTTGCGTAAGCACCACCCGATGACGAAATAACTGAATCACCCTGGAAGGTTCAGGCCACAGGCGGCCACGTGGCCACCCCGAGGGGGTCGGGCCTGGGGGCTGCCTGGAGGCCGTTGTCCCTCTAGGGAAGGGGTTCGGGAACACCCGGACCCAGGCCAGGCCACCCCACACCTCTCCCGTCGGAGGGGCTAGCCCGGCTGCCAGCTGCCCTATTCAACACAGGAATAGTGCTCAAGCGCTGCCCCGTCTCATTTAATGCGAAGTGAGGCGCGTCTGTCAAAGCGTTTCATCATCATCTTTTTGAACGGGAGGGGGGAAGTCTCCAGCCTGTGACCGTGGACTGACCGCACAGTCTGAGGCGTGCACCCCTCATCACGCCGGTCGTCGTCGCATTTAATGCGACGGACGGCTGCGTGGGAGAGGGGCAGAGAGGGTTGAGTGTATGATGGCACCCCTGGCACTATTGGGGGCCGCTGACAGGTAGGCCCCATGGGAGGTTAGGTAATATGACCATACACTTCATCAGCAGCATGGAGGCCACGCTGCCCGTTTTTCTTCACCAGCTATCGCAACGTGGCGATATGAACAGAAGAGGGGCATGACCCCTGACAAGACAAAGCACGAGCTGCTCCACGGTGTAAGCAGTGGGGTTGGAAAATCCAGGACTACTGTGGTGTCCCCTTGAACTATAAAAGGAGGCCTTGGTCCTTCATAAAAAGGGGGGAATGGGAAGTTGAACCCTGACCAAGAAAACCAAAGACTACTTTGGTGTCCCGGGATCCCTGCGTGTCGAGTAGACGCATCGACAGCTGGCGCGCCAGGTAGGGGGTGCGCGCTAGTTCAAGGTTTGAGTTGTGGTTTCTCCCGCCCCCCGGCGGGCCACTCGTCTCTGTATCCACCATGGTCCACGACTACGTCTTGCGGACCGCATCCGACTCCCTCGCGTCACGCGAGCACGATCCGGCCGACAACGACATCGAGGAGGCTGACACGGGCGAGTACAGCCCCAACTTCCGGCACCATCGGCAAGGCAGGAGGGCGGCCTCGCCGCCTCCTCCTCCCCCACCGGCCGCCACGGCGGCCGGAGCTTCAACACACCCTCCTCCCACGTCGGCTGGAGCACCATCGCCCTTTCCGCCCCCTGCCGCAGCGGTAGGAGAAGGCAGAGAGGAGCCACCGCCCCGTGAGATGGCCGGTGCTGCCGTGGGCTCTGAGTTGCACCAGGATGAACACACTGGTGAGCCGCGATGAAGCGGCATCCACCGTCGTTTGGAGTTTGGCACGCCTAAGGGTCTCCAGGCGAAAAAAACCCTCTTGCACCATCCCCCAGTTACGCCGGGCGAAGGATCCAATTGTCAGCGTTGGTTCGACGACATGGCGAGGCTGGTCAGCACTGCCCAGCGCCAACTGGCTGCCGATTAGGCTTCTTCAAGCCATCATTCACGTGGCTCCCATGCCACGGTCAGCTTGTCCCAACGACGGCGGGCGAGAAGGGCAGTAGCCGCGGCGCGGGCAGGCGAAGTGCCCCCGGCGGTAGCCCGACAAGACGCGCCACGCGACCCGCTATATGCGGATCCAGACGGTCGTGTCCGTATCGAGCAGCTCCGTGACGCACGTCGCGCTGGGCGGACACAAGACTGCGCTTCCTCTGCAAGAGGCGCAAATGCGTTGCGTGCAGCCTCAGCGGCCCCGCCGCAAGGAGAGCCCTCTAAAGCACGACCGACGGCCGCAACGGCCCCGCCACAAGCAGGCCCCTCTGCAGCGCCACGAGAAGCCCCCCAACCTTCGTCGCCTCCTCCCGTCAGCAACGGCTGTCGTGCCTTCGTCCCCAGTCTTCGTAACGTGCGCTGGCCCAGCAAGTTCAGGCCAGCCCTTATGGAGAAGTGCGACGGCACAGTGAACCCCACCGAGTTCCTCCAGATCTACACCACGGCCATCGAGGCCGCGGGAGGCGACGACTCTGTCATGGCTAATTTTTTCCCATGGCGCTCAAGGGCCAGGCCCGTTCCTGGCTAATGAACCTGCCCGCATAGTCCGTCACCTCATGGGACGACCTGTGCCGGCAGTTCACCTCCAACTTCCAGGGTACATATCTGTGCCCGGGTGTGGAGGCTGATCTCCGTTAGGTACGGCGAGGAGAGGACGAGTCCCTGCACAAATACATCCAGCGCTTTTGCTAGGTGAACAACACCATACCATCCATCACCGACCATGCAGTGATCTTTGCCTTCAGGAGTGGCGTATGCCACAACACTATGCTGGAAAAGATCGATTCCAAGGCCCCTTGGACCACCAACGACCTCTTTGAGCTCGCTGACCGGGTGGCCCGGAAGGAAGAGGCTCGGGGCTGGAACCCTAGGAATCCAACCCCATCTCCACCTAACGCTGCCCTGACCGAGTCCCGAGAGAAGCGGCTTGAGCGGCGACGGAAGTGGAAATAGTCGCACGGCGGAGAGGAAGGCCATGTCCTAGCGACCGATGAGGCGGGAAAACCTTCCCGGAAAGGGAAGCCCACGAGCAATCATGAGCGCACCCCGGACCCTCGCCTCCAGGGTCAGTCCGGGGACAAATGGTGCACAGTACACCTAACCTCCTGCCATGATCTCTCTGAGTGCCACTCGGTCCGAAACCTGGCCAAGCGCGTTCAGAGGTACGAGCAGGAGAAGAGGGAGAGAGAGAAGGAAGCCCGCCGCAAGGGTAAGGCCCCGGCGGAGCCAGCAGACAACCGGCGAGAGGAGGCCAAGAGCGCGGCCCCCGCCGGAGGCGAAGATGATGACCTGGGCTACCAGGACCCGAAGCACATCGTCGCCACCATCGACAAAGGGGCACACGCCCAAGTGTCCCGCCGGAAACTCAAGGTCATGAGGCGCGAGCTTCTAGCCGTTGTGTTGTCCCATGAGACGGCGCGCCAAACTTGCTGGGCGGAGGTGCCTATCACCTTCGACCAGACGGACCATCCAAGGAGCATTGTTCACAGCGGCCATTTGGCCCTCGTGACCTCCCCTACCATTTGTAACGTCATGGTCGCCCGCGTCCTAATCGACGGGGGTGCGGCCCTCAAAATCCTCTCCCCGAAGGCCTTTGAGGTAATCAAGGCTCCAGGGATGGTGCTCGGGCCATCTTACCCCATCATTGGGGTGACGCCCGGAAGAGTGTGGCCCCTCGGGCAGATCTCACTGCGGTCACGTTCGGGAGCCCCTCCAATTTTCGCACCAAGCGAATAGACTTCGATGTGGCGGACCTCAATCTGCCCTACAACGCCATCCTCGATAGGCCGGCGTTGGTGAAGTTCATGGCGGCTACCCACTACGCCTACCGCCAGCTCAACATCCCGGGCCCCGGGGGCCCCATCACCATACATACTGATGTGAAGACCACGCTGGACTGCGCGGAGGTACGTGCAGGGGACGCGACGGCAGTGGCGGACCGCGTTGAGCCCGAGGACCCCCAGAACGAGGCCCCCTTGACCCCAAGAAGCGGAGCACCTCGGCCGATGAGGTAGTGATCAAGCCCATTCAGCTGGGCGATGACCCGTCCAAGACCGCCAAAATTGGCGGTAGCCTGGACCCCAAATAGGAAGACGCATTCGTCTCTTTCCTAGGGGCGAATGCTGAAGTGTTTGCTTGGAAGCCGTCGGATATGCCCGGAGTCCCCAGGGAAGTGATTGAGCACCGACTTGCAGTACGGCCGGACGCGCGGCCGTTTCGACAAAAGTGAGGCGACAGGCCCCGAAGCGACAGGCGTTCATCTGCGAAGAGGTGACACGGCTCCAGGCGGCCGGCTTCATCCGAGAAGTGCTGCACCCGGAGTGGTTGGCCAACCCGGTGGTTGTCCCGAAGGCCAACAGCAAGCTGCGCATGTGCATCGACTACACCGGCCTCAATAAGGCATGCCCAAAAGATCCTTACCCCCTGCCACGAATAGACCAGATAGTCGACTCCACTGTGGGGTGCGACCTTTTGTGTTTTCTAGATGCATATTCTGGGTATCATCAATTCAGCATGGCTGTGGAGGATGAGGAAGAAACTGCATTCATTACCCCTGTTGGTACCTTCTGTTACGCATCCATACCCTTTGGTTTGAAAAATGCAATGTCAACCTTTCAACGTGGTGTCCGCATCACACTAAAAGATCAAGTAGGGCACAACGTGGAGGCGTATGTCGATGACCTAGTGGTTAAGTCAAGGAACCAATAAACTCTGCTCTCGGATTTAGCCGAGACGTTTGATAACCTCCGGTCCTCGTGCATGAAGTTAAATCCAAAGAAGTGTGTGTTCGGAGTTCCGGCGGGCAAGCTCCTGGGGTTCTTAGTCTCAGCCCGAGGAATTGAGGCCAACCCCGCGAAGATAAAAGCAATAAAGGAGATGCGCCGCCCAAGGAAACTCAGGGATGTCCAGCGCGTCACTGGATGCATGGCCGCCCTAAGCCGCTTCATATCGAAGATGGGAGAGCGGGCACTTCCCCTGTTCAAGTTGCTAAAAAGGACTGGCCCCTTCGTATGGACGCACAAGGCAGAAAGGGCCCCTCAGGAAGGAGAACCCCTCCTTCTATACTTGGCAGCGACCCCGCAGGTAATCAGTGCAGCATTAGTTGTGGAGCGCAACGGGGCACCGGCCTTTCAGTCGCCCCCAACCTCATTCGACCAGGAGGAAGGAAGCCTTGGAACGACATTGGACGAAGTAGCCCTCGAGACCGGCGAAGGCCGCAGGCCCCCCGAACCTCGAAGTGGTAACCCGCCCCGTAGTCCGGGGGCTTGCGAGGCCCCTCCTACCCAGTGCGGCCCGAGGGCCTCGGGAGGAGCGATGGCCCGGTAGCCCCGGACACCGAGGCGACCAGCCCCAGTACCTCCAGACCCATCGCCCCTGATAGCATGACCAAGGCCCTCATAAGGTGCAGCGGCCAGTCTATTTTATCAGCGAGGCGCTACGAAATGCGAAAACACATTACCCGCAGGCCCAGAAAATGCTTTATGCAGTGGTTATGGCTTCCCGAAAGCTATGCCACTACTTTCAGGTGCACCGGGTAATGGTGGTCACATCCTACCCTCTTGGTCAAATCCTCCACAACAGAGAGGGTACGGGACGGGTGGTCAAATGGGCAATTGAGTTGTCCGAATTTGACCTACACTTTGAGGCCCGCCACGCAATAAAAAGCCAAGCATTAGCCGATTTTGTGGCAGAATGGACGCCATCGGCTGATGACGATCTGCCCCCCGGTGACCGGGCTGCAGAACCCGAGGGCCTAGCGGATCGCGACCAGTGGACGATGCATTGGGTTATGAACTTCGACGGGTCCCTCACCCTACAAGGAGCTGGGATAGGCGACGTGCTCCGGTACATTCTGTGGCTCGATTTCCAAGCAACCAACAACATGGCGGAGTACGAAGGACTCCTCGCCGGGCTGCAAGCAGCGGCAGGCATAGGCATCCGCCGTCTGCTAGTGCTTGGCGACTCTTAGTTGGTGGTGAAGCAGGTATCCAAGGAGTACCAATGCACCGACCCTTAGATGGAAGCATACGTTAAGGAGGTGTGACGCATGGAGTGCCATTTTGAAGGCCTCGAGTTGCGCCATGTGCCTTGGAAAGACAACACCCTGGCGGACGAGTTGTCAAGGATCGCGTCCACGCGAGCCCCAACCCCGCCAGGCGCATTTGAGGAAAGACTCACAGAGCCGTCGGTGCGCCCCCAACCGCCCCATGGGCAAGAATCGGCCGGCCCCGGCATCCCGGATCTGGCGGGTCAGCCACATCCTGACCCTCCTGGACACGCCATCTCGCGCCAGGAGGCCTGGATTTCAGAAATCCAGGCACACCTGCAAGACGCGTCATTGCCTAAGCAACGTGAAGAAAGCGAACGCGTTGCCCACATCTCCAAAAGGTACGTGTTGGTGGAGGGGACTCTTTACGGGCGCGGTGCCAACGGGGTGCTTATGAAATGCGTTACTCAGGAACAAGTTCTTGAGCTCCTAGCCGAGATCCATGAGGGTGAGTGCGGAGCGCACTCGGTCTCCCGAACCTTGGTAGGGAAGGCATTCCGCCAATGCTTCTACTGGCCCACCGCGCTTGAGGACGCAGTTGACCTCATGCGGCGGTGCCAAGCATGCCAATTCCACGCCAAACAAACACATCAACCGGCCTAGGCATTGCAAACCATCCCGCTCTCATGGTCGTTCGCGGTCTGGGGGCTGGACATCTTGGGCCGGTTCAAGCAGGCGCGCGGCGGCTACAAGTTTCTATACGTGGCAATCGACAAGTTCACCAAGTGGCCTGAAGCCTATCCTATGGGCGTCATTAACAAGCATTCGGCGGTATGGTTCATGAGAGTCATCACGGCAAGGTTCAGGGTCCCCAACAGGCTCATCACGGACAATGGCACCCAATTCACAAGTGAGTTGTTTGGCGAGTACTGCGAAGACATGGGCATCAAGCTCTGCTTCGCCTCGCCCACACACCAGCAAAGCAATGGCCAAGCCAAGCGAGCAAACACGGAAATCCTAAAAGGTCTCAAGACGAAGACCTACAATGAGCTCAAGAAGCACGGAGAATCCTGGATTGATGAGCTGCCAGTAGTCCTTTGGGCTAACCGGACCACACCGAGCCGTGCCACCGGAGAAACACCATTCTTTCTGGTCTACGGAGCAGAAGCGGTCCTACCCTCCAAGCTCACTCTGGGATCGCCGCGAGCCACTCTCTACACCAAGGCCGACCAAGACAGCTTGCACCGTGATGACCTAGACTACCTCGAGGAAAGGCGGCGTCACGCGGCGCTTGGCGCAGCCCGCTATCAGCAAAACCTCCACCGATATCACCAACACAACATCAACCCACGGACGATGCAGGTCAATGACCTCGTCCTGCGCCGAGTACAATCGCGTGCGAGGCTGAGCAAGCTATCTCCAATGTGGGAATGACCATACTAGGTCATCAGCACTCCGCGCCCCGGAGTGGTTCACCTAGCCACGGAGGACGGCACCCCGTTGCCAAATCCGTGGAATATTTCCCACCTGCGCAAGTTCTATCCGTAAGCCGCAGGGTAGGATGAACATGTAGAAGCTCAGGCCAACCAACCGCCACTATGTGTGCGCCAAGTTGGCCGGGGGCTTCCAACATCCAACATATATATATGAGCACATGAATCATGGTCTTCGTTCATCCCAAACAATGAGTGTCCCTCATGTTTATTTTGTTATGCCCTCTTTGTAATCTATCAGTATGGCCATGCGTCTCTTTCCTTGTTCTGAAACATGTACGTCTGTTGCTGTGTCTCCGCGATGCTCTTGCCATGCCCGCCATAGGCTGAAAAGCCCTAAGGGTGTCGAGGGCAGAACGATGCTATATACTATGCCCCGGGGTGGTCAATGCCTAGGGGCTAGGGTGGACGTCCTGTCACGCCAGCCCCGATCCTTCCGTAGCGCCGCCCCTTCTGGCCCTTTATGCCCTCGCTTCTGCCCGGAGCACCGAGGAAGGCGTCAGCCACCGGCCGATGCACGTGGCTTGAGCCCAGACCAGCCCTACAACATAGGATGGACATAGACAGGAGACCACGGCGGTCGTCTGCTCTAGTCCAGCAAATTTAACTAACCAAAAAACAGAACTTGTGTGCAGGGAATGAGCCAAAGAGATAAACAAATCCCGAAGTTGGCCACGATGGACCACCACAATGCTAATATAACATGGCAAAGGCAAGTGCATTAATAGTATTGAAAGGAAAAATTAAAAAGTGCAATTCTCTTTTGCAAGGTACAAGGGCAGAAGAATAGGCAGGGGAGTCCTAGGCAGCCGGCGGGTCGCTGGAGGCGTCCTCCGTGTCATCATCGTCAGACGGGTCATCCCGGTATGCTAGCTGGAACGCTGCCGGGGTCCCATCGAAGCCCACCATGATGGAATCGACAGCATCCGCGACGCGACGCCGAGCGCTCTCCTCGGTGCCAGCGAGGAAGTCCTCGGTGGGGACATACGGGTTGAAGTTGGGGTCGTGGGCTTGATAGCTCGCCAGGACCACGGTTGCAACCTGGCGGGCCAAGTTGTATGACGAGTCCTTTGCCACTTCGTTGACCTCCTCTGGTACTCCCTTGATCCCTTCTGCCAGAGCGTCTACTTGGGAGGCCAATCCCCCCAAGCTGGAACTGGCAAAGGAATCATGGGGCGCACCACCCCCACCTGCCGAGCCGCCTCATGGAGGCATGCGACGGACGCAGCCATGATCCTGGTGCCTAGGTCAAGTGTGCGCTCCAGGTCCGCAATCCGTTGGCGCACTCGCTCCAAGTATGCCACCGCTTCGCCAGAGTGCGGGACCGGCTAGGGCGGCAGGGTCCGCTCCCGCCGATTAGACTCCTCATGATGACAGTGCGGAGCAGCCGCAAGCTGCCGCTCGCACTCCTCCAGGGCCATCAGGCTCCGAGAAACCTCCTCCAGGGCCTACAGTATGGCCGCTTCGTGCCCCTCCACAGCGGCCTCGCGTTCAGTGATGGCCTTCTCCTTGGCCACCGCGTTTCTTTCCCGCGCGGCGGAGTCCTCCTCAACCCTGGTCACGGCAACCTCCCGGTCTCCAACCACCTGCCGCGCTGCCTCCAAGGCCCTCTCACGCTCCGCCAGGACGTCCTCACGGACCCGGAGCTCGACGTTGGAGTTGGCAACGGTGGCCTCAGCATCCCATAGGACACGGTCGCGCCGGTCAAGCTCCTGGGCACGGCCGTCAAGCTCCTGCGCGCGGTTGTCGAGCTCGCGAATGAACGCCCCGGCGGTGGTGCGGACCCCTTCCTCCGCGGTCGTAGCCGTCAGAATGAGGAGATGGTGTGCCGCTCGATCATGGTGTCCTAGAACGTCTCAATGAGTTCACCCCGCCGACGCTCGATATTAGCCACCTCCCACTTCCGGATAAAGCCCTCCACCCTTGCTATCTTCGCGAGCTCGGCGCCTCCCTCGGCGACCTCGATCTCTCGCCGCGCCACTTCGACCTCCCTGGCGGCCAGGGCCCAGACCTGGGCCTGAAGCCCCTCCAAAGAGACCGCGTTGGCCTCGTCCAGCGCCCGGGACATGATCATCCTCGCCCGCTCCTACGACCGCACGAGGGGCTCCGTGTCCAGAGCGACCATCAACCCTATTCGGGCACCCTTGGACCCAGGGCTGGGGCTCGAATCAAGGTCCACCACCTGCACCGGGCGAGAGGAAGAAGGTGCCCCCTGACCAGAGCTGCCTGCTGCCGCCTCCAAGGCTGGCGTCGCTTCGCGCTCCGACGTGGCCGCCCGCAGCGTCGGTGAGTCGCGATGAGCTCTCGCCGCCGGTGTTGGTGACGGCTGGCAAGGCGGCGGCGATGGATGGGGAGATGGCAGCGAGGGTTGCTGCGGAGGCGAGGGTCGCTACTGCGGCGGGAACTCCGCAGCCCCCGCTACCCGCTACTACCTCCACCTCCGTATCAGGGCAAACTTGCCCCGAATCTGCTGATGGCGGAGCCCCCGATGTGTTCTTGGCGCGCGCCTGGCACCCCAACCTCGGAGTGCGCCCCTTCATCAGGCCGCATCGGCTCTGGGCCGGAACCTGTAGATGGGGACCAGGGCGCCATGGGCTCCACCGCCCCGGACACCTCCTGCGCTCCCCTCGCTGGGCTGGAGGCAGAGCTGCCCTTTGGCCCGGCCTTGGGGCGGAAATGCTGATGCTCGTGGCTAAGAACAAGAACGTGCATGATAAGAAAACAAGATGACAATGGCCTAAATGGAACACAAGAGTGGCAAGGGATGAATACATCTGTGGAAGTGTTACCTCCGGGCGGCGTCCTAGTTCCACGACACCCGGGAGATGGGCCGTTTCTTCTTTGGGCGGCCACCGGGAGGGCTTGCTGGGCTGATGCCCCTGGACCCCGGCACCATAGGGAGACTCCCGCTGGCACCCACCATCTTGCTGGCGCCAGCCCCCGCTGGAGTGGCCGCTGCGGACCCCGCCGCCCGCGGGTC
>CM002482.1:5273164-5287532 GCA_000325765.3 Leersia perrieri | reverse complement strand
GCCGGCAGGGCGAGCTCGCGGCGGAGCGGCGCTGGCCGGCGCGCGGCTCAGTGAACAACTCGGTCACTGCTGTGTGCCTAAATATATGAGCCTCCTGTTCTTTCTATTGTCAGCCATCGTTCCATTGTCTCACAAGCAACAGAAATTACTAGTAGCAGAGAGAGGACCATTTGGTTTTCAGTATCAGTTCCAAAGAAAGCAGAGGATAGGCTTGGTTCGATTCGATCGATCACTTCTTCAGTTGCTCTGCTCTTCTGCTTTAGCAGGTAGTAGTAAGAAGAAGAACATCTGAACATCTCGCACATCAAATTAATCCCTTTACGCGTTTCTTAATTTTTTTGGGGGGTTTTGGGATCGATTTGACAGGCAACCAATGGAGCTCGTGGAGGCGTGCGGCTTGCGGCGGGGCGGCGCTAGCCGGCCGTCAGGGGCGGGGCGGCGCTGGCTGGCCAGGGCGGACCAGGGCGCGGCGGCGGCGGCCTTCAGACTCCAGCGAAAAAGAGAGGAAGGAGAGGGAGGGAGATTAGGGATGACATGTGGTCCCACAGAAGGACAAAATAGTCTATTCCTATCTCCGTTAGTCCCTGTTAGGCCTCCATCCGTCTAAAATGACACATAGTTAATAGAAAGTTTAGTGAATGGCATATTTTTTTAGTGGCACACAAGTAACCACCATTTTTTTTAATAGCACGTAGGTAAAAGACTTCCGAAACGTAGGTAAAAGACTTCCGAGACGTAGGTAAAAGACTCCCGAGAGAAGGGGAAGGAATGTGTAGCTGAACCTGTCGTCAACCACTGCGACTGGACCCGAGCCACGCCACTGTGACTGGGCCCGAGCTTCGCCATCAAGGCTCACGAAGAAACGGCCGCAGCACGGCAAGCCGACCGACGGCTCAGCATGACAGGCTGACCGGTGGAAGCTCAAACGGTACCAATGGGATTGCAGTAGCTGAGATGCGTGGCAGTGCCGTGGCTGGCGGCCGCCAGCGGTGCGACGGTGGCGTATGGCCGGCAACCAGTGGGGAAAGAGGGATCTGGCGAGGTGGCGGAAGGGAAGGGAGGGGTCCGGAGGGCCAGCGCAAGGGAAGGGGAAGGGATCGGCGTGCGGGCGGAGGCTGCCGGCGGCCGGTGCCGGAAGACCGAAGCCACAGGTCGGACGAAGGGGGGCAAGAGGGGCACAGCAGGCTGGCGTGGGTGGGGAGTGGGGTGGCGAAGGGCCGGCGTGCCGACTACGCCTGAGCCACGTGCGGACGGCCTGGGGCAGCGGCTGGTGCTGGTGCTAGGGCAGCGACGGGCAGGGAGCCGGGGAGGAGCAATGCGGTCGGCGGGGTGGCAGGTTGGAACGATGCGCCAACACGGGCGCGGGGGAGGGAGGATGTCAGCATGCCGACCTGCCGACGGCGCCTACTCTGAGCGCGGGCGCGTGGCCGGTGGCCGGCCCCGGCGCCAGAATGGCGGGCGACGGGGAGGAGCTCTGCACGCCCGCGCCGATGCGATCTTCAGGTGGAGCGGGAAAGCGGGGGAGGCGAGGGGGGCCGGCGGCGTCACCTGAACCTCGTGCAGCCGGCGGCGGCGCGGTCTTCGGGGCGGCAAGGAGGCGAGATGCGGATGGGGACTTTTGCGGCGGCTGGGAGGTGAGCGTTTCTGATGGGGACTGAATAGGCGGAGGGCTTGCGGACGTGCGGTGAGGGTTGTTGTGGGCCTGTTGGCTTGAATCCATTACTTCTATCACACGTGTCAAGAGATCCCAGTTCAATTGGCTTGATCGAACGGCTGAGGTTACACGATGACATGGCCTCCTAGGATGGCTGTTTTGTATATAGAAATAGAGGATTTCTTTGCAGCTTAAAATGGCAGTTAATGGTCGGTTCAGAGATTTGCTATCGATGCCTCATGGCCAGCACAAAGTATCTAAAATTTTAGAAAATCTGAGTTGCCCATTAGTGGTCATACCTTCATCTAGGTTTCCATGAGTTTTTTTCTTTGATTCTCCCTCCAGTTTGACTAGACATTTCGTATTGTTCTATAGTCAAACTTTTCAACTTCAACTACAAATAACTTTAGAAGTATTTATTTTAGCAACATGAAAATTTTTTGTATAGATTAATTTTGAAAAATACTTCAACAAAATCATATATTTATTGGTATTTGTATATGTATTATAATAGAAAAATATAGTCAAAGTTATTTTTTGAAGTCCATGTCTTTATCCAAAACGTCTAGTATTTTGGAACTGGAGGGAGTATATTGATATAGCCCAGTGGTTAAATAAATATACGACACCATCGTGTTGCCATCCCTTATCACCCATTATGTGGGTCAGCTACTCAGCTCTAGAGAAAATTGGTTTCTATCAAATTGCAAAGATGAAGACTATTAAAATTGATAAATATTTAGTACCAGCATTGATAGAACGTTGGTGGCCTGAAACAAATAGTTTTCACCTATACCGATAGGAGAGATGACTGTAACTTTGCAAGATGTCAGCTGCCTATGGGGTTTGTCTATTCATGGAAAACCAATCGTGGTGAAATCTGATGGAAGTTGGGGTGATATGATTGAGAGGTATCTTGGGATTCCACTAGAATATCAAGAAATGAAGAAAAAAAAGAGGAAAAAAGAAGATGATATAGTCACAATTAGTTACTCATAGTACTCCATCAATTTGAGCAGATTGTGTAATCGCTTTAATGTGATGCCTAAGAACCCAATACAACGGGCATAGTCGAGCACTTGTCTTAGAAATTCTTGGCTCCATTATTTTTACTGATGGATCTGAAGATAGCGTGCCTGCAATGTACATGATAATTTAGCAGATCCAACTGAATACAATTAGGGGGCAGCTGTGCTTGCTATGTTGTATAGGCAATTGAGCATTGGTGCTGAGAATGCAAGAATAGAAATTTCTGGGCCTCCAATACTACTACAGTTGTGGTCATGGTCACGCTTGCCGTTAGTTCATCCAAAAATTATAGTCCGAAAAATAAATGAAGTGGATGAGCAAGAAGAAGGAGAAGGCGATTCTTTATACTCAATTCCAAGTCATCCCTTAATGCATGACATTAGTAATCATAGCAGACAATAACTGAGCATGATCAAATCTATCAGTCGGTGCTCGAGAAGTGTGAGTATAGGGACATTTCTTTATAACCCAACGTGAGCCTATCGTGGGTGTTGCATAGGGTCTCCACATGCAGCCAATCATATGTACACTGAGCTACAAGTTTAGACTAACTACTTGTGCTATACTTAATTTCTGAATTTTTGTTTATATGAAACTCACCTATGGCAATCTGCAGATGCTCTTTTGAATCAAAAGTCTTTCCTTCTGCTAGTGGGTTATCAATTAATTGATTCTTATATACATCCAAAGAAACTCTCATCTGTTGTTGTCTCCCTTAATAGAGTAATACAGATATATCGTTGAATGCTTTTATAGAATTTTGTCCGGATGCACACATCAAAGGAAATGAATTGACAGAATGAATAACACGTGGTTTTGGGTGCTCCTCATCTGAACTATTTTTAAGGGCACCATCAGATTCGTGCTGGTTGTCCTCATCCTGTCCAATTCTACGCTCCGCAAGATCAGTATCCTCACCTATATATGTGTCTTCTGCAATATTAGCATCATCAATAGTTGCATGGATTGCATCATCCAATTATCTTGGTTGCTATAGGTAGACAACTGCACTGCCATCGAACGTGGGTCTTGAGCTGAAGCGGGAACAACATGTCCTGCAGAATGAATTATATCAGGCTCCAAAGAAGCACCAGTACAATCTCTCTCAGGGAACATTCTTGAAGCGATTAAGGTTGAACTGTTAATTGGCTTGATCTAGCTTCGATGGGCGTACACTTGATATAAAGCTCCACAACTTGGCTCGTTTTTTCAAAGATCATCTTCCATCCCCTATCTTCATAAATAGGAATTCGTTGGAAATAGTGTGGTCCAGGAGTTCCGACATCAAAACGAGCTTGGATACTCATTGTGCATTGATCCTCAATTATCCAATTAAGTGCCTGATAAATTTCTTTTCTGACATCATCAAAAGTTGTACTCTCCAGTGCTGGAAAAGCTACTTTTGGAGGCAAACTATATTCTACACCCTTAATTCCATGTTGTATACTTCCATCGACATGTACAGAACAATAATAATTTTTCTTGCCGATGATATATGTCGATGGAAGAATAAAAATTCGGTAATGTCATGATATGTGTGATATAAGTTTTTTTTTTAAAGAATGTACTATAGGACAGAAACCCTCACCGGTAAGAACGTACAGTTGATCTGCATGCACCTGCATGCAGTTGGAGCGGCGCTGAGGACGCGCGCTGTGGTTTTGTTGATTGGCACCGATGAAACGAACCAACCGGCTATGCTGGCGTCGCCGAGGGCCTGCAGAGGAATGCTGGATCACACCGGTCCTAACCCTAGGTCGATTAGCCATCGCTTATTTACAGAAGATTTGTGTGAAAAGAGTCTTCTAGTAGTGCTGGCTTCACGGTATTCTTTCAATCAAAACATGGTCTGGCCGCACCAGAAATCAGGATGCTAGTTGTAAAAGTGTCCATGTGTGGTCGCTGATGCAAATAGCGTCCAAGTCTTGCCGCTGTTCGGATTAGCGTCCATCCTATTTTGGTTAGTCCCATCTCCAAATTACTATATGTTTAATTTAATTAAAATTAATTATGTATTATAAAACAAATTGGCAATATATTTGGGTATGAACATGTCACAGATATATTATTATAGGAGGGGTCATATCCTCTCCAAGATTGTTATAATTTATAACCAAGACTAGCGTCCGGATGTCCGATTAGGGACGATTTATCGGACACTGTTTCACTTCACATAAAAGAATGTATCACATATTTCACTGCTCGATATAAAAATGTTTTATTGAAAAATATTTCAGATGTTTTATGAATCGAAGAAAAATGTTTCACCACTCGGTAAAAAATATGTTTTAATCCCTTGCTTATGAAACATCGAGATTCGTCCTTTGAGACATCAAACAAACATAAAAAAAAATCAAAGCAAAAATCTAAAACAATATTGAAATACTCATTCAAACATTGGGATCCAACGCATAGAAACATCAACATACATTAACTAAAACATCAAAAAAAATCGTAAATCATAACAATCCAGATCTAGCTTCTTCTTTATCTCCGGTGGCCTTCTCCGGCTACCGAAGATGGTGAGCGTGGGGAAGAAAATGGAGGGTGCAGGGAGGGGGCCTTTACCACAACCTGTCGGCGTCGCGCAGCCACGGGCGCCGTCGTCCCTAGGCGCCACCGCAGCCGGCCGCCGCCGTAGCCGTCGCGTGGCCGCAGGCGCCGTCGTCCCCAGGCGCCCCTGCAGCCAGCCGTCGTGTGGTCGCGGGCGCCGCCGCAGCCGGCCGCCGCGGCCATCGTCATTACCGAGCGCCGCCGTCGCTGCAGCCGGACGAGCCCACGTGAGTGTTGGTTGGTGCAGGCGTCCGATATTTCGGATGGGATCGGACACCCGCAACGTATCGTTTTCGATATTTTATGGTTGAACGGAGGGTAGTTTACTGAAGGTGGACAGGTGGACCAAGTGTTAACGTACTAACGTACGGGGGTGGACCAAGTGTTAACGTATTAACGTACGCTGCCCTCTGCCTACCTTGCGTCCTAGCTTTATATCTATTGTCAGCTGGCCTCGTGCTGTCCTGCAGTAAAACAAAGAAAATTTCACTACTAATCTACTAAAAAGTCCAGTGGAGAACCGGCCAGATTCAGAGTTGAGACACGGTAAAACAATTCCAGTGGAGAACCATGGCCGGCGATGGCAGCAGCGTCCGCTTCGGCCTCTTCCCGTTCCCAGCGCACGGCCACTTCTCCGCCTTCCTGTCGCTCGCCGCCCGCATCAACCGTGCCAACCTCACCGCCGATATCGTCCTCGTCTCCACCCCGCGCAACGTGGTAAACCTCCGCCGCTCTGCCAGCTCCTCGTCATCACCGGCGGCGCAGGCGCCCTACCTCCGTTTCCACGCGCTGCCGTTCGTCCCCGCCGATCACGGCCTCCCCGCTAACGCCGAGTCCGCCGACACCCTCCCGATCCACCACTTCACGATCCTCTTCGACGCCATCGAGTCTCCCTCTTTCCAGGACAGCTTCGACGCCTTCGTCGGCGATTGCACCACCACCGACGGCGGTGGCGTCGTCGTCGTCGTCGCCGACCCTTTACTCGCGTGGACCACTGCCATCGCGCGACGCCACGGCGTGCCGCACGCCTTGTTCGTCTCGTGCGGCGCGTTCGGCATCGCGGTGTACCACTCGCTCTGGAACCACCTCCCACACCTCCGCCGCTTGTCCGGCGACGCCGACGGCGCGTTCACCCTGCCGGACCACCCGGAGGTCACCGTCCACCGGTCGCAGCTTCCGCCGCATCTCCTCCACGCCGACGGCACAGACCGGACCACGGCATACTATCATCGGTTGATATCCGCAGCGTACGACACCGACGCCGTGCTGATCAACACCATGGAGGAGCTCGAACCTGCCGGGCTACGCATGGCCCGGAAAAATATGGCGGCGTCCCGGTCTACCCCATTGGCCCGCTCGTGCGTCGTCTCCGCTCCAACGACAACGCCGGCGACGACGACAAAGTCAACAAGTGGCTGGACGGCCAAGAGGAAAGGTCAGTGCTGTACATATCAT
The DNA here is from genome assembly GCA_000325765.3 of Leersia perrieri. NCBI lineage: Eukaryota > Viridiplantae > Streptophyta > Magnoliopsida > Poales > Poaceae > Leersia > Leersia perrieri. The sequence goes on along the minus strand of CM002482.1, from coordinate 5,280,841 downwards.
TCGGGTCACATAACTCGCTAAGGCTTGACCAGATGGCCAACCTCGCCACGGCACTGGAGCTCACTGGCCGGCCCTTCATCTGGGCAATCCGGCCACCGCCGGAGTCTGACATGACCAACACCAACGCCGCCGAGTGGCTACCCGAAGGGTTCGAGGAGAGGGTGCGTGGCAAGAACACCGGCCTTCTCATCCACGGGTGGGCGCCGCAGGTGAGCATCCTGGCGCACGCGTCCACGGGCGCGTTCATGAGCTACTGCGGGTGGAATTCCGTGCTGGAGAGCGTGGCACACGGCGTGCCAATGGTGGCGTGGCCGCTCTCGGCGGAGCAGTTCTTGAACGCCAAGATGGTGGAGGAGGAGTGGGGCGCGTGCGTGGAGGTGTCGCGCGGGAACGCGCTGTACTCGCCGGCGGTTGAGCCGGACAGAGTGGCCGACGCCGTGGAGAAAGCGATGGGGCGCACGGCGGAGGCACGCGAGATGCGACGGGGTGTCAAGGCCATTCAGTAGCTGATTGGTCGCGCGGAGCTGGAGGACGGTGGTTCGTCCGTCCTCACAGCATTACAGAAGTTATCCAGCTTCACGCTGCATGATCGTACTGGGGCCAAGAAATGCGGACACCAAGAGATTTAGTATTATGTCTCCGTCCCAAAATAAATATAATAAATAATAAATTTGTATACAGATACCCCCTCTATCTCAAAATATAAGTATATGAGCAATTTAAATTTGTCTCAAAATATAACTACTTCAACACATATCTACCACATCTCTACCAATTGTAATAAATTTTTCCACCTACCTTCTTCCATCAACCAATCACAACACGTCATTCTCTCGACCTTAATCTCCTAAAAAAAGGCATAAGTCTCTGTATTTTGAGACGGGGAAGTATGTAATTTTATTTGTTAGAGGGACACCTTCGTTCATACACGTGGTGAAAATACTATTAAAAGTTAATAAAATACTCCCCCATCCCATAAAATAAGTTTTTCTAGGATTTGAATTTTGTCAAAAAAAAAGTCTTTTTTATACATAATGGGTTCCACAATTAATTATAAGAGAGATGATGTTCTTTTTATTCTTCCCTATTTTCCATTGACTCACCCACTCCATTAAATTTGTGCATGCACGATTGGATTAGAAGAAAGTTTCAATTAATAGAAAACCAATATTAAATATGAGCATGGTGGTCATTTGAGTTGAGTACTAACATACTAATTTGATTAATATATTACATAGGAGTATGACTTCACGATCGCTAATCCCCACCCGTGCACTGGTGGCGCACGGTTGTTTTCGGTGGGTTTTTATCATACATTTGCAAGTTTTTACAACTGTTGATTTCTTTCCATTATAACTTTATATATTTCTTATTGAAAAGTTTGGTTTCTATTTTCGTTTATTTTTTCTTTCCATTTGAAAGTTTGTTTTGTTTTCATCTTGAAAGTTGATTCATTTTATTTGAAACCGTTGACAAAAAAAGCAATTGCTACCAGTAATCCATTGCCAATTACCCGACCTAGTATGACTTACCTAAAATAACAACTATTTACTGGCAGCAATCGATTTTACTTTTGAAATTTTCAAACAGATGATGGAAGGAAAAACAGAACTTTGAAATGGAAAAGAAGCGACAATAAAAATAAAAAAAATTAAACTTTTAATGGAAAATAGATTAAATTTGTAAATAGAAAGAATTCAAATTTTGCAAATAAGGGATAAAAAGCAATTTGAAGATTAGAGTGCCAGCAGTGCTCGTGTTCCCATTAGCCAAAGTGGTTGACTCCTACAGTGGGGCAGCTGTCAAACAGTACAAAAGATATATATGCACAAATGGTCCTTGAACACGGGGGCAAATTACATCACGAGGCTGAAATATGCAATGGGCATTGTATAAACTAAAAAAAAAATCAAATCCTTGTTAATCCATCTCGTGCTACTGCTCTGGTGACTGGTCCAATCGATAAATCTGACGGTCATGAGTGCAGATGGTGGAACCCCAGTGAGCTTCCCGATATGGAGAGATTAAAATAACTTTGGCAAATAAATGAAAGCTCAAGGACAACTATGGCAAAAAAAATCAAACTCCGGATACGGAGGTGGAAGGCTGTTATTGTTTTGTTTTTTCAAATAAACAATCGACACATAAACAATTAACAAAAAATAATGAGTAAATTTCGCAAAACTGTAGATATTTTGTATTATCTATAATAAAACTATAGATTTAAGAACTTGGTCTCACAGAATTACAGATTTGGTATCTTCGTGTATCATAAAACTAACAAAACTATAGATTTATTGTTTTCGTGTATCACAAAACTACAGATTTAAGAACTTGCCTCACAATACTACAGATTTAGCGTCTCCATTATCACAAAACTACAAGTTTAGTGTTTTTATTATTTTAAAATTATAGGTTTAAAAATGCTAAAATATATAGTTTTGTGATAAATGTGTTGCTAAAATCTGCAGTTTTGTGATAATTGAGACACTGAACGTGTAATTTTATGATAATAGAGACATTAAATCTTTAGTTTTGTGGAACAAGCTAGTTTTGTGATATACAAAGACAATACATATGTAGTTTTGTGAAACGAGTTCTTAAATATATAGTTTTGTGATAGATTGTGTAAAATACATGTAGTTTTGTAGAGTTTACTCAAAAATAATTTATAAATAAAAATTTTACATCTCTGCGGTTTATGATTTTAAATCCAAGACTGAAAAATAGATTACGATGAAAAATGATGTACATACATTTGCATAAATTAAAGAAAATAAATACATGACCAAATAAGACAGAAAAGTACCCCAAATTTAATACAACGAAGCCTCACAGCTCATTGCTCTCCCCGTCTGTTCGCCAGCTTGCGACCTTTTCGGTTGTCGCCTTGCCATCGCGCCCGCCTCGCCTGCACGTCGCTGCCACCACCTGCGCTAGGGGCATGCCACTGCGCGTCGTCGCGCACTCAAGGCCTTAACGGCTCGACCTGTGCTGTCGCGGTGACGCTTGCGTCGGTCGGCCTCACCCTGCCACATGCTGCTGCAGCTCGCGGCTCGCCGCCTGACCTCTTCGTGTGGATGAGGAGGGCTAGAGGGGAGACCGACTCAACTCGTACTAATCCTTTTGGGCTAATGGGCCTCGTTGCCTCACCACTGGAAATAGCTATTTGAACCTACTACTAGGCTTTAAATGGAGAGGTGGGAAAGAAAACAAATCGTTTCCTTCTTCTGGTCATTCGTCGGAACAGAGCAGAATGGCGCCCCTCCCTTCTTCTGGAGCTCTCCAACCCTAACAATGGTATATATGATACCTATTTATATTTTTTTAAAAAAAAAATAGAAGGTAACCTCGAGCCTGTTGAAGACCAGCCCTTGAATCTGCCATTAGCAACTATAGGATAAACCCAATGAACTTGTACCATTTTCCCTCACCAGCAACCGACAATCGCCAAAGAAGGAGGGGCAAGATGGGGCCATTTTCAAGAGATATAAAACATTAAACTCAAAAATAAAAAATAAAAAATGTTCTACAAAAATAAATTCAAAATTTGGAACCCGTGACTTAGGTTTTAAAAATTACAATTCCTATTTAAAGAATTTGATTGAATTTTAGAAATTTGAGCTTAGTTTTTCAAAAAATTTCAACTGAAATTATTTCAAAATTTACTAAAAATTTTCAACATGATTCTAGAACTTTCAATTGAATTTTTCATAATTTCAATATGAAATATTTTGAAACTTCAAATGAATTATTTGAAACTGACAACTTGAAATTAAATAATCTACTGATTTTTTGTTGGAATTTTTGAACTGAAAATTATCTGAAACTTTCAACCGAAATTTTAATACTTTCAACCAAACTTATTTTTTTGTAATACATTTTCCATAAAAATTTAATGGAGACAGATTTTTGCCGCTAGTAGTTGTGTCTTTATCACGTGCCTTGGATTACACACTTGCGGATTTGTGTTCGTTAGTGTGCGTGCTGTACGCACTGGTGGGGCTATCAGTTTTAACTTGTGTGATCACGCGTGCTTGTTATTACTGGGGTCATGCACATTGGCTCCACCGCTTTATGTCATCGTGTTTATCATAGAAAACATTTACGCGCTAACTACTCCATCCGTTTCATAAGGTATGACGTTTTAAATTTTTTAATGTTTGACTATTCATCTTATTAAAAAAAATATGAAAAAATTATATTTTTTCTTTATCATCAAAACAATTTTAAGAATGACTCCTTTTTTACGTGTTCAACTATCATTTCTTTAATAAGAGGAATCGTAAAAGGTCCAAACGAACCGTGAAAAGAAATTCTCGACGAAAAACTAGGAAGCAGACAAAGAAATAAAGAGGTGTCTGCCATACTCACATGTGTTGCTGTGACATGGGATGGGATCATGGGAGATTAGAACTCTGTTGAGGCCACACGCTACTCAACTCAACCAAGAATGGCAGCAAAAGCAAGCAAGAGCGTCGTGCTATTCCCCTTCCCTGGCCAGGGTCACCTCGCCGCGTTCATGTCTTTCGCCGGCGTCTTCCACCGCGCCGTCCCAGACGTCGCCATCATCCTCGTCTCCACGCCAGGCAACGTCGCAAGCCTGCGCCGAGCAGCGTCAGCATCAGACTCCTCCTCATCTTTCCTCGCCTTCCACGCGCTGCCGTTCGCGCCGGCCGACCACGGCCTGCCGCCGGGCTGCGAGTCCGCCGACGGTATCCCCTCCAGCCGCATCATGGACCTCCTCGAGGCGTTCGAGACGCTTCAGCCGGCGTTCGACGATTTCCTCGCCGGCGTCACCGGCGTGGTATGCATCGTGTCTGATCCGTTCGTGGCGTGGACGGTGACCGTGGCGCGGCGCCGCGGGTGCGCGCACGCCTTCTTCGCGTCGTGCGGCGCGTTCGGCAGCGCCATCTTGCACTCGCTCTTTAGCCGCCTCCCAGTTCGCCCCGACGCGGCGACCGGCCGAGTCTATCTGCCTGAGTACCCTGAGGTGGTCATCGACAGGTCGCAGGTTGCCGCCGTCGCGCTTCGACAGGTCGCGGCCGGCGAGATCGACCGCACCGCGGCGTTCTACGGGCGGCAGATACCGCTCGGGTACAAGACCGACGCGGTCCTCGTCAACACCGTGGAGGAATTCGAGCCCACCGGGCTCACCATGCTCAGGCAAACCTTCAAGCTCCCAATCCTCCCAATCGGTCCTCTTGGCGCACCTCGCCGGAGACGGACGCCGCCGCCGCCACCATCACCCGTTTTCTCGACTCCCACCCGCCATCGTCTGTACTTTACGTATCATTCGGGTCACAATTCTCCATCCGGGCAGAGCACATGGTGGTGCTAGCCGCTGCACTGGAGGCCACCAGGCGGCCATTTGTGTGGGCCATCAAGCCGCCGGACGGGCACGACATGAAGCGTGGGGAGATCCGGCCGGAGTGGCTGCCGGAAGGGTTCGAGGAGGGGGTGACGGCGGCGACCAAGAAAGGCCTCCTTGTGCACGGATGGGCGCCGCAGGTGAGGATCCTGGCGCACCCGTCGACGGGCGCGTTCCTAAGCCACTGCGGCTGGAACTCCGTGCTGGAGAGCGTGGCACACGAGGTGCCGATCATCGAGTGGCCGCTTGCCGGCGAGCAGTTCTACAATGCAAAGATGCTCGACGAGGAGTGGGGAGTCTGCGTCGAGGTGGCACGGGGGAACGCGGAGGACACCATCGTGGAGAAGGGGACGGTGGTTGCAGTGGTTGACACGGTGATGGGTCCGACAGCGAAAGCAACCAAGATGCGGCGGCGGGTGAGTGAGATCAAGCAGATCATGGAAGCTGCCCGGGAGGATGGAGATGGCTCGTCGAGGAAGAAAGCATTGGAGTTGTTCAAAGCGATGCAACAGAGGTGAAATGGAAAGATTCGAGGGTTAGCGTTAGCCTGGCCCTGCATTGGGTAACTGTGTTATTTTGAATCATTTGTGGTGTTAAGTATCTGGGAATAAAAAATACAAGGTTGTTTATGGTATTGCCGACCTCTTCAAAATTTCAAGGGATCTGATTCTGCTAATTGCGCAGTTCTTATGAAACATACAAACTTAATATTCCCATTAAATGTTTCAAAAAACATGAATTGTTTTCAATAGCCTATTTACAAATGCGAAAGTTTTTATATAGTAATAAGAAGATTTGTATTTTTAAAGATATATTGCATTTATATCTTGTGCATAAATAGATGGATAAATATACTTATACGCACAATTTTGAAATGCAAAAGTTTGAAACTTATACACAAGCTTCATATTGTGTAAGGATGCTACAGTAAAAAATCATAATTTTTTGATACGTTTAAATGAATAAATCAATTATTAATCATGTATGTTCATAGGGTGCTTTAGGTATTTTTGAAAAAAATTGTCAGCCCAATGGCATGTTGTACAACAGTCAACAATAGATGAAGTCATAGAGTGGCAATGTTAATCAGAGTATTACAATGACAATGGTAAATTGTTGAACCAGAATAAACTCACTGACATAGAATATACTTTTTAAAAAATTATTGCTGGATATAAAAACTGGTCCAAAATACATTATTTGGCTTTACAAATTATCAGACGAATAAAATGGAGGAGTATCTAATTTTGGCAGAATTTTCAGTCCCTTTGTATCATTTCTTGGATAAATGGAACGGATTCCCTATAAAATCTTTACCTATTATAAATATTCAAAGTGTTTTCACTTCGTCACGTCGTACGTCGCCCGAGAATCCGATCACCGATTGCGCAGTTGTTGTGCGATGTGTTTCCTTCCTGAATTCCGGATCGATCACGTCACAGCCGCTCCATGCATGTATATCGCGTGATCGGATGAAGCAGTGAGCGGCCGCACGCGCCCGATCTGCCGGTGCTCAGTGGGCCGGCCTGCTTGTCCAAGGTGGGCTTGCACAAAGGTTCATCCATGCAACGAGCGGCCCACCTCCTCGCATACATGCGTCCGCTGCAAAGCTTGCACGTGCTGTCTGGCCGGTCGCCCATGGCAGCTAGCCTATCAACGTCACGTATGTGTCCTGCTGTAACAGGTTTGGATCCTCTTCATCGATCATCTAGCAGATGTACCAAGCGATTTGAATTTTCGAATTGTACATAGTAGATGTTTCTTGATTCAAATGGCAATGGTCCATAAGAAGAATCAGTATAATTTGAAGTGTTTAGAAAATTTCTCATGAAAAAATATGGCTACTAGAGAACTTTAATTTTTTATTTGTTGATAGATGGAAAATTAAATTCACAAAATCAATCTTAAGAGTAAGGAAATATGTTTTTCCCGTTGCAACTCACGGGCACAATGCTAGTCCAATATTAAAGCAACAGATAACACATGAAACTAAGCAAAAATTATTTGACAACACAACCCAAATAGATTTCCTAAGAAGATCAATCGATGTGCTCAAATCATTTCACTACACAGAAAGCACCACAAAATGCATGAAACTAAGCACATAAGCTAGACATCCGTTGAAACGGACCTGGTACCCCGGGTACCAAACTGGTATCTGGGGTACCGGGTCTGATACCAGATCTGGTACACTCCGGTACTCACTGCAACAGCACAAAAGGGATATATGTTTTCTTTTACCTCTCCGGCCGCTGTCACCGGCCACTGCCCGTCACCTGCCGTCGTCGAGTCGCTGGCCCGCCGCC
>CM002482.1:5228545-5251490 GCA_000325765.3 Leersia perrieri | reverse complement strand
GGGGGTGGGGGATAGCGCTTTTGAAGCGCAAAAGTATTTCCTAATGGGACTTGCTATATTTGCAAGGCCACATTTTTTGATAATAGAAAATCAAATTTCTAATTCAACACATGAAGTTCATGAAATTGGCAATCACATAAGTACTTTTGGACACTCCCAATAAAATATGTACCTTTTAAATATATTAGTAGAAACCTTGCACTAAAAAGTACTAATTAGAGTTCAAAAATCTGAAAATGAAGTTTTGAGATTAATATACTATTAATGATAGCTTAGGAAAAAATGAATTTCATTTTTGATACCCTCAATTTAATAACTCAAGTTTGAGAGAAATATGGGTGAAGGAGGGGAAAGGTATGAAGGATTTGCAGCATCAGCAGATGAATGGCTAAAAGAAATAATCACACACAAGCACCGATGGATTAAATTGGAGGCTTGCAGTCAAAATGTACTGGACTTCTGTATATGTTGCATAGGAGCCCAATAGTTTTAATCATAAATTTAGTAGTCCAGAATAGAAGCATAACACCAAAACAATTACGTGATTAATAGCTAAAGAGGGCCAATGGTAAGCCACCCGCATAATTACATGATTAATAGCAGATCCCTGTCTCCACCGCTGGTTAGGATATTGAAATTGACGGACGATACAAGTGTTACAAACTTGTTTGGGAGCTGGGTGTACTATTGGCATGGCACATATCATGCCAGCTGCAGTGATGTGTAGGGCGAGGCACCCTCAACTTGTGGACCATTGGTTAGGAGGCCCTTGCCTTTAAGTGACATTCAGTCTTGCACTTCTTAGTGCGATGGCGGCTGAGAGGCCTCAGTGGATAAATTTTATCAAAGAGACAATATTTACAAAAAAAGTACAAAGAAATGTTACAAGAATCCAAGCCAAGGTTCTAAAAGATTTCTCACTGGACTTATTTGTTTAAAAAGAAGAAAAAGATCCGCTTTAAAAAGACTTTATCAACGTGAAAAATAGGGAACTCTTCTCTCAAACATTAGATCATATAGCTGCTTCCATATATTCCATGACGTGTAAAGCACCTTTTCCATGAAACACACTTGCTGGTCTTGTGCCTTAGTTGTGATCATGTTATGAAAAATCCAGGGAAGTAGCAAAAGGTTACCCATGTCTTGTCCCAATTTGTCTACTAAAAGAGCAATAAAAAAGATACTTCCTGGAGGCCCAGTTTTTCCTTTTCTTTTCCTGTGCCAAATGAACATGAACGAACTTTCCATCCATCCCATTCCCAGGTTTAGAGCCTTGTAATGACCATTGTTATGGAAGAGCCTCACAAGGCTACATTGTACTCAAGAATGAGTACTGTTTTTTTTTTCTCTTGCTACCTACTACATTCTGAACCGCAAATCAATTTCTCAGGTTACACTAATACCAAGAACTATTTTCCATGTTTGACAAACTCCAGTACTAACTCTTTTGCTCAATTACAATGTTCTATCATCTGATGTACAGATGGTTTTTATCACAATCAAGATTATGGTACTTATGAAACTAACTTTTACGTGGCTGATGAAATTGTCTTTTGCCAGAATGTTGATAGCTTACATCTCCGTTCTGGCCTTCCAAGGGAGAAGCTGGCTGAATTGCATGGAAATTCTTTCAAGGAGATCTGCCCAACCTGTAAAAAGGAGTATGTTTTAGCCTGCTTTACTTAATTATACTTTATTAGGGACTATAAATACCAAAAACATTTCCTTTTCATTGCGGTGGTTTATTTAATTGGCTCATTCCAGACCCCGCTTGTTTGAAGGTATCTTCGTGATTTTGAAATTGAGACAATAGGATTGAAGGATACTCCAAGGCGTTGTTCTGATAAGAGCTGTGGAGCTAGACTAAAAGATACAGTCCTTGATTGGGAGGTAATACCATGTTTAAAATTTGATGTACTTGTATATTTCTTCACTAGCCGTGCTGTACTTTGTGACTTATGGGCCATACAAATTCGCAGCCTATTGCTTCTTTTTTTTCTCCAAACGTTGCTAAAATGTGTGGCCTATTTGTTGGTAACTTGGCCACAAAAGTTCTCTTTTCATTTCAGCAAAATCAGGTATAGGAATGTGGTAGCTGACCAAACAGGCCAAGATATGTGTGAAGTTCCTCGAACTTTTGTGATTTTCGGTAGAATTAGTTTCATTCTATTATGGTTTTGTGCTCTCAAACAAGTGTTTTACTGTTTTCAATTTCTATGCATCTATTCTTATTAATAATAATTAAGTGCACTAGATAATTACCAGGGAGTTCCTTTGTTATTTCATGGTAAATCAGAATTTATAAAATATGATTAATATTGGCAACAGCGCATGCTTAGGATATATTCACTGTGAAATGCTTTAAGCTGTTTTCAGGTATGTGCGTTCTTACGTACAGTCTTCACTATGATCTGTATGTTCAGTATAAGAAGAAAATAAATAAAACACTTGCTCAGTGATAGGTTGCCTGTTATTAGTTTAGTTGTAGTTTGCTGCAATGCTGTCTTGTACTCATCTCTGCAATTGCTGCTAGACAATTAATAAGTGGGTAAGGATATTTTGCAGGATGCTTTACCCCCTGAGGAGATGGATGCTGCCAAGGAGCAGTGTCGAACAGCTGATCTCGTCCTATGTCTAGGAACTAGGTATTGGGCCATGCTACTTGTGCACACTAGCTAGAATTGTTTTCATTTAGTTAGTTTCATTACTTAAATTAGTGTGTTTACACGCACAAGTTTTATCTCCTGCAAATTCATTATAAGAATTTTGTACTTTCGTACCTTGGTGAATGACCATATTATGGTGTGACCTCTTTATCACATCATTGTGTAGAAAAAGTGGCAAACAAATAGCTATAATTATTTTTTAGATGATTTCTCTAATACATACTTTTTAATTAGGGAAATTTTCCCTTGTACAACTCGGTTCAATAAATGTAAGATTAATTATGATCTTGATAACATGTAAACCGCCATGTAGTTCAACAATGGTTCGGATCTCTTTACCCTAGATGCATGGAAGAGTGGGTTTTGCATACTGCTTTCTTTTGTGGAATTCTTTCTTGCTGCAAAAGAAACATGTGCATTGTCTACTCTAGTTGCACAAAATGTGGACATGCACCACAGTGCTCGATATTTCCTCATAATACCTCTATGTGACATCATGCAATTATTGCTGTAATACAAGTAGTCCATTCACCAAACTGTCTAAAGTTGAAAAACAGCCATGAAATATTCAATGGGGAGATAAGCTTGCAAGAATTCTGGGCCATTATAAATTGAAGATGCATCACACCAAGAAGTCTTCCTGGAATGGACATAAAACTGCTATTTAGTTACATAACATGGGGACCTATCAATATTGGTTTGTGTATCCATGTCAGCAAGTCATCTGGTAATGCTTTATAAATGGTTGTCGGAGTGGTGTACCGCTTCACTGCTCTTAACTCAAATTAATTTCTGTTGGAATAGGTGTGTTCTAATAGAATTTTCTTGAGAATCTTAAAGATAATAGAACTTTTGGAATGGTTTTCGGCTTATAATTGCCAACCAACCAGGTTCAATATCAATATTGATTCTTTTATCTAAAACCCTTCTGTATCTGTCATGCACCTGCTTGCTTTTGATTTTTTAAAAGAGTTGTGCATGCCTTAATGAGCTGGTCATTGTTGCTTTATATATATTAATTTGTACTCCCTCTGTCCCGGAAAAAGACGATTCCTGGATCCCCGAGGTGAAATTAGCACAATCATCAAATTACCGAAATACCCTCACAATAGTACAACCAATCACTTCAGTTTCCTAAACACAAGCAACCACCATTGCCGCCCTCAACAATGGAGCCACCTGAAATGGCAAGAACCAGTAGTGCTGCAGCTCGTTGCAGTGGCCGCGTCAACGTCGTAGAAGCATATACCGCCACAGTGTCGTTGCCGTCGCGGCCGTCATCAGTGGCGCCGTCGCTGGAGAAGAAACCGTCACGCGTGGCGACTGTTGCTGTTGTGGACGCTGCCGAATCGGAGGAGCCCCTCGCGCGCCGCCGTGGACAAATCCCAACCTGAAGCATCGTTGCAAGCCAGAAGGGCGGGACCAGCGGCGGTCAACCTCATCGAGCATCCCTGAAACCGCCAGATCTGCTGCTGGCCTGCCGCCGCCCTGTGCGTGGATGCATCTGCCGCTGCCGCGCATGTGAGCCGTCGCCATCTCCACTGCCTTGCATGTCTCCAGTGTTAAGGGAGATTGAGGGGTTGGGGAAGATTGAGGATTTGGGGAGGATGAGGAAGAAGAAGCGTACGGGGAGAGAGGGGTTGGGGTTGTTGAGAATTGAAAGGATAAGTTTGGTTTTTTTTAATCGGGAAAGGACAGCTCTGTTTAATTGTTTCTCGATCTCCGGCGTACAGATCGTCTTTTTTTGGGACAAGGCCTCCGCCCCAGAAATCGTCTTTTTCTGGGACTGAGGGAGTAGTTCTTTTGGTAAACTGGTAGCAGGTTCTTCAATGCCTTAACTTATTGACTTATTTGCTTAACATCTTTATGTTAATAATTAATAATGTCTCTTTGTTCCTATCCATTTCTGATTTGCACTATGGTGCAGTCTGCAGATTACACCCGCATGTAATATGCCTCTGTTGTCACTGAAGAATGGGGGGAGGGTGGCTATCGTAAATCTTCAGGTATGTGCAACTAAATAACAATGCCAAGTCTTAAGAACGCTGTAAATTGAATGCAAATTTTTGAAATACAACATTGGCCATTTTGCCTATATTAAAAACTAATGGTCAAGAATGTAATACAATAAACACAGATGACATGATATATGGATATATGTTTATTTGTAATGTAGAATAATATTGAAAGTTTACCATAACATGTGATAAATCCAAGAGATGCAATCAGATTTTTAATTTTTTAATTTTTTTTCACATTTTTTGGTCTTTCCTCTTCATATTCAGGCAACTCCAAAAGATAAAAAAGCAAGCATCGTCATTCGTGGACTTGTGGACAAGGTAGTTATGTTTGGGAGGTTCATTTGTTGCTATTACACCCCATTACAATAGCAATTTAACAGTATCAGCGCAGGTCATTGCTGGTGTTATGTCTATGATGAATCTGCGAATCCCTCCATATATTCGTACTGACTTCGTTCAACTTAGTCTCCGTCACACCGTCAAAAGTACGATCATCTCAATGTCTCTTGCATCGTCATTCTTGTCTGGCTCTGAATATTGCTGTTAGTTACATACGACAAACTGAGGCTTGGGAGTAAAGCCAATATTGGCATCATCAAAGCTGCATAATTAGGCAGATGTTGAGAAACAGGAAATTATCAGATCCTTTTCGAACTATTGCCTCAATACTAATGGCATACTACCAAACGTGACAACTATTTAATGATAGTGTCCTGTCCATCCATAAATAAGAGTAACTTTTTTTTCATAAGATCTTCCTTTGTGACTGTCAATATCATCTGGTCAAATTGATGGGTGAAATAAATTTTGAGCTTGTTTTATCCTAGAAGATAGGTTTGGGCTGCTCATCAACTCATACTGCGCCACTGCTTTTGCTTTTGCAGAAAAATGCGTGAGGTGGACTCTCCGAGTAACAAGTATTCATGGCTTGCGAGCACCTTTGCCGTTTCTCCAATCAATAGAGGTTGTGCAACTAGACTAACAGTACAATAAAATTCTTTGGTAGCTATATGTTCATTTTTTATCAAAGGCTTCTATCAATTAACAAATAGATTGTGACTGGTACTTCATTCTCATCTCAGAATTTTTAAGAGTAAATGGCACCAGCGTTCCTTAGACCTGGTCACAGACTTGCAAAATGCACATCGAGGTCCATAAACTTGGTTTATTGTATCATCCCGGTCTAAAGTGCCATTTGACCATGGTCTTGCCAACGTGGCATGACACATGGTTGTTGGCGTGGCACCTTAGCGGGGCCCAGTGCAAGATGTCCTCTCTTCTATAGCAAAATCGCTATGGCCACCGCCAGTGGTAGCTATCGGTGGCGTGTTCTCCTCGTGATCCCCTCCATCCACACCCACTCGGCCACTGTCGTGTGGCGAGGAAGGCGATCTCCAGCCTACACCCACATCTAGCAGCACACTTGGCAAAACTCTTCGCATGGGGTAGCACACTGTCACCACCGCCTCCTTCACGACCAACTCATGGTTGCCGTCACCTCCACCATTGCCATTGCCGCTGCCTCGGCGGCCCGGTGGCGTGTACGCACTAGCACTAGACATGGCTTTGATACCATTTGTTGGCCCAAACCCAGGAGACGTTGGCCTAACTAGAAGGAAGCCTTTCAACACCCCAAAAGCTAGCTCAAGAGGTGAGGGACTCCCCCCACTTTTAAGTTGGTTCAACTCTCCCTAAACAACCAATGTGGGACTATTCCCAAAAAGGTAAATTCTCCTTGCTCGGTTGGCAGATCGATTATGACTTTCCATCAACAATTCTGGCCATTCCGGCACTGCAGCCACAGGGAGCTTCCGGCAGCGGTGCATCTAGTGGTGGAGGAATAGGAGAAATATAGTGGGGATAAAAAAATGGAAAGGGGGAAATTTTGCCAAGTCAGTGTCGATGCAACATGCCACATTGGCTAGAACACAGTCAAACCGGGCTTTGGACCGGGATGATACAATAAAACAAGTTTATGGACATCAATACGCGCTTTGGATGTTAGTGGTGGATGGCCACCATTATTATTTACTCAATTTAATAAGGATAAAAGGGTAGATTTAATGAATTTTTTGCCATTCATTATACCGAATTGAAGCAAGGTCATTGTTTGTACTAGTGCCATAGCAGACGCTACATTCCAATAGTGGAGTAAAAAAACTCTAAATTTTGAGTTAATAATTAATTTGCCATAAGACCATGTCCAAACCAACATACTAAAATAGCGTCTATAAGTTTGCAACACAAAAATAAAAGATAAAGATAGACATGTACTGGTACAGTATTATGCTAATCTGTAAAGGCAAACAAGATGTTCAAGTGAACAATCAACACAACTCATTAAGGAAATGCAAATTCAAGTTTCAGATTTCACTCTAATATTTCATACTTAGTAAGACAACAACTTTGGGGAACATCAACATCTCACATTAAACTACTTTTTTGAAGTTAAAAAAAAGGGCGCTAGGGGAAGAGGCAGCCCCCAAATATTTATTTGTAGAAGGGAGGATTCAAACCTTGGTGAGCTAGCAGCACCACCTGTGCTGGTAGCCACTAGATCCCAGGAGTCTTCTCGATTTTGCTTGTAGTTTATAGTCAAACTTTTGGGGAAACAACATCATGAAATTTTAGAATGACATGTATTTGGGAACAATAAAATAGCAGGAATGACATTTTGCAAGAATGACATGTCTTCAGTCACGGAAGAAGTATATTTTCAATATTGACAATAACAGAACCAATAATTCTCCCTACTGGGGAGTTTTCTACATGCCACCCCTCCATGGCTTTCTACAAAATAGTATATTGGTTTTGTGATATAGTGAGATGATCAAATTATTCTGATTTACCAACAGGTTTCCTTTCCTGAAAGACCTGACATGAAGTCTGTAGTGCTCAAGGAGCAACCATTTTCTTTACAGAGGTATATTGGAGTGTTCAAAGCTCTCTAGTAGATTTTTGAGGTCTGTGGCTTATTTCACAGCAGGTCACCCATTATTTTTCTAGGGAAACATCAATGAATAGATCATTTGTCATGCTACTGACACTCAACTTTAGCGATGGTTGCGGCTGTTCGAGCTCATCCATTGAATGGCCTGTTGATTTTCTGGTAAGAAGAAACTGCACAATTTCTGTTGCCTCCAGCTGGTGATATTTTAGAACTTCCAATTGCAACTTTATATTGTGCAAGTTGTAACCAATTTAGGATTTTAGTCAGGTGTTGTGGTTGATGCTGGATAGTTAGATAGCCGTTTCATATTTTTGGTGGTATATTTGAAAGGGATAAGTCCATATTACAACCCTCAACTATTTTTGTTGGCCTAAAAAAGACCCCTCAACTATGAAACCAGATATTTTACACCCCTCAATTATCAAAACCGGACAAAATACCCCCTAAGGGCAATACAACCTGGTTTTGATGGTGGTTTTTATTAGTTCAATATCCATTTTTAGTTACATCAAGCTATTTTTTCATCTCTTGCTAATTATCACATAAGTAAAGAATTTATTCTATTTAGTTTTTAAAATCATCAAAAACCACCATCAAAACCGGGTTGTATTACTCTTAGGGGGGGTATTTTGTACTGTTTCGATAGTTGAGGGGTGTAAATATCCGGTTTCATAGTTGGGTCCTTTTTAGACCAACCTAATAAGTTTAGGGTTGTAATATAGACTTATCCCTATTTGAAATAGTTACTCAGTGCCCTTCGATATGGACTGAAATTCTATGGTTGTAAACTAAGCGCTGCATGTACTTTGGATTATAAAAACCAATTTCTCCCATCTCTGATAGTTAGCCAGGTGCTCAGAACTGGCCAATTTAGGGTTTCTGATTACATTTTTCTGGCCTATATAACTGTTAACATCATCTTACATTCTATCAGTATGAATACGCATGAGGTCAACCTCTTCCTGGCAAACTTGACTCATTGGGAGGACCTATAACTGATGGTGCAGTGGGAACTGGCACCCTTTCTTTTATCCCTGTGTGTATGACAAATAGATAAAACAAACCATGAACCAAGCTGCTGTTAGCCTGTTACCATATTCAATACTACATACCAAAATATATTTATTTCCGTGCACCATCTTTCTCAGCATGTTAATTGACATCAAATACACATATTTGATGAACTTGAGATAATGGATTAGGCGCACAAATAGGACCTATTATGTTAATATATATTTATTTCCTTGCTCAGCTAATTAGCATAATATCTTCTCAGCATGTTAATTGACATCAAATACACATATTTTCTAAAGTTTCTTTCTGAAAGGACCATACATCTTACTTCATAAAAAATGTCATTATACAGAAGCAAAATGGCAGCTTTGTCAGGGACAGAAGTCTAGTCCTGCAAGGGTTGCAACATGCTGCACAGCAACAATCACGTGCTGGGCAGGAAGCAATTCTGGAGAGAGAGGGCCTGCCAAGAGCTGAAACATCAATTCATGCCCTTGTGACGAACATCGTCAGGTATGATACTGAATATATGATGAAGGCCGCAGCTCCCATGGTTGCATGGATGAACAGCAGCGGTAGCCTTCCGAAAAGGCACATCGATGCCACTGGCTGCTATCCATCATCGCCAAAGAAGCAGAAGCTGGCAACATATCATCGCCGAAAGGGCTTGAACAGTTAAGCTTAGAATGCTTGACGGCTGTCTGCTCTAGTTGTCAGACAAGAGTTAGCATAGGTGCATGAGAAATTTACAGTAGCTAGAGTCCGTTCTAGTTGTCAGACAATGTGTTAACAGTTTTTAGTGCATTTGAAAGCTTTCGGTGCGTTGTTTAGTAACCATCTCAAAGGGAACTGGTTGGGGTGCTTGATAATTATGGTCTGCAAAGCTTTGGAAGAAGAAACTTCCAAACCGTCAAGGATGACCCTGTTGGTAACTGGAGATCTCAAGTGAACCATACAAAGGAAAAGAACAAAGGTGCAGTTGTTTCTGAAATGATTCATGCCTTTTATAATTCAACTAGTGGTTAATACGTGCCCTATCGTGCAGGTCAATATCTATGGTTCATGGCTGTATCTGTGAACACTGGTTAGTGAGTGCCTGACGTTCTTTTACCCTGTGATGTCATGTTAGATGGCAGTATAACATTTTGTTAAGGGGCTTGATATTACCATGGATGATGTAGTAAAATCCTGCTTGCTACGGTCTGCTAAATTAGTCTCATTACGGTGTGCATGTTAGGTCTTCTGCCACTAGTCTGACTGTAAGGAATGAGAGGATTACGCCAAGATATATATGTGCACAGAATAATGGTATATATCCATTACGCCAAAAATGTGCGCATAATGGTATATATCCATATAATATTCTATTCATAACACTACTTTGATTCATTCAAATTCAATATTCAACATAGTTGTGAATTCACGTGAGCACATCAGCACATTGGGGCTATATTCTTCTTCAGTAGGAACACCCAACAAGAAACTACGCTCGGTTTACGCCGTGATTTTTATATAAACAAGATGTAAAGCAACTGCTACAGTAGTTAAATGCATACCCGTTGCTAGTACTTTGTTTCTCTCGTCTGATACATTTAAATGCGAGAAGTGCAAACTGAGCTGGAAAGAAAATGGAGTAGGAAATCACTAGGCAGTGTCCGTGCACTTGTTAACCCTAAATAGCAGCAACGACGCCCGTCAACCCTAAATCATTTGTTACGCAGCCGCGCCCAACGCCCCAACATCACCAGCTGTCGCCGATGCCGTTCGCCATGGACCGCCTCTGGCTTTTGCCAGTGGCGGATTCAGGATCTTACATCCTTCTAATAAAAGAAATGTATGTACTACAAGAGTTAAAAAGATAAACCGTAACTAAAAGAGTTTAAATACCAGTTAATCAATCTAGAATTTAATGGATTCAAGAAATTCATGGTCTGAATGCGCTAATTCATGGTGTTAAGAAACAAGCTTCACTAGTGTCACTTATTGCAAAATAGAGTGGGCTACTTAGGATGAACCAAAATGCATTGGTGTCAAGTGACACCACAGCTTACATTATGGATCCGTCCATGGCTATTACGCACCGCCACCTCCCCTACCTTGACACGCCGCTTCTTGAGCTCATTGATGTCGGCGAGGCCCTGCCGACCGGCCTTCTCTCCCACTTTCCCTCCTGCACTTTATCCATATCTTCATCCCTAAATAGGTGGCGAGCTGGCGGCAGTTCGCGTCGTCATCGCCAATGACGAGATTGCTCGTCCCCTGCCGCCAACCCCATTCACCGTCAGCCTCCATCCCGTGTCTTTTGGGCACCGGCCGCTTTACTGCTCGTTGTCAGACCAGCCATCAATCTCATTGCCACCACTCCAAACCCATTAAAAACCGCCTCCCACCCCCAAGCCTCTCTTCTTACTCTTCCAACCCCCAAACCCTAGTGGGCCAAAGTTCACCGTCACTCTCATCGTCGCCACACAAGAAGAACAACACCTTATGATCTAACGACGGAAATCCAAATACGGTGGCTGTCAGATGCCGATCGAATGGCGCATGCGGGTGTCGGCCTAATATATTTCAGAAAAAAATATAGTACGGTAATCAATAGTAGTAGTACTAATCAAGTACGAAGTACTGTTGCCGTTTGGGGTACCGGCGTACTGCTGCTCTTAAGCGGGCAACGAACCGAAAGACACGCAGGAATCTTGGAGAAATGACACGGCCCAAAATTCCCTGACTTAATTTTAGCAAAAAGTAAAGACGCAGTTGTTTCTCAAATGAGTTCATGTCTTTTATAATTGGCATCAAGTGGTCAACACGTGCCCTATCCTGTTGGCCATTATCTATGGTTCGTGGCTGTATCTGTGAACACTGGATAGTGAGTGCCTGATGTTCTTTTACCCTGTAAACCAAACCCGACGAACCAAATAAAAAAAGCAATGCAATTTTAAACATAGTCAATAGTTATAGTACGTACTCCTTCTTTCCTTAAATATATAAGACGTATTTTAATTGTACACGGTCTACAATAATTTATTTTGATCATAAATTCACTCCATAAGAAATTATTAGAAACTATAAAATTTACATCATATAAAAATACATTTAAATACAAATTAATGATGTCACATGCATAACACTAATACGATTAGTTTAACTATTAGTCAAAACTTTCAAATTTTGGTTTTGCAAAAAAAAAGAACACCGTATATTAATATATTAAAAGACGGAGGAAGTATTAGTACTGTTGCCATTTGGGGTAACTCTTCTTCTAAACTCCCCGCAAAAAAAAAAAAAAAAAAAAAAAAAACTCTTCGCCTAAACGGGCAACGAACTGAAAGACAAGCATGAATCTTGGAGACATTACACGACCCTAAATGTTCGACATAATTTTAGCATANATGCATAACACTAATACGATTAGTTTAACTATTAGTCAAAACTTTCAAATTTTGGTTTTGCAAAAAAAAAGAACACCGTATATTAATATATTAAACTATTGAAATTGCCAAGGTTTTGGTAGGGAATAAATTGATACTAAACCAAATAAGCCCTGACAAAAAAAAAAAAAAAACAAAAACTCTTCGCCTAAACGGGCAACGAACTGAAAGACAAGCATGAATCTTGGAGACATTACACGACCCTAAATGTTCGACATAATTTTAGCATAACCGTAATCAGAGTAGCGCACCACACAAATAGCTCAACTGGGAGGCGTCCTTCTCCGAAACATGACACGGTTACCAAATCGGAGTCGGCGACTGTACGTTCCCACGTCTTCAAATTACGAGGGACCGAGAAGAGAAGCCGCCATCCATCCATCCCTCCATCAAGCGACGCCACGACAAGCGCGCATCGCATGGAAAGCCCTAGGCTACGCCCTTACACGAAATAGCAGCCTCGCCGCGACATGGCTAACTCCGACCACCGCCGCGTCATGGCTGGCATCGACCACCGCCGCGGCGGCGGCGGCCGCGCGCACGTCGTGCTGTTCCCGTTCATGGCGCAGGGCCACGTCGCGCCGTTCCGGTGCCTCGCGGCGCTGGTCCGCCGGTGCCGCCCCGACGCACGCCTCACCGTGGTCGCCACCCCCGGCGTAGCCGACGCCTTCCGAGCCCACCTCGCCGCGGACGGAGTCGTCGTTGGCGTCCACGCGCTCCCGTTCCGCCCCGACGAGCACGGCCTCCCCGCGGACGCCGACACGTCGGCCGCCATCGGGTTCCACCAGATCATCACCCTCTTCCTCGCCTCCGAGTCGCTCCGCCCGGCGTTCCACCGCTTCCTCTCCGGCCTCACGGCATCCAACCCTTCCGACGACGTGCACGTCATGGCCGACATGTTCCTGGGCTGGGCCGTCGATGCCGCTCGCGACGCCGGCGCGGCGTCAGCCTCCGTCGTGCTCACCTGCGGCGGCTACGGCTCCGCGCTCTACTTCTCGCTCTGGGACAGCGTCCCCCTCCCGCTCCCGTCGACCGCCTCCCCCGACGACGACTTCCCGCTGCCGCGATTCCCCGACATCCGAATCCAGCGGTCGCAGCTCACCAATCACCTCGCCACGGCCAACGGCGAGGACGCGTGGTCAACGTTCATCCAGAAACAGATCGCCGCCTTCTCCCGCGCCGACGCCATCCTCGTCAACACCGCGGAGAAACTCGAACCGAAAGGTCTCTCCATGCTCCGCCAATGGCTCGACGTTCCAACCTACCCCGTCGGCCCACTACTCAACACGCCCAAGACGAAAACAACGGCGAGGAATCCCATCTTGACGTGGTTGGACAAGCAGCCGCGTGGGTCGGTGCTGTACGTGTCGTTCGGGTCGCAGTACACGATCACCGAGCCTCAGATGATGGAGCTCGCGAGGGGGCTGGAGATGAGCGGGCACAGGTTCGTGTGGGTGATTCGGCCACCGTCGGGGCACGACGTGAACGGCGCGTTCTCGCCGGGGTGGCTGCCGGACGGGTTCGCGGAGCGCGTGGACACCGAGGGGCGCGGACTGGTGGCGCGGTGCTGGGCGCCGCAGGTGGAGATCCTGGCGCACGCCGCGACGGGCGCGTTCCTGACCCACTGTGGGTGGAACTCCGTGCAGGAGGCGCTCGGCCACGGCGTGCCGCTCATCGGGTGGCCGCTCTCGGCGGAGCAGTTCTACAACGCCAAGATGCTCGCCGACGAGGCGGTCTGCGTTGAGGTGGCGCGCGGGGGCGGCGACGTGGACGCGGGCAAGGTGGCGGCGGCGGTTGATATGCTGCTCCGCGAGACGACGTCGACGGTGCGCGACGCGATGAGGCGGAGGGCCGCGGAGATGGAGGAGGCGATCGACGCGGCGAGGGGGGATGGCGAGGAGTCGGCGGCGTCGGTGATGCGGAGTTTGTTGGACGCGGTGGCGCCAGTGCGCACCGGCGGTCAGCTCGTCGCCTCCCCATCGTCGTGCTCTCGTGACGTCACAGATGGGACGGCGAGTCGTGTCATCAGTCCCAAGCATGTCACGAATTGATGTAAAACAAAAAGGATACGATGATAGCAAGGACAATGTATTGTGCAAGTACAACGTATTGGTTGAAATAAAACACATTTTCTGTATTTGAAATAATTTGGTGCTTAAGCTAAGCTACGTAAATAATTTGGGGCTGTTCAGATGGTTGTCTTTTTCAACTTTTCTAAATTTTTTCGTTACCAAAAGTTTTGATAAGACAATAAAGTAGCTACCAGTTTCTACTCTCAATTTCTACCAAAATTTGATAAGGTATTTTAAGCTAGACACTCATTACCAATTTTTTTTCAATATAGTGAACAAGCCTTTAATCATCGTTGCTTTCATTTCCTTCACCCAAGGCACATGCGTTGCTAGGGGAGATATTAAATAAGCTGCTTTACTTTTTATTATTTTTAAAATATGATTTCAGCTGCTCGATTTAGTTTTGATATATAGCTTTTATTTTTTAACACTATATATACTATATTTTCTTATGTACCTACAATATTGTGCAATTCAGACTACTTATTTAGTCCTTATAATACTTCTACTAACAAATCAATTCAAACTTTCACAATTTACAACCTGTGACAGAATACAAATTGTTTATAAACTCGTAATTCAAAAAATATTTACTAAATTTATAAACTAAAAGGAATTTAATCGGCAAGTTTTAATTAAAAACTGATTTTGGCCCATTTATTACCGGACCGGCCCGTGAGGTGCGCGCGGGATAAGCGGCAGCCCGACGTGGGAGGCAGCAGAGCCGTCCGGTCGAATTGAATGGCCAAGGCTCTCCCAGTCGGGGTTAACTCGGGTGAGGAGGGGTGAAACCCTAATCCCCACTCACTCTCTCTGGGGTCGCTCCTCTGTTCCTGGCCACTTGACAATGACGACAATTCAACGGATCGATCCAAGCTCGGGCAACGGTGGGGAGAATCTCACGGCTGTGGAAACAAGCTCGTCGATGGCGGCGCAGACCGGTCGAACGGAGTAGAGAGGTGGCGGTGACATTTCCCCTTCACCCGCCTTTTGCCTCTCCCTTTACTCGTCTCTCCTTCGGAGCCGATAGACAGTGGCATGCGAGGCCTCCGTCCTCTTAGTTACCGAGGAGACAGGACCGAGGAGACCGAGGCCTCCGTCTCTCCTTCGGAGCCGATAGACAGTGGCATGCGAGGCCTCCGGCCACGACGACGAGCGGGGCGAGGAGGGCGACGAGCAGGCACTCCCCCTCTCCAGAGGCGGCATCTCCTCCTGACCCATCTCAGGGCAGAGCAGATCCGGGGCGGCAATGATAAGCAGGGTGAGGAGAACGACGAGGAGGCAGTGAACGGTGACAAGCAGGGTGGGGTGGCAACAGCGAGCATAGCGGAGCAGATCCGAGGTGGCGACGACCAGGCCAAAGACGTGCACGGCCCAGATCCGAATTTGGACGACTATGGGAAGTGCAGCTGAGCTGGGTGAGATCGGTGACTCTTCCTTCTTGAGCTCAGATCGGTTTTCAGCTTCCTCTGTTCGACAATTAATGTGGTAGATCTTTCAAACGACAGAAATTATGTCAGTTGTGATCTGATCTGATCAGATCTACGGTAGAAACTCTACACTAGAAAAAATAGGTAAATTTGTAACGCAACAAAAATAGGAACGATAGAAATTGCGAAGCCGAACTGAATTCGGCGATGACGGACAAAACGGATGACGGACCATGGAATCATTTTACGCTTTTATAATAGGCTTAGCCATCCTTAGTCTCATGACTACCTGTTTTTTTAAACGGGGACTAAAAATAACGGTCTTTGGTCCTGAAATGATAGCCCGGTTTGCTAACTGGGATTAAAAGGGGTTGCAAACTAGGGCTAAAGATGCTTTTTCTCCGGCAGTGAGTGCTAGCATGAACTACGACATAAAACCCTTCGAGGCTTCAATTCACTGGATGCCGTGTTTGCATTCTTTATATACTATGGTATTGGCAGCCTAAACAAATACAAAGTCACACGTTAAGCAACTAACTAAGCTATATGTAAACATGCATATATTTACCCCATAAAACTTGCAAATAAATTACCAAACTTACTTTAGTACTCACTATAAATGAGATCTATAATGAAAAACGATTATCTATTTGACAATTGAAAAGGATACGGAGTACTAGATATATGTTTGAAATAAATACACAGAATGGAGAGTACCAGTGGAAACATCGTAAAAAATGCCTACAGTTGTGGACATGCATTGCCTAGCAAGGCATGCACGGTGCCATCGGACGGCCGTCCTAGAATCTGGCTGACTGAAATTCCATCATTGGATAGTGTGGCTACAGTTTTTTAGAAGCGTCAATAATTCAATTACGAGTACAATCGGGAGAAAATTTCCGTGTACCTAGTATAAAATAATGCACGAGACGTATAGCGTAATGCCAATGCATTAAGTAAATACAAGTACCTAAATTGCCGATTGGCTTCACATTAGGAGACAACAATGGGTAACTACTATAGTACTAGTATGGACCTGACTATCGGGCGCCTGTTAGCTTTAACAGGCGACCCCCCTCCCCCCTCCCGAAACAGAAAACCGTGTACTTCCAAAAACGGAAACAGCGGCCCGCCCCTCCCCCGCGCGCAACCTCCCCCGATCTGCTTTCGTGTGCAGCGTGCGGCCCCATGTACTCCCACGCCGCGCTCTACCCCCTCCCCCGCGTGCGGCCACACACCCCTGCACCATGCTCTCCCCATCTACATGAATCGACGGGAGGGGAACTGAAACACCAATCTCAGAGAGGAAAAAAAGAAGAGGGGGAGGGGAGAAAAACACCAAAACGATATCAATGGTGAACGAGAATCAGAGAGGTACTAACCTGGTTTGCCTCAACTTCAATTCATACAGTTGCATCCGTATTCGAAAAAAATACTTCTCCCACGCCGAAGAAGTTACACCCTTCAAGAATAAAGTTACATCCTCAAAAAAATTAAAGTTACATCCTCCAGAGATTAAAGTTACATCCTCTGGGAATTAAAGTTACATCCTCTAAGAATTAAATTACATCAATGGGTTAAAATGTTACATCCTCTAAGAATTAAAGTTACATCCTCTAAAGAATTACATTCTCTAAAAAATAAAAAGTTACATCCTTAGAATTAAAACAATATCATTCACAAATAAAAGTTACATCCTCTAGAGTTAAAGTTACATCCTATAGAAAGTTACATCCCTCAGAACTAAAAGTTACATCCACATACTATAAAAGTTACATCCTTCGCAAATAAAAGTTACATCCTCTAGAATTAAAGTTACATCCTGTAGAAAGTTACATCCCTCAAAAGTTACATCCACATCTTATAAAAGTTACATCCTTCAAAATTAAAAGTTACATCCTCTTGAACAAAAGTTACATCCTATATAGAAGTTACATCCCTCATAACTAAAAGTTACATCCCAGAATTAAAAGTTACATCCTTCAGAATTAAAAGTTACATCCATTCAGATCTAAAACTACGATTGTATTCATCGAAAACCCTAGGCAACGGTTAGACTCGATGGATGCAACAGCTATAGCCATCATGAAATTTGGGGTCATCGACGTCGCCAGATTTTTAGCCCCTGGAACACACAAAAACCTAGATCACCACCATAAAAAAAGGCAAAAATCAACACAAAAAGCCGAGATCTAACCTATGGGTTGTGATCCACCCTCCCATCGTGTCGTGCCGCAACCGAGACGGAACGAGACCACCGCGCTAGGCCACTTCGCGGGCTCCGGCTCGCCGCAGTTCGAGGGGAAGCGAGGACCGAGACGCGACGAACAATTAGGGTTTGGTGGAGACGACGTCGAGGAGAAGGATGAGCAGCCCAACCCCGCTAGGAGAAAGGAGGCAGAGGAGACGACACGGGGAGAAGGAGGAGGAGGAGGAGGAGGAGGAGGAGGAGGCGGAATCACGTCATCGCCGGATTTGAGGGAGGGCGGCCGTCGCCGCCGTTGTTGCCGTCGAAACCCTGTCGCCTCGCTCGGATTTGTTGGGGAGAGAGGAGTGGGGGACGAGCGGAGAAACGAGAAAAAATGGTGAGGAGATTCGATTTCGGTCATGAGTGGGAGAAGACCGCGCGGAAACCGCACCCTGGCCACGTGTCGCACACGGAGCGGGGCACCGGTTAGGACGGGATGGTGACCAATCTCGTATTAGATTTGACGTACCAGTATCTCTTAGCGTTCACAACAAACTCCAATAATATTCAAGGATGTGAAATAGTATCGCCTTGACTGTTTGTTAATTCAATCGGCCACTGCCAATACCGCAATATTAGGGAGTAGATAAATCACCGATTTTCTTCCCGGTAAAATGAGAGATAACTTTGATTCCCCTATCAGGAGATAAACCTGATAACTTTGAAGCCCAAATAGGAATAAACCCCCGACCTCACCGGTGTATAAATAAAAGAGAGGAAACACAGAAGAAGATGAGATCCTGATTCTCTATGTCAAAACCTAGTTAAACCCTAATTGCTCGATTGACGGTAACACTGGACATGGTTCGTGTGGCTTTCTCAAAGCGGTGCCAGTGGAGATTCTGTTGACATGAAACACACGCCAACAACTAACCTTGATCAAGATGCTACATCTGCCTCCTCCGCAGCACAAATAAAAGGATAATACATGCGTGTGCGTGGAGGTGGGGCGCAAGAATGCGTCGACCAAAAGGTACTCGAAGAGACAATTAATGTCATGGTGGAGAGATGTTGATGGAGCATGCCATGATGAGGTGGAGTGAGGCAGAGCTGAAGGAGGTGATTGACACATTGAAGGGGCTGACGGGGACAATAACGAGTCATCAGTGATGGTGACGTGGACGTTCTTGGCACCTGTCATATATTGACAGGTCGACTATGAGATTCGTTATACACATGGGATTCATTGATACCAACACGATAAAATTATAAAAAGAAGAAGATTTTATACATGTTAGGATTCTCGTCATGGTAATAGCCTTTACTCGTGACGGCCATGAGACCTGTTTTTCCTTAAGCAACAGGTTAGGTGTGTCGTGAGTACAATGAACTCGCTGCAGAAGACTGGTCTGAACACTTCGACTAGAGATGTGTATAGCTATATATATATATATTTGACGAGATCAATGGCATATCACTAGTAATATTGAATTTCTACTCATGAATAGTATTCGTTTTCTACTCTCTATTAGACGAGATCAACGGCATGTCACCGGTAACATCGAATTTCTACTAATGAATAGTATTCGTTTTCTATTGAAAGCACACACATAGCTAATGTTTTTCATCTAAGAGTTCTACCATTATCTGAAAGATAGAGTCCCATTTTCTGTTATCTCAAAAGTTTGCACGTGAACTCTATGTCCATGTTGTTATTGACTTATTGTTAGAATAGAGAGGTTATAATTGATACATCTCCAACAAAAATGACCGATATGAATGCAAAAAGATTTGGTTATTATTTTTTATATTTTCACAAAATTTTTGAATAAGACGAATGGTCAAATATTGCAATAAAAAAAGTCAAAACCCCCATTTGAAACAAAGAAAATCCACAGGAATTGCGGAAGATTTATTTTCTATAGGAAATAATCCTATGAAGCCCTTTGATATAAAGGATTGATTCCTATCAATTCCATTGAAATTCCTATGGAATGAACTATTCTAGAGGATTTTTAGAGGAAAAAAAGGCATGAGGTCTTACCTCATGTTTCCCTTTCCCATGTCTTGAATTTCTGCATTTTTCTCGTGTGCCTACCAAACGACTGTTTTGAAGTATGACAATCCTGGGTTTCAAATGGGGCCTAGATATACATTGTGAAACGGAGAGTAGTACATAATTAATCACACTTTAATGACCTATACTATTTCATGTGCCGCTAAAAATCTATTTCTAACTTCAGTATCACACACAACCTTAATAGCATTTCTCTTTTTCCCCTCTTCATATGAGCTGTATTTTAAAATTAATAATTTTTAAGGGATATATAACACCATTATCAAGCTGCAAAATATTGTTTTAAAGTTTTTTATTAGTTTTTGCATGCTTGAAATTTTAAATGTCGACATATAAACCAATTTTGTTTCTTTTAACAAATGCAAGTAGTGATAAAAAAATGTAAGCCTTAAGACGGTAATAAAACTCTAATTATTGTACCAAATTTCAGTGCAAGATACAACTTAGGCCAATCTCAACAGTGGTTTCATAGAGATTTCATGCACATTAAATAAAATGTCACATAGGCTTATAGGGTGACATGACACATTATTTATTAGGAGAGAGATGAGGCTGGTTTCATTAGGCAGTCCCAATGGAAGAAACTGATACTGTTTCTATAGCACAAGAAATCATCTATAGAAATTATCTTACAAAGTGGAGGTGTCTTTGAGTAATAATTATTTTCTCTTTGTCTCTCCCAACTCTAGAAAGTGGTGGTTTCTCCTTAATGCCAATTTCATGGTTTTTTGGTGCATTAGGTGAAGAGAAGACTTGGTTTATTTATGAGGAAACTATTTCTAAGATTTTGACTCTCTTTCTTCGTTAATTACATTGGCATGTCAGATTTTTCCTATATGGCAAGTTGTTTAATGATGATAGAAACTATCATTAATACACTATTGGGACTGCCCCTAGGATGAAACTAGTACTCACCATTTTCAAGACATTGAAACCATATGAACTCTCATTGAGAGGGTTTTAAGGTTTCATCACTAAATGTTTCTACGTTCTCATTGGTTATTTAAATAATAAATTTAGATGATATACTATCATATGAAATCGTGACACGGAACTTTTCTAGTTTCATTCATCAAGTCCAAAGTCACTAGATAAAAACCACGCAATGCAACTATGCATTGAGAATCACCTCTTAGCTAGAGAAGAAATAGTTTAGAAAATAAATGATCTAATTAAATAATTCACGGGGAAGTAGAGGGCTTTTTTTCTTCTTGAAATTATTTACATGACTGAATTAAATGCTGGTTTGGATCTAAATCTACCCTTAGGCCTTCTTTGGAAGACAGGGAGGGAATACCCAGGAGTAATTTCCCCTACGGGTATTTTCTGGTGCCCAATTGATTTCCCTCCACCACATGGAGCAAATCTCCCCTAGGGAGATTTCACTAGCAACGTTTGGATGTTGGGGGTAGAAACCCTGGGAAATATTAGTATGCAAACAATGGTAGTATCATGTATATTCTATTGCTAAAAGAACAACAACATATTACTATGATAAACCCACATAATTTTTTACCAAGTATTTCTAAGACAACAAAGAATACCATAATTGCAAATAAATCACATAAATGCATTTAAAATACTGATTTTTTTTATAGAATGAACCAGCCACTCCGACATAACATAATCCAAATACATGGTCATTTAGTAACAAACAAATCATCCACGTGCAACTCAAAGATGAATTATCATCATCAAATATGATTGATAAGAAGGCAGCTGTGGCTCGTGAGAGAAGAGAGAGGAGGCTAACAGCGATCTCGCGAGAGGAAGGAGGCAGTGGCGTTGGCCTCTTGTGAGAGGAGAGGATGGAGGCAGTAGTAGTGGTCTCACGAAAGGGAGGAGGCAGCGGCGATGTCAGATCACGAGATGGAAGAAGCGGCGGTGGCATCATGAGAGGGAGCGGGGGCAGCAGCCTCGCTAAAGGGAGCAAGGGTGGTGGAGAGCAAGAGAGCCGCATGAATGGGGAAAAATAAATTCCCGGCCTCCATAGGTATGGAAGATTTCTCGGGGAAGTCACAGGGATTGGGCCGGAATTTTCCCTGCTTGTGTGTTTCCAACACACATCTATTAATCCTAGGCCATATTTCCTATCATGGCGGGATGCCCATCTGCCAAACAAGGCCTTAATCCAACTAATTTTTTTTACATTTTTAGTCCTTTTTAAAACTTATTTTATAAATAGACCCCTCAAATAACTTACTCTATGAATGAATCTTTTCAAGGCGCCAACGTCATTGGCATTGTGGTACTATAGCGTGACACTAGTGATGTTGGCGTTGTCCCTAAAGCTACCGTGGTTGCGTAAATCACAACATTAAGTGGTTTGGTGCACATCATTGGCGTCCTGGACCTAGTTGTAAATATTTATTTATATTCAAATTCTTTGAATAACCTATTTGTAATTAATTTATTTATACATAGGTCCACAACTCCAGCGATACTAACGCCGGAGCTCTTAACATTTGCGATTTTCACGTCCAAGGTAGCATGAGGACGAAGTCAACGTCCCTAACACCATATCATAGGACCATGACACCAACACATTAGTGATGTATGTAGAATAAGGTTTTAAGGGATCTATCTATAAAATAAGTTTTCAAAAAAGACTGCAATTTTTTTAAAAACCAGTCAAGCGAAGTACGGTACATCACCGTGACCAACGATCTCTAATCGCAGGGCTAGAAGCACCGAAGCAACCTACACAAACACAAGTACACGAGAAATTTCTTTATTTACCATCTAATTCGCAGCTCTTTTAGGATTTATCCCTTGATTCGTAGCGCTTCCAAATTTTGACATCAGATTGTGAATTTCATTCCATCTTTGCCACTTCCGACATCTGCCGTCTGCCTGCTGCCCTCCTAGGCGTCAACCCGTCCGCCCCACCGTCGGCGACCGTCCGCCCCGCCGACGGCGAGTCCATCCGTCCGCTGCGCTGCCGGCGATTCCATCTGTCGGTGATATGGGCCCAGGGGTACCACGTGGCAGCAATACAAAGTGCCTTGGGCCCACTAAGGCAAAGTGATAAAAGGATTAGGCCCGGGTGGAGTGGCCTGGGTGAACCTCGGGGCCCCTTCCGGAACGAAGCAGACA
>CM002482.1:5206767-5220243 GCA_000325765.3 Leersia perrieri | reverse complement strand
AACGGATGTCGTACGAAGAATTGGCGACCGTTTGAAGTCCATGCTGCATCGGGTGGCCGAATTGGGTTCCAGAATGCAGCAACCTTCATCTCCTCCATCTTTTCATGCCCCATGGTCGTCTGTGGTATGATGTGATCAATGGTTGTATCTGTCGTAGCCATGGTCACATCAATAGGTGAGTAGTTTCGTTCAGCACCGACCATGGTGTGACTCAAGTAGTAGCACGCCACTTCCTTCCCTTCGTCATTGTGTTGGGCGAGCAACGCGCCTATGGAAGCAGGCTGCGATGCAATGTAGAGGATAAGAGGGCGTCCCTTGACAGGAGCTGCCAAGACAGGAGGGTTGAGCAAATATCTCTTGATACTATCAAACCCGTTCTGGCATTCTTCATCCCATACAAACGGCGCACCATTCTTCATGAGCTTCGAGAAATGTTGGATTCGGCCTCAGAGGTTAGAGATGAAACGTCGGATATACACCAATCTTCCCTGCAGCTTCTTCAGCTCCTTGAGTTCTTGGGGTGGCGGCATGTCGAGTATCGCCTTGATCTTCTTTGGCTCGATCTCGATGCTTCGTTGACAAACGACGAAGCCGAGGAAGACACCTGATTGCACAGCAAAAGCACACTTGAGCGGGTTCATCTTCAGTTGATGTCGACGTAGCCGCTCGAAGACGACACGAAGATCTGCTTGGTGATGCTTGTGTTCCTTGGTCTTGACCACCATGTCGTCGACGTAGCACTCCACCGAATGATGAATTAGATCATCAAGGATGGATTGCATAGTGCGTTGGTAGGTGGCACCGACATTCTTCAACCCGAACGGCATGACGGTGTAGTAGAAGTTGCCCTTAGGGGTTCGAAACGCCGTGTCGAAGGCATCTTGTGGATCCATAAAGGATAGCGCACCAAAGCCCATCGTTGAATCAACAATTATCTCCGTGATGTGTAGCGGGAAATCGTCTTTGGGACAAGCTCGGTTCAGGTCGCAGAAGTCGAGGCAGACCCGAACTTGCTTGTTCTTCTCCACATTGTATCTCCTTGATAAAACCCACATTAATGAGTCTATCAACTTCAGCGATAACTTGGTCTTTGAATTCTGGTCTCAAGCGTCTTGGCGCCTGCTTTATTGGCCGGAATTGAGGATCAATTGCCAACTTGTGGGTGGCGACACGAGGGTCGAGACCCGGCATCTCCTTGTATGTCCAAGCGAAGCAATCCCGGTACTCCATCAAGAAACTTCGATAATCTTTTCACTCCTCTTCTGTTAGCGTAGCGCTAACAAATATAGGGCGTGGATCATCATCAGTACCTAGATTGATCTCCGCCAACTCGTCGATCGTCGGTTGTCCACCGTCTTCAAGTTGTTGAGGAGCTCGTGCGGCGTTGAGCTCCTCTTCGTCTTCGGCGGCTGCTACTTCGAGGACGTGTTGCTGGAGTAGACGTTCGCCTTTCGTGATGATGCTTGTGGTGCAGCAACGAAGGATGTCGGTGTCGAGTTCGTCATCTTCGTCATCGGATTTGTCCGTCTTGATGTAGCCGAGCCCGTACTTTGGTTGGTCCTTGCGTTTCCTCTTGATAAAGTCCTCTGCTTGCACCCACCAATCTTCACAGATGGCCGGAGGTTGTGGAAGCCTGTTGTTTCGCCGAAGGTTGATGCCCGCCTTCTCCAACAGGCGAGCCATCCTAAGCTCGGCCTTCATGGTCATGCATGCTTCTTCTGTATCATAGCAAGGTTGAGAGAATTCAAATATTGAATCACATTCTTGTACCTGCGGCACCTTGTAGAGGATGGTTCGGGGTGTAGAAGTAGTGGGGTAGTGACAAAAGTGTAGAGGGCTGGGGGCTGCATGCATTGAGCTCCCTCCTTTGCTTCCTCTATTTCTGCTACCCTCTTCTTGACCACACCTTGTAGCTTGGGTGCGTCCTCCTTGCTTGGATTCCGCCTCGCCTGAAGGGTGATGGTTGTTGGCACATGGTTGCTGCCGCCAGCTTGGGTACTTGTAGAACCTCTGATAGTTAAACCGGTAGGCCTTGATTGCTTCATGCTTGACAAGGTTAATCTTGATTAGGAAGCACCGAGGTTCAGCTGGAACGCTTGGCTTGAGCTCGATGTGATTGGTGTTGGGGTAGAGAACCTCGCCTTCAACAGTATTGGCGTGGTTGTTGGTGTAGAAGAATTTGCTTCCGAGGGTGAAGAGAGCTTGGGGTCGAGGTTGACTGCTTGGGAAGGGCGCCTATGGCGACTGCTCCTTCCGCTTCGTGATGAAGACTCGACGATGGCCGGCGAGCACGGCATGATGAGACGCTTCACCTCCGTGGTTGGTGTAGTTCCAGGCTTGATCAGAACGTCAGCAGCAGGTGCTGTCCGTCCCAGATGCGAGGCGGCCTCTTCTATAGGGAAGTAGTACTTGGCGTCGGCGTGGTAAGCTTCTTAAATGGTGTATGGAGAGAAGTTGCCGATGATACGTTGTTGCTTCCCATTGCCATCGAGGAACTTCATGCATTGATGGAGGGTAGATGGAACAACGCGGTACTTGTGGATCCACAGACGTCCCAAGAGAGCGGAGTACGATGTGTTGGCTTTGATGACAAAGAAGTGCACTTTGAAGCTGAATGTGGACATCTGGATCGTGACGGTGATGGCGCCTAGCGTCGGCTTGCTTTGGTTGTCGAAGCCGCATATTACCATGTCAGTTGGCTCCAGGTCAGCAGTTGTGAAACCTGTCTGGGTTAGACTTTGGACGGGTAGAATGTTCACAGCAGATCCTAGGTCGATGAGGATCCGACGAAGATGTGCAGACCCGATGTTCCCCTCAATGTAGAGAGGTCGGTTGTGGTCACCGTCTTCAATGATGTTGTCTTCATCGTCAAAGGTGATCTCATTCACGAACAAGGGGTTGTTGACGAGCCGATGTCTTGCCATGTCGACTTCGTAGAGTTCTAGGGCCTGCAAAGCTTTTACGAGGGCTTGACGAAGATATGGAACTAGCATTAGAGCATCGTAGACGCTTAACAATGCCGGGATCCGCTTGAGATGTGTGAGAACGTTATACTCGACTTTGGAAAACTTCTCCTTGGCTTCTGCCTTTGGCTTATAGAGTTTCTCCGGGCGGTGTTGCTTCCTTGTGAGATGCGTCCGCCTTTGACGCCTTGCTCTTGTGTGGATCCGACAAGATCTTGCCTCCTCGCAGGTTCATGTTAGCTTCTTCTATATTCGGCTTCTTCTCTTCTATCCCCATGCGAAGCGTCTCTTGCTCCCTTGTCGTGAATAGTTCGTCAGAGCTGGCGCTGGTGGAGTCATTGTAGGTGAGGACGACATTGCATGGAGCTACGTCAGAAGTTGGAGTAGACTTGGCCTTCTCTTCTGTTCCTCCTATGCTTGCCGATGATGCTTACCCCCAATCCTTGGGCATGAACTGCGCCAAGGTAGGTAGTTCATGACCTCGTCGAGGGAAGGACTCGTCTCCTTGACACAAGGGAACGAATCATGGAGGTAGTCGTTGCCGGCTCGGATCTGTCCATCTCCTTGTTGTCAGGGTAGCCAGTGTTGATGGCGTTGTTCTTGGATGGCGGGGTGGACGATATGCCGATCGATGCCTTCGTTGCACCACGTTCCATGCCCGCATGTCAACGTCATGGGTGTCCTCCCTTCGAGCGACGGGTGCGGTCTTCAGCATCATACTTGCGAGTTGGTGCTCGACCTGGGTGAGTGGTACCCACAAGTCTCCACGCCCGGCTTCCCTTTGTGAGGTGTGCTCCACGGTTACCACATTTGAAGTGTGGTAATCTGGGTTGATGGCATCTGTGTCGAGGTTGATTCTCTTCTCATTGACAGCCCGTTGGAGCTACTCCTTGAAGGCGCCGCAATCCTCGATGCATGGCCAACGTACCTGTGATATGGAGAATACAACGGATTATCAGTCATTCTTACCTGCTCAGGTGTCTTTGGCTCTGGCAGGTTCAAGGCATGGTGTTCCATCAGCTGGTTGAACATGTCCTTCACGAGATCCCGCCAAAAGATGTACTGCTTCTTGAGGAGTTGTTGAAAGGAGGGACGTTGCCTACCCCCAGCTTGATCGTTCTTTGCCCCCAACATGGGCACTTGGCCTTGAGGGGTGGCGAAGAAGACCCTCGTGGCGTTTGCTTCGGTTGGTGGCTTGGGTTTGCCCCCACTAGAGCTAGGCTTTGTTGCATTAAAGCGCTTAGTTGGGTTGAAAGCACTTGCATTCTTGTACAGCTCCATTATTTGGGGTGACTTCTCGAACTCGAGCTTCGTGGCAGCTACCGCGGAGCTAAGTGCGTTAAACATCTTTGGTTCACGTCGGGACACCTCGAGGGACCAATGTTGCTGCATCCCATGGACACACATCTCGATAGCGTCATCAAGATGCATCTCCCTGGCGAGCCTCACGTAGCTGTTTCGGAAGCGGATGATGTAGTCGTCAATAGCTTCATCTCTTCGTTGTCGAACTTGCGATAGTTCGACAATAGAAAAATCCTTCTTCATAGCCACGAAGTGCTTCTTGAACACCTCCTTCATGTTTGCCCAACTCCCAATGGAACCCATCGGAAGGCGACTATACCAGTGGAAAGCTGGTCTAGTCAAAGATCCAGAGAACTGGCGAAGTAGAAGAGAGGGGTTGTTGGCGGTGTCACCGCAGGTAGCTTCAAATTATGCAAGGTGTTCCCTTACATCGCCGGTTCCATCAAATTGACGGAACTTGGGTGGATGCCACCCCACCGGTAATGCAACTAGATCATGCCAAGCTTCATATGGCTTCTCCAGTTCGCTCTCCATTGGTTGAGGCGCCTGATCGATGGAGATTTGCTTCATCTTCTTGTTCACCAAGTCTTCAACTATGTCGTTGTAGTCTTTCAATGTGGTTAGAATTGGCGCCGCGTTAGCAGAGGAGACTGGAATGTTGAAGAGTTGGGGGCGACCGTTTGGCGTAGATTGGTGTCGAGCATCATGACGTGGCGTCCCTTGACGTGCAAAACCTTCCAATTCTTCAATCTGCGGGTCTACATCGGCATGGACAGCACTGGCTGAAGGAGGGTTTTGCATGGCGTACATCATGAGATCGATGAAGCGATCGACCTTTGTCGTCAATTGTTCCACCATCTAGTGTTGCTCATGGACCAATTCTTCAAGACTTGCTGGCGTTCTTGATGTGCTTGCTACGTTGCTTGTTGGGTTGATGCCTCCTCCTGGCGGTATATTGCCATCGACCGCCATATGTGCTGGTGCAGTGTCGAAGTCGGCCGCATAGCCCTCTCCTTCTGAAGGAAGAGATCCGTTGAGGTCGTTGTAGCAAGGGGGGTC
Source organism: Leersia perrieri (assembly GCA_000325765.3). Lineage (NCBI taxonomy): Eukaryota > Viridiplantae > Streptophyta > Magnoliopsida > Poales > Poaceae > Leersia > Leersia perrieri. The sequence continues at coordinate 5,214,919 of CM002482.1, read as the reverse complement.
AAGATTTATCTCCAAGGATGATGATGACGACTCCTCTCCATTGGAATGTTCATCATCAGCGTGTTCTTCAACTCCTTCTCCTACTTGAGATTTGCCTTCTTGCATGTTGATGGCAATAGACTTCATACGGGTCCTAGCCTCCAGAACGACTTGCAACTTGTCTCAATTTTTCAGGGTCTTGAGGAAGGCGTGTTCTGATGTCGATGTAGCGGCGAGGATACACGTCTTGCGGGAGTACTGAATCACCATCTGACAATGAGCCCTTCTTCGCGCCGAAAGGAAGACTTGGTGCAGTTCTTGCCGTTTCTTGGGACGAACATGTGCTTCGTCTTGAGCTTTCCGAGTTGAACCACGAGTGGTCTTGCCAGAAACGTGGAAGGAACGCCTTCGAGAAATTCACCCTTGGGTTTGGTGCAATCTCCTCGTCAGAAGGATAAGTGAGCTCGTGAGTGACTGGTGGAGGGATCCACGTAGCACTAGACTTAAGCTCGGAGTGTGCAGCGAGCGCACTGCACATGGCAACGTTCTCCCGAGGGTCGCCTGCTGCCTTGCCTTCCTCTTGTTCAACTTCGGTGGGAGGAACGGAGGATGGTTCCTGCTCGAGGGTGGTGTTGACTTGACGATCGACGATGGCTTCGTCTTGTTGAGGCTCCTTGCTAGCTTGCTTGGCAGGCGTTTGCTCTACACCCTCCATTGGAGTAGATTGGTTCTCCTCGGGCTGCTTCTTTGGTGATGATGAACTCGAGGTAGCTTGTGCTTGCGTTTTGCTTCGTTGAAGGATTAGAACCGGGCGAGGTGGAGCGACCACCGGCTCTCTTCCATCAGCAGCAGCAGCTCGCGTCCTTCGTGGCCTTGGCGTAAGCCGGGAGAGAAGATAGTTGTACCTTGCATCTCTCTCCAACTAGGAGAGATGCGGAACATGATCCTCTCATTTTCCTGGTAAATTTCCCCATCTGGTCGAATACGAACCTGAGTGTTCTTTAATATCATGTTTTCAAGCTCTACAAAGAGAGCATAGCAGTTGTTACAACGCCTCTCCCGCTTCCGCTGGTTCTTGGTCGGCGAATGTTGGAGACTTGGTGGAATTGGTGGCGTCGGCAGGAGCGGTGGTGCAGCTTCTCGTGGAGCCGTAGTAGACGCATCTGCTTCATGTCGCCTACTCGTCTGGTCTTCCCTTCTTAGTGGAGATGAGGTACGGCTTGGTGCTTGATCTTGTGCAGCTCCTCGAATCCTCCACTCCTGAGTGGGGCATGATGAAGACGGTTGGTCTTGGTGCCTTGATCACTGGTTCCAGCGTGGAGGTGGCTGCTTGCCTCTGGTACGGGTGTCGAGTGGATTGAGGGTCACTTCGAGGAACCAACGTGCGACGATCATGTTGAGGGCGATAGCTTGGACGAGATCGCCCTAGTCTGCCCCCAATGTGTGTTGATGATGATCTTGACGCTTCACGGTCTTGAAGCCGCTGCCAAGTTGACTTATCTGTCGTTGAAGATCTTGAAGTTCTTGTCGCAAGTCTTCATCACGTGGAGCGGGCACTTCATATCGAAGGACAGCGAACTTGTTGTTATAGTCGTTAGATGACCCTCTCACCGCAGACATGTGGAAGCATGACTCCCACGTGTCTTGCTGGCAAGAAACGTAAGTGTTGTAGTCGAAGGAGACAGCTACGCCTGTTGCTTCTGTCTGCGCCTCTTCCAATATTCCTTCATGATGGCACGAGCCACCTGCTCTTTGATCTTGGATGGTTCATGTGCCCATTCATCGGGGAACAAGTCGTAGGGCGGCGTTAGCTTGCTTGGGTGTGCCGTCACCTTCTTGGCGAGGCCGTATGCGTCAATGGACCAATCTTCCTCCGGGATGGTGCTCTAGGCGATGCGCGAAGCCACGAGTTGTTGGAGACGTTGCACATTGCGGTACTTCCTCCTGTAGTTGCGTAGCGGGTGTGGACTTTGCACATGGCGGGTGTTGACGATGTGTCGACGAAGGCTGTACGAAACGGCCTCTAGTGCTCCCAGTAACTCCACCTCGGTGCTTTGTACGGCCGGAGTTGATAGCTTTGGTGTAGCAGTCGGGGGAGAAGGCGGTGTAGGAGCGCGTAGAGCTGCAGTGCTTGAGCGCTGGTTGGCTGCCTTGACGCGTAGCTTCTGTGCACCTTGGATATCTCCCTTCATCTCTGCTACAACAGACTCCTTTAAAAGAGTTCGGGCTTCAAGCATGAGGCTCTGACGTTCCTTCTTGACCTTGATAGAAGCAGCTTGCGCTCCTTCTTGGACTGGACCTCCTGGAACTGAGCAGCATCTTGAGTCCCTTGCACGTAGATCTTGGAGCCACACTCGAAGACCGTCATTGGTTGTTGCGACCCGAATTGGACCAGAAACGGCGTCGGGATGTTCTCGATGATGGAAGGTCCTCCTGCAAGAAGGGGACCTTTGGTCAGGAGAGCTCGACGCCGAAGATCATCATGCAACATGCTGGTGTTGATTGGATGAACGGGGAAGACAATCCAAACGACCACTGAAGCTCAGCAAAGATGGGAGGAGAACCAGGTCCCACCGGGCATGCCAATTTGTTTAGGAGAGAAATATCGTGAAGATTTCTCTGCCCAGGGAGGGTGCGTGTGTAGGCATGCCAGTGTACCTAAATACACAGAAAGGGAAACATAGGGAATGTATGCTTTATTAATCTTAAAGATTCATAAGTACAATCCCAATGTAAGATGTTGTGCGCCGTGTAGCCTGCCGTTGGGCAGATCTGACTCGTAGCGATGTGGTCTTCTGGTTCCTAGGGTCTCGAAAGACTCCTAGTTAATTACCTCCGCAGGACTAGATCCTGCAGGAGAACCTCCGATTATGCTTTACTTGTGGTCGTCTTGTCGTCTTCGCTTTGCGTTCTCCATGCATGATGAGATGGGTGTTGGTGTAGATGTGGGCGCCGGCAGTGTGTCCACGGCCTCGTCAGTCCATGCGCCGGTGTTAGTGATGTTGCCTTCGCTTCGGCTTCATCTGCCCTCGTCGTCCAACCTCATCGGTCTTGAATGGTGCAGATTGTTTGGGGATGCAGGCATGGATCAGCTCAGCTTGGACGGCTCGAAGTCACAGCAGCATCGTCGGGATTAGATAAGATTAGAGATCGGAACTTGTCGAAGTAAGTCGGTGTAGACGTCAGCCGGATTGAACATGGCTGGGCACCTCCTTTGCTTGACGAAGCTCCATGGTGAAGAGTCGATGAAGACGGTTGGAGCAGATGGTGGCCGGAAGAACATAGCCTGGGAAAGCTCCATCGTCTTCTCATAGATTAGATGGGTTTCAACCACATGCGTAGAGAGCATGTAGCGGCTCGATGAATTGACATTGTTGGTGATGATGCCGTTTGGACTCCGTTTGGACTCTGGTCTCGGGTGGCTCAATGGACAGACTCCGATCTCGGGCAGCGACGTCAGGTAGATTGGATTGATCACGAACGGCTCCTCCGACAGTGACGGCGTGGACTCCGGTCTTGGGCTACGACGGTGCGCGGACTCCGATCTCGGACGGCGACAGCATTATGCGAGGCGAACAGGATCACAGCCGGCTTCCTCGATCATCTCCATGGCAAGGTGTCGACGGCGACGTCATGCGGACTCCAATCTTGGACGGCGACAACGTGCACGGGACACCGATCTTGGGTGACTACGGCCGTCACGCGAGGCGGCTTGGTCACGAGCGGCTCCCTCGACCTCTCCATGGTAACGTGTTGGTGATGACGTCGTGCGATCTCCAATCTCGGACGGCGATGATGCGCGGGACTCTGATCTTGGGTGGCTACGGCATCATGCGAGGCGGAGAGGATCACGGACGGCTTCCTCGACCTCCTCCATGGCAACGTGTTGGTGATGACAGCATGCGATCTCCAATCTCGGGCGGCGATGATGCGCGGAACTCCGATCTTGGCGACTATGGCGTCGTGCGAGGAGGCGTGGATCACAGACGGCTTTCTCGATCTCCTCCATGGCAATGTGTTGGTGACGGCGTCCGTGGTTGCTCCAACGTCCTCCTCTACAGGTTGTCGACGAAGGTTGATCACGTGCAGCTCCAATAGAACCGGTACGGCTTGCTGGCGTCATGACTGCTCCAGCGATCTCCAATGGACAGCATGGCGATGAGGACGAGCGTGAGGGCGCCATCTTGACGTGAGCAGCATCCCGAACGGTGAGATGCGAACGGCGTCGGCAGCGTCTTCGGCAGCTTGAATCTCTTCCCGTGCATGCATGTACTGATCGAGAGGAAGAGACAAAACTATTATGTTAATCACCTTTACCTTTGACAGATTGAAAGGCCATTGCTTGCTCCTTGGTTGTTTTCTCCCTTGCGCCGAGGATGATCAACCGGCCTGCCTCCTCCCGTCGAGTGCCGCTGGTGCGTGCGGCCGCCAACGAGCTACTCCGATGCGGCTGCGATGTTGCTTCGGGTTGCAGAAGAGAGCCGTCGATTGTTCTTCGTGTCTTCGCGTCTCGCCTCGGTCAATTGTTCTATACTTCTGAAGGATATGGCCATGTATTTATAGGCCAGGAGAGGTAGCGTACGTCCGTGCATCCCGCGCGCGTCGTTGGCGTATATGGCCGTGACTCGTTGGATATCTCTACAGATAATGCTTGTCTTATGATTTAAATCGCTGGAGATAAACCATATTTATGATCACCTGTTAACATGTGCTTCTCTGCTGCTGGGCCTGAGAGAATTTGCAGAGGGCGCGATACGCTGCCGACGTGATCTGCAAGGTAAGTAAACGTGTTTACTTGTTCGAGTCCAAGTTCTTACGTCTATCTCCTCATTCTTTTGCTGCTGATTTGATTCATCGAGAGCCCAGAGTATTTGATCCATACGTGTACGTGGTCCAAGAGGCCATGCATATTCACCTATACATACAGGTTCTATGACTCTTGTTTGTTCGCACCATCCTGATGGAAATCCAATAATCTGCACGTATACACGTCCGTATTGGCGACGGCGTCTACGGCTGCAAATACGAAGAAACTTAATTCAGCTGCAGCTAGCCAAAAAGCCCATGGCAGCCCATATATGCGTGTGTACATGCAGCTCGTAGCAGTGCTAACTGTTTGCTGTAATCAGAGATCGATTAACCAACTTAAACATGCGTGTCTACATGTATGTCACATGCAGTTTTACGTACAATACTAATGTTGATCACTGATAGTTTCATTTGTTTATTGATTTTCCGGTCAACTCAAACAATCCCTTGACCGTATATATATGATCAAAATACCATCAAACATTGGGCGTGCCAGTTCCACGCCAAGCAAACACACCTACCGGCCCAGGCACTCCAAACTATTCCGCTCTCCTGGCCCTTCGCGGTCTGGGGGCTGGACATCCTGGGCCCCTTCAAACAGGCGCGCGAGGGATGCAAATACCTCTACGTCGCCATCGACAAGTTCACCAAATGGCCTGAAGCCTACCCGGTGCCTATCATCAACAAGCATTCCGCGGTGCGTTTTATGCGTGGAATAACAGCGAGGTTCGGGGTCCCCAACCGCATCATCATTGACAACGGGACCCAGTTCACCAACGAGCTCTTCGGCGACTATTGCGATGACATGAGCATCAAGCTTTGCTTTGCCTCCCCCGCCCACCCACAGAGTAACAGCCAAGTCGAGCGCGCAAACGCCGAGATCCTGAAAGGCCTCAAGACCAAGACTTACAACGCCCTTAAAAAGCACGGCGACTCCTGGACCGACGAGCTGCCGGCGGTTCTATGGTCCAACCGGACCACTCCCAGCCGCGCGACAGGGGAGACGCAGTTCTTCATGGTGTACGGGGCCGAGGCTATCCTCCCATCCGAGCTCACTCTAGGCTCCCCGCGCGCGACAATGTACACCGAAGTCAACCAAGAGGAGCTCCGGCGCGACGACCTCGATTACATCGAAGAAAGGCGGCGCCGCGCGGCCTGTTACCAGCAGAACCTTCGTCGCTACCATCAGCGCAACGTCAACCCCCGGGGTTTGCAAATCAACGACCTCGTCTTGCGCCGTGTCCAAACACGGGCTGGACTAAGCAAGCTGTCCCCCATGTGGGAGGGCCCATTCAAGGTGGTCAGGGTGCCACGCCCTGGCACGGCCCGCCTAGCCACGGAGGACGGTGTTCCGCTGCCGAACCCGTGGAACATAGCACACCTACGCAAGTTCTACCCATAAGCCGCAGGGCCGCATGTATTAGGGGCAAGCTTTGGCCAACCCGCCGCCACTATGTGCGCGCCAAGTTGGCCGGGGGCTCCCAACATATCCCAACATATATAATATGTGTTCTTTTTCTGTCATTGTCCTTCGGCAAGCTCATTTATGTTTCATATGTTTAAAATCTCATTGCTTTCGCGATGCAATTACTACACCTCCCTTTTCCTCTCATTTCCCAAAAACTGCACTGCCTCAGTTGAGTTGGCTGCCTGTGTTGTCCATGTGTCGCCTTCACTACCCGAACCCATGGCCCAAGGGTGCTAAGGGCCAGAATGGCGCTGCGAGTGAGGCCCCGGGGCAAGCGATGCCTGCGGGCTTAGACGGGCGTCCGGTCACGCTATTCCCGAGCCTCTCGTCGAAATGCCCCCGATGGCTTCCCCATCCCCGTTCGAACCCGAAGCCCCGAAGGGGACCACCGTCTCGGTGCGGAGTGCACGGCCTGGACCCAGGTCAACTCCCAGAAGCCGCGATGGAAGGAAAGGGAGAAAGGAAAGTGCGCGCGGTCGCAATTCAATCTATATTATACCTAACTCCAAAAGTCTATGCACGCAGAAGATAGGAGTACGCGCATGGAAGGCGACCGAACCGAGCCGCCCAAGCGTCACCAGGACAGTGAAACAGGCAAGTCGTATAATACACTATGATGAGGACATCACAATTTCCGATGCACACAATACACCTCCATTGGATATTCAATGTCCAATCACTAGAGCTCGCGCGCGATAATTAAATTTAGAGGTGAGCTCGTTCCTATGTTCTTCTTTGTATGATTTGGAGAATAGATTGCTACTTAATGATTGTATTATGATTAGGAATCATGGAGAGGTCATGGAGTCATTTGGAGGGATGCTTGGAGGCATGGAGGATCATCAAGGACGTCCAAGTCAAGGTGGAGGCCCAAACAAATTCGACTTCAGCCACGGTTCGGAGTCCAGGACCAATCTGCACTAAAACGGGCGCTGCGATTTTGGTTGCTTTCTTTCTCGTTCTTGTTTGTGTTCTTCGATTCGCAAACAGGGATTAGCCTTCTCGGCGAGGCCATCTATGTTCCGGCATGAGTGGTAGCCAGAGGAGACGTGGCGCTGCGATTACAGGGCTCAAGAACCCGGATCGACGTGTGTTGCGACTCCGCCCAAATCGTTGGTTATCAGAACCTTTCGGAAGAACGGGAACCCTAGTCCACATCAGTTGGTATCGGAGCTCTAGGTTCACCGTCAGGTTCGCTCAGTATCTTTACCCAAGTTTTATTTTTGTTTGCATCCTAGAGTCCACAAAAAACCCAAAAAAAAATAGTCGATAGTTTTTCCCTTAACCTAGACTGTGTTTAGCCTTTGCATAATTTGATTTCAGAGTCCGTAGTGTTGAGTTTGTATCCTAGTCGAGTTTGTGGTCGCTGGTTTAGAGTCGTGTTTTTGTTCTAGTTTTATCTGTCGTGTTGTGCGAGAACCTTCCTTGAGAGATCGAGTTCTACTCGGTTTCGGAATTGCTAGCCGCCTTGTATTAATAACCCGCTATCGCAAGCCTGATAGATAGTTCGCAAGCCGCGTTGTGTCAATCGCCCTGCTTCCGCTAGCCCCCTTGTTAGCCGCTTGCTAAACCTATTTGCAAACTGTTCGTGATTCCAAGAAACCGAGCCGTGAAACCCTAATTCGTGAGCCTTCGGTAAAACAACCATAACTTTCGCATACGGACTCCGAATTGGGCAAACTTTAGTTTTTCGGGACATTATGATGCTGATGGATATCTTGATTGGGAGATGACAGTAGAATAAAAGTTTAGTTCTCATCTTGTGCCTGAACAACATAGAGTTAGACAAGCTACTAGTGAATTTAAAGATTTTGCTATCATTTGGTGGACTGGTTTATTTTTATACGGTGTTGTACCTAATACATGGGAAGAACTTAAGGTTGCTATGCGTGATAG
>CM002482.1:5186060-5201282 GCA_000325765.3 Leersia perrieri | reverse complement strand
ACTCAATACAATGTCGACGAACTAGGCTTGAAAAAAATCATCTCAAATGAATAATCTAGCTATTTCTTGCTCAACTAATACTCCGTAAACCACTTCATATTTCTCTAAATATAAAACATAAAATGAGGTCCAGTAAAAAGGTATAACGAGAGGAAGAATATGCACACCTTACAACCAACAACGGATGGATGAATCGATCGAAATCTCGCGAAAATAGTGGAGTCGTCAAGAACAAGTTTGAGCAAGAGGAAGAACTTGAGAGCATAAGCAAACAAAAATGGTCTCGGGGCTGTCGGCTGGGAGGAAGGAAAGGGATATAAAGGGGTGGACAAATTAATCTCGGTTCATGGCTCAAACCCGGACTAAAAGTCACACTTCAGTCCCGATTTGAGACACGAACCCAAACTAAAGGTCGGGGGACCTTCAGTTCTGGTTTGAGACACGAACTCGAACTAGAAAAATACTTTTAATCCCGGTTCATGAGCTAAACCGGGATAAAAGGTCTCCCTGCCGAACACCAACCGAAGTAGCCGTTGGGACATGGAGCTTTAGTCCCGGTTGATAATACGGACCGGGATTAAAAAATGTTTTAGTCCCCGATCCAATTTTATCCGGGAATAAAACTCTAGATATTTGCTCGTTGTTGTAGGCGACGGGATGGTTCGGCTGACAGACGGCACGGAGGAGCAACAGAATGGCCTAGAATGATGGAAATTCGCACACCAGTGATAAATTTAAATAGAGGGGCGAATTAGATGGCAAACTTCAAAACGAGTACGTATCTGAGGCAAATAGTGAAAATTCTCCAAGTACACGACCCTTCATCTCCAAGAGCGATCGGATAATTATTCCCCGATCCCCAAACCCCCAAATCAGATCTCACGCTCCCCTTGGCAAACAGTCCAAGGAACAGAAGCCGCTTTCTTCCTCTTCCTCCTCCTCTCCGATCGGAAGCAGAGATCGCCGGCGGCCGGATCGGGATCGGCGATGGGCGCAGAGTGCAAGTACGAGGTGTCCCAGGCGGCGTACGTCAAGCTCGCGCTGCACGCCCTCAAGCACCCGGCCGCCGCCGTCAACGGCCTCCTCGTCGGCCGCCTCCTCGACGGCGCCGACGCCGCCGCTGTCGTCTCCGTCGCCGACGCCGTGCCGCTCTGCCACCACCCACACCACCTCCCGCTGCTCCCCACCCTCGAGCTCGCGCTCACCCTCGTCGAGGACCACTTCGCTGCGCAGGGGCTCGCCGTCGTCGGGTACTACCACGCCAACGCCCGCAGCGGTGACGCGGAGCTCCCACTCGTCGCCAAGCGCGTGGGAGACCACATCTTCCGCAGCTTCCCTCGCGCCGCCGTCCTGCTGGTGAGTGTTTGCGTCTCCCCCGATCTGGGGGATTGCAGTTAGGGCCGGAGATCTCGGCTGGTGCTGATTAGTTTTCTATCTGTGCCGTATTGATTTATTAGCTGGATAACAAGAAGCTGGAGGAGGCAGTCAAGGGGAAGAGTCGCGAGCCGGTTGTTCAGGTAATCGTCCTAATCTTATTTCACTCGAAGCAGAGACTAGTTTGTAGTGTGGTAATCTTATACGTCTATGTATTGTCAAGTAAAAAGTTCCTTTTCAAACGGAGGGAAAAATATGCTGTCCACATGGTTCTTTTGTTGTAGAGCTGATTGCTGAAGTTAATCTTTATATGTTTGGGTGGTTTAGATTCAGAGAGGTCTAACAGAATTTTAAAACTGGAAGGCTCCCTTTGGCACGTGATGTATTAGACTTTTTGAGTGGCACAACTTAGATCAATTGACTATTTTCGAAATTCATATTGAAACCTAATTGTAATCAGCCTGACTAGCTTGTAGCTCGTATAGTAAAAGAAAGGATGTGACTATGACTTGGACAAGGATTCTGTTGGACGCAATTTGCGACAAGAAAAATCAGCTGATGCAACAAAAGTAGCATTTACTTTTAATACACGTTGAGAAAACTATTTATCTGAAAAAGTCGACCGCCAAACATTAGTTTGCACCAAAATGTCTCCAGCAAGTAAGACCAACCAATCAATTACAACCCGGTAACAATGGATTACATGGAGTCATTGTCCGCAGCACCGGCAGATGATTTGTTGTGTGATGTAGCTCCTTTGCTCCCCTCAGGCAGACGGCGAAAAATTCTTATCTTCAGATCATCCAGAGCCATTTACGAGGATTAAGGCGAATTTGATGAAGAGATTTGTAGCTCCCACATAAATAAGAAGTTGTGGTTACAGCAATGCAATACTCAGTAATGGTAGCTGCAACCTTTTAATTGGAGACATTACAGAAACTGCTCATAACAAAAATGAGAAAAACATGCATACAGAAAAATCTGCTGGTTCAACCAATGAGCAAACACATTTTGTTTGTTTCAAATATTTAAGAATGACGACTGAAACAATGATAGGCCTCGATACATATAATAAATTTTGCGAGTAATATTCTACATAGCATCTATGCTACAGCCTAAGTAGGATTGGGCTAGCAAAATTAGAAAATCAGGGGCTGTCGTTTGGGGATGTTATGGTAGGGCTGCAGTAACATCAGGGCAAGAGCAAGTAAGCCATGCCAACGCATGCAGCATGGCCAGCCCATCCAGCATGCCATATTTTGATGTGAAGCCAAGTCCAGATACCCAAATCTATTTTTCTGTTAGTCCTGTTCCTAGTTGTTTTCTACTCACTAGTTTAGCTTAGGACCAGCTATACCAATATAAGCAGCAGCACATGTTAGTTGAGAGATCAAGAAAGTCACTAGTTTCCTTTTGCTCGTCCCTTCTTTCAAGGTGCCCACCAGTGCTCTGCTGGCCCTTGTTCCACACCATAGCATACAGGCGGCAAGGGTCTTGTCCAGCCATCCAACACTTATTCTTGCAATATTTTTTAGATGATGGCCATAAGGAAGAGGTCAGCCGAGGGCATTGTAGGCTGCGATTGGTTCACCTCATCCGTTGGCTGATCAGGCTGCTAGAGCTGTTCCTAATCTGCCTAGTAGTAATAAACTCTCAGTCAATGTAATCAGCAGATGGGCTTCCGCTGAACAGCCGCTCTACAAACAGCAAACCGATGAGAGCCGTAATTGGCAGCCCATCTTTAGGGCCTGTTTGGGGGAGCTTAGCTTTTGAGAAGCAGCTGGTTGAAACCTAGATGGTGAGAATCTGGAGAAGCTGGAAAAGTGAGCTTCTGCAGATTCTTGCTTTTTAGTTCATTTTACAGAATATGTAACTACAGATTCTCAAAAGCTAAGTCATCTGACTGTTTGGGGGAGCTTCTAGTAGCTGTAGCTTCTGGGAGAATCTGGACAAGCCAGAAGCTGCCCTAAACAGGGCCTTGTTCCTTCTCTTAGGATCTCATAAATGGAGTTGTCAAGCTTTAGGGAGAGAGAGAGGAGTGCAGTAGAGGAGAGGATTTGTTTAGACAGTTTTGAACTTCAGGCAGGCAGACATCATCCCCATGGTTTTTAGGGGGTGATGTCCATTTTCTGCATACCATTTTTATATAACCTAAACATGTCGTATTAACTAATACGATATATCTTGTCACATTTCCAAAATACTTGAGCCTTTCTGTCTTTTCTTCACTAAGCACTGATGTTATCATTGGAACAATGGTAAAATGAACTTGTTGATTGTTTTCAGGACCTTGGGTTAGAGTAGAAAATGGTACAAAACCATTTATTCCAATGTAAAAATTTTGAATTGTTGAAATGTAGCTCCCTCTTCCCATTAAGTGCTACAAGCACAATACCAATAGAGTAGATCGAAAAAGGGGTAGTGGGAGCACAGTAGATAAAAAAAAAGGAACCAACAGTGGTGGCCCTAGTCAGGACAACATAATAGATTAAAGAAGATAATAAATCTCCATTATGTGTGAATTCTATAATGAGTACTTATCAGTCGCTCGGTCATATTCCATTGTGTAGATTTTGAATTGTTGAAATTTAGCTCACTCTGCCCATTAAGTGCTAAGAGTGCCAATACCAACAAAGTAGATCGAAGATAGTGGGAGCACAGTAGATAAAACAGGAACCAACAGTAGTGGCCCTAGTCGGGAGTACATAATAGATCAAAGAAGATAATTGATCTCCATTATGTGTGATTTCTAAAATGAGTACTTATCAGTCTCTCATAGTCAACTAGGACATCATAACACATGGGGCTTTATGGAAGGAACACAACCTAATCTTTCTGCAGTACTGTCATTCATAGCATCTTGTGTTATGGTGTAATGAAATAGTTACTATCTACTTTTATGTTAATTTTGACAATATCAAATGTTTCCGGAAAGATTGATTTTTGTTGTTGATTGTCATGGTTAAAAAAAGCAAAGGCGCATTTTGTCGCTTTGGATTCCATGATAACACATTGTTTAATGGAACTTGCAGCTGTACACTAGGGATTCATCAAAAAGCTGGCGTCAAGCTGGTTCAGATGGAAGTAGCCAGCTCACATTAAAAGAACCATCAACCAATATGGTCTTAGCTGATCATGTTACAACGAAGAAATGGCAGCAAGTTGTTGATTTCGATGATCACTTCGATGATATTAGCAAGTAAGTTGAAGACATGACACCTTAACCACATGCTATGATGTTTCCGTATTATTATAAAATGTTTCCCTTGCATACTATGGTTTACTTACATAATTTCCGAATGCATTATTTTTTGCAGAGATTGGTTGAACCCAGGGCTACTTGCTTGAAGTATGTGCTTTTATCTTTTTATATACTTGTTGGTTCCTATCTGAACCAGTATGTTGAGGCTCGTCTCACCAGATTATTGCTAGACGAGTTATTTGACAGGGTTTGTACTTAAATTAAATATTAACAAGTTTTGTAACAAATTGTAGCAAGTAAAAATGCTAAGATCTGCGTTAAAGATTAGTGGCGTTCATGCCGTTTCTTCCCTCTTTCCATGGGTGATCGCGAGCCTTGATCTGACACTTGAAAAAACTGATTGGAAGGTCCAACATACGTGGTGCATTATTTCTCGATGTATAATTTTGATAGATGTTATAAATTCTACTACTGTCTGAACACGTTTAGGCATGTATAATACGTTTAAACAACTTGTCCCCACCGTGACAATTACCGGCGGCACGACTGTCGCCTGGTGTGTGAATCAGGATTTGGCTGGGTTTAGAAGGTAACGTAGATTTCTATTCCACGATTTGGCTGTGCTTTAATTGGGCCATATAACTGAGCTTGCACCATGTTTCTTTGGCAGTTGGGGCCCCGCGGACAACCAAAATAGCTCTGTCATTGGCTGGAAAGAGCCAACGGGGGTCCAGTAAGAATTTTTAGGGGTGTCCTATGTGGTATATATACATAGGCTATACATTGACAAAAAATTTACCCGGTGTCCAGTGACCCCTCTTGGGCCTTAATGGGCCCGCCCCTGGCAATGGCATGTCGCCGCGGCATGGTGAAGCTCTCTGCGAATGGGAGCAACGATGGGGAGGAGGCGTCACAGTTGATCGCGACGAGGGCATCCGTCACCGACGATGCCGGTTGTGCCTGCCATACGCGTGGCTGTCCCCAGCCTCGCTTTGGCTTCAAGGCCTCCATGTTGCCATCCGCCTAGTCTCGTCAGCTTCACCTTCGTTCCACAACTTCCGCCTTCTCCATGGCGCATGCGCCAGTGAAGTGACGCGGCATTCGGCTGCTTCCTCGCCACCTCCATCATTGTCGTTGCTGCGCCACCAAATTGCCAGCCCACCGGCCGATCCTGCCCGCATCCAGCTGTAGACGTTGTTGCCGTGCCACTAGACCATCACCGTCTTCACCGCCGCCGGATCGGCGGCAAACAGAAACGCCGTTGGATCCGCTGCAATTGGGGCCAGCACTGCCGGATCCTGCCACCCGCCGTCGTCGTGGCGAGGCCGGCAGCGCATATCTAGCCGCCGCAGTGCCAGCCGGCCACGCGCGTCGTCACTACATCTAGCATGCCGGTGCAGAGGACGAAGCGGCGGCGCGAGGGGAGAGGGAGGAGGAGGGGAGGCGGCATCGGCAGGCGTTCCTGATAGTGTGGCGCACGAGGAGAGAGGGAAAGCGCAAGAGGGGAGGCGACGTCGACGGTGGGAGAGGGAGGGGGGAGAGGTGCGGCGGGAGCGGCTAGGGTTTGGGGGTGGGTTTTTACTATGGTATTTTTTTGTGAAAAAGCCCCTCTATTTATATTATTTACATATAAGCACAGTTTCATTTATTATTATGGCAAATTATTATTCACCAGAGACCTAAACCGAATTACAAACAAATCCAAGGGTCTTTTTCACAAAAATGCCAACAAAAGCACTATTGCCTATCCAACATGGATAGCCCCAGCATCGTCCCAACCTGCCACCCTTTGTGGTTTTAATTTGTTCAGCTCGAAGAACAGAACAACTGCTCAATGGGTGGCCACCACGTACCTGGCTCCGCCGTCATCATCGCCGAGCGGCATCACTCCCTCTCATTTGGGAAGAGAAAGGGGAGAGGAAAGAGATGGGGAAAGGGAGAATGGGAGGATGACATGTGAGCCCACTTTTATAATACAATCCATGATTTCAAGATACCATACATAATTGATGGAATGAGATCCCCTACAGTTTACTACAGGGTGTAGTTGCCACTGACGAGAGGGCCCTACTGCCCACGGGCCACACGTCAATGGCAACTGCACGTCTGCACCAATTTTTTTTTATTGAGCCATCCGCACCAATTGTCCAACTGTAGAGAATCCTCTTCCCTAATTGATAGTATTTTAAGATAATTTTTCCACGTAAACAAATTGGACCCGGTTAGCCTGTCACGTCAGCAAAACCACCCTACCATACTATCCTAGGATCTATTTTAGATGGGATTCATAAGTTTAGGGTCCAATATTTCTGGTATTGCGGTTTAGAGATGATTTTGAAACTCGATATAAATAAAAGGAACCTAAAGTGAACTTATTCCTTCTCCATATAGATAGATTTGTTATTATTCCATGGGCTTGATCTTTGGAAACAACCCACAGATCCTGGTAGGATGAATCAACAAAATAGGAAAGTAATCAATCTTGGGCCAGGCCCTTAGGCCTCTCACAATTGGCCACGCTGAAGGTCGTCTCTCTAGTGTACCACGTTACAATATTCCTGCCACGTCGGTCGTTGACCATCCTCTACAGGGATGCTCGTCCCCTGTGAAGGCAACCGGTTCCTTTGTCAGAAATATCAGAGGAAAACAAAAAGGTGGGGGATAGAGAGGAAGAACGATGGCACTGAGGGGGCCGGCCCGAAGAAAGCGAGAGGAGGGGGAGCCGCCGTCTTCGCTGGGGAGGGACCTCACCGCTACCGTTGAGGCCAGCCCGCCGCCCGCCGTCAAAGTTGCAAGGGGATGGGGGAGTAAAGCGGCGGTGCAGATCTGCTCCTCCTTCGCCGCTGCCACCGTCGAAGCTTGCCTCGGCTTCTTCTCGCCGCGGAGGGGGAAGATGATGGCGGCGACCTCCTAGCTGGTGACGACGACGACGATGCCACCTCAGCTTCTCCACGCCGTCGGAGTCGGCTTCGCCGGCATAGGGCTCGATTCGCCGCCACCAAAACCAGAAGGGAGGGGAGAGGCGGCGGTTGGCTGGAGTCGGCGAAGGCCGGAGGTGGGGAAGGCAGAGGCGCGAGCCGACAGGTCGCCGTTGTCGTCAGATTGAACTCGCCGCTCTACGAAGCAGCTGCGCAGCCGCCGCGCCTCCCTGATCTACTGCTGCTCCGTCGAACCAACCGCGTCGTTGCCGTGGGTTTGGGAGGGCACGGTATCCGCTGCCGCCGCCGAGGCGGATCAGCGGATGGGTGGCGTGAGGAATAGAATCACCGATTTGGGGGCGAATAGATGAATGGCGGATAGTGGACCATGGATTTATCTGTAAATAAAACTTCTTTTAAGGCTTTACTATACTTTAAAATTAGCGTATCATCCATACGAGAGAGAGAAACACCAAATTCTCTCTCCTCACGCCATTTTTCAATGATCATCGCCTTCCACACCCATCCGGATCCCACCTGCGTCGGCGACGAAATGGCGTCGATGGCCGAGATTGTGACGGGATGCTACCATCCTCCGTGCCCACGACCGGCAGCCACCCGCACGTGCTACTGCCTGCGGCCAGGAGCTGGCACCACCGCCGTCACTCGCCTGCGGCCATGATCTGGTGCCACCGCCAGCCCGTGCTCGTGACCGGGACGCCGTCGCCCTCCTGCGCCTGTGACCGGCCGCTGCCGCCAGCCGCCAGCCGCCTGCCCCGGCTACGGTCGAGAACCGATGCCGCTGCCCGCGACCTTCTGTGCCGCCACTCGCTAGCGACCGCCTCTTGCAGTGCCACCACTACTAGCGCCGGCTGAGGGCGTGGCTATGGGTGCCTGTCGTTTTGCCCGCTGCTCCCTCGATGGCCGCCGGTAGCTCCCTTCCCATTTCTTGTGATGTTATGATGTTCAAGAAGAAGGGGATAGAGCAAAGAGAGTGAAGGGAACAAACTAATGAATAGAGGAATGATTCTCTTTATCTTGCTAGCTAGTAGATTATTATTCTTCTAGCAGTATGATGTTCTACTTGATTTTTTTTCTTCAATTTTTTTCTGCATTTTTGCAAGTATAGTGCTATGAATTGTTCTGGCTAGGTGAAGATGGACAGCTGTGTTGGGTACTTGGAAGATATTATAAAAAAAAATATGGAATGTAACATAGATCATCTATATTTATATGGAGGATCAAAAATATGGTTTGCTAAAATCTAATTGAGTCAGCTGTACATAATTAACTGCTAAATAATGACATACCTTAACCATATATTTCGCAACCGCCCCGAGATGACTTACAATTTATTACCGGCATGAATGAGCACAAAAGCAGGAATAAACCGAAGAAGGGAATGCTATATACGGACTTCCTTGCTGGGGGAAATGAAGAGAAGGACCATGCATCCATGGACCTCCTTGTTTTTTTTTTTTTTTTTTTTTTTTACTTCTGGCAACTTTATTAAATCAAAGGATTGTTACATCACTCACTAGCCAACTAATAATCTGAGCCGGGGGCTCCTCCAACCAAACAGATGGTGGATCGGCAATTGCCATTCTAGCTAGCTCATGTGGAACTCTATTGGCCTCCCTACGACAGTGAGCAAAAGTTACCATAGTAAAGCAAGAACAAAGAAAGTCACACTCATTGTAGATCGCCGCTGCTGGTGTGGCCGAAAAACCTCTGTCTTGCATTGTCAAAATGACCTCCATACAGTCAGATTCAATGATAATTCTTTCAATCTGAAGCTCCAGGGCAAGCAAAATGCCATTCCAAAGGGCGTATGCCTCGGCAATGGCTACATCTGCAACATAATCCAAACAATCATTTGATGCAGGTATGTATCCACCTTTGTCATCTCGAAGAACCGCTCCTGTATACCCCTTCATTTCATCTGGGTTGAAAGATGCATCAACATTCAATTTAACCACACCTTCCATTGGTCTCCTCCATTCTGTGCTGTCAATTCCACAGTTTTTCGGCTTTGCTCTCTCAATAATTCAGCGCTAGGACCCTGATTGACATTGCTGCCCGTGCTGGATCCTGCATCTTTTCACCATGAACTAGTTGTCTCCTCTCCCACCAGATATACCATATTCATACTACAATCATCAACTGTGCACTTGCCCCCAGAATTAGGCTCACTCTATCCTTGCTACACAACAAGAACTCTAGAGCCGCCGAACCTGACCGCTCTGTACCAATCGCCCTATCAATTAAATCAGTAAGTTTCAGACATCTCCATATCTCCTTCGCTCTCATACATGTGAATATCGCATGCTCCAAATCTTCACACCCTGCTTCACATACTGGACAGCTACCAGACCTGATAATATGTCGGTTAGCTAGAATACCACGACATGGCATCAGACCATAGAGTGCTCTCCAAGCATGTATCTTGATCTTTTGAGGCACCTGAAATTTCCATAATCTTCCCCAAATCTTATGTCTCTGCGATGATTCACCGGTTGTTCTCTGAAACCACTTATCAAATTGGTGCTCCCATTCAACATGGAATGCCAACCTTACCGAAAAAATATTGGTCTTTGTAAATCTCCATGCCTCAAAATCCTCCATCCCTCCCGATGCTAGAGGAATTGAAAGTATTCTCTCTGCATCAATCTGCGAATAAATGTCTTTGACCAGTTGCTCGTCCCATCTTTCAGTAATTGGGCATATGAGCTCTGAAACCTTCGACAACACAACAGCTCCCTTTGGTGTAATAACCCGTCTGGAGGCACTTGACGGTATCCAAGGATCGTTCCAAATGTCAACCTGTGAACCATCTCCTATTCTCCATATGTGTCCTCGTTTGAAGGTTTGTACTCCAGCAAGAATACTTTGCCAAGTAAAAGAACTGCCACTTTTGATCTGTGCATCTAATAACTTCCCGTCAGGGTAATATTTGGCTCTTAGTACCCTAGCACACAATGATTATGAGTTTTCCATCAGCCTCCAAACCTGCTTTGCCAACATCATCAGGTTAAAACTGTGAAAATCTCTAAAACCGAGGCCACCATGTTCATCCTCCAAATGTTTAATAGTATTTCGCTTCTTCCTAGCCGAAGCAAAGTTATTGAAGAAATTGGTATTTTTGTCTCCATGCCGGAGCCAGTTTGCCCTCCCCCTTTGTACCCATTGGATCTCTTCCTGTTCCATTAAGTTTTCTAACGACAACAATATCTCCTTTTGTCTTGCTAAAGCAGCTTCCGTCATATGACTACACCTTAATCTCTCCAATTCCTTCTTTAAATTGTTCATTCTTTTTTGAGGTTGTAGGATCAAATACAATAAATAATCCTACTAGAGGGGGGTGAATAGCAGGTATTAACAGCGGAAGAATAATTTTCGAATCAAAAATCAGATTGACAGAGTATCAGTAAAAATTAGATTGCGCAAAAACCAACCGTTGGATGTGTCCTAAATTTTGTCAGAATAAACGAGAAGATACAAGGAACAACTCCACCGAACGGATTTACAAAATAACGACTGGTTAAAAAGTTATAACCCTCGCAATCTAGGTATCTCAGAATTTCAGCAAAACCAACAAAATTAATTCAAGCAACTTACGAAACCGGAAACGCCTTGATGATGAATATAATATTTAATACTGAAATATATAGTCACAAGGTGCAGCCAAAGCACCCCTTTTACAAAACCCTAAAACAAAGAGTACTCAAATCTCTTAATTGTGGATTACCCTCACGGTCAAGCCTCCCTCGATATTTATACCAAAATATCTCCTATTTCTATTAGGATTCAAATCCTAGTAGAACTCTATTACAATTTCCTAAAAAAAATTTCTTTTCTTTTAATCCAAAACTGCAGCCGCGCGCGGTGGTCGCTAGAGACCGACTTTGTCTCCTCCGCGTCGATCTCCTCCTGACTGCTCGCTGCCGTGCCATGCAAGGAGACCAGCCATGCACAGCATCCGTCAATCGATCTCCAAACACATAAGCTACAGTACTCCGATTACTGTAGCAACAATCCAATCAACCACATGCAGTGCACGCACAAACACAGCCTGCACCAATGTGTAGCTCGTGTATGCACACTGCATACATACACGCATACTGAATCCCATGCACACGTACGTACTGCACGTACAATGCATGCTACTGTCACCGAGCCATGCATGTATGCACACGTACACATGCATACACATCTACTCCTTTTTCTTCGTAGTTACCGACACTTGCACATCAACCATGTCAAGGCCGATTAAGAACACATCACCCACACGGTGTCTGATAAGGATATCACCACCATTGATACAGCCACGCCTCCCCAAGTTTAACTTTGTGGTCCTATTACCCTCGCTCGTGCCCGTCAGCTCAACTATCAGATCAGGAGAGGAGGGGATTCGCGCGGGTTGGATTCGGACTGCAGGACAGCGCCAGTTTGTGACGGCTGCTACGGCTTCATGCGAACTCCGATTTGGGCGTGTGAGTACTTCATGGAAAGCTAATCAAGTCTACTTTCCAACGGATTCGGGCCCACGTCCATATCTGTTCTGGAGCGGCCGCAATCTAAGTTTTACTATGTTGTGTCACTTTATTGGGCCTAATGGGCCGTGTATCTAGTTGGGTCCACTAGGGACGCGTCCTAGGGTTAGAGAACGACCCCAGATGCCTTGTGGTCGTCCTCTCTTCCTATTTATACTTCTAGCCTTCATCAAGAACACTCGGGTTTTGTTAGATTGAAAGTTAGCCACGCGCTGCTTCCTTGTAACTATGCATCCGGCTAGGATTCCTGCATACATGTTCAGAACCCTAACTTTTGTGAGTTAATTCAGATTCGCTTGTCAACTTGTTCTTGCTAGTTCTCGAATGCTTGCAGGAACCGATACCCTCGTGGTTGGGTTGATCGTGCTCCACTAAGATCACGAACAACCTCTAGAGTGGGTGTAACGATCGCTAAGGCGCAACAGTTCGCGGACAGTTGTAGTCGGGTCGCTAACTTCCTCTACATACAATCGATTTATCCCTCTCATCGAAAGATCAGGACACCTGAGAGCATATCAAGTGGTATCAGAGCCAAGTGTCCCTCCACCATGTGTCATTTTTCGTCAACCTCATTACTTGGCATCCTTGATCGCTCCGGACTTAGACTCCACCCTGAGTCTACTCCCGATTCCACCATTGACCGAAGTTAACCCCAAGATATCTCACTCTAGTCCAATCTTGTCACATGGCCTCCCGACTGCTCCAGACCTCAGTTCCTCCCTGAACTTAGTCCCAGTCCTGGCCATTGACCAAGCCGTGACCTCAAGTCACCTACACACAATAGACAAAACAACTATTACCAGGCACAGATTCACGACCTGACCCACATGAGCCACACACTCACACCAACTCATCAAATATTTTGAACCAATTTCATTTAATTTATTGTTTATAAAGCCAATTTGTTCAGCATAGAATATTTATCATGACAATGATTTTACTATCTCCCCTTGATGAACACATTGGCAACATCTCCAAAATGCAAATTGGTAAAATTTAAATTGGTGAAAATCACAAAAGCGACAGAAAAACTCTCCCCCTTTCTAAAAGAAAGAATTTCTGCCTTTTCATAAAATCGACTATTTTTAAAATCGAATTTCTCTTTTCCTCCCCCGTTCAAGAACCATGCATTTTGTATATTTTCTCCCTCTTTGACAATGATTTCATCAAGAACTTTAAAAGAGAGAATCACAAAATCAATATGCTATATTCATGCCTTTTCTTTTTTTTTCAAGAGCTTTGGAGCTCCAAGGACATGTGCTGCAAGACAAGTGAAATAAATCCATCAACTAGCTAACAAGCATGGCACTAGAGTATAAACATGAAACAAAACTATTACAATTAAGCTCAAGGTGGTAATAAAGTTTCATGTATTCAACAATTTATAATGCAACACTTCTACTAGTAACTAGGTTAAATAAAATACCCAATCACATAGACAAGAAGGTTTAAACATTATTTCCCAAATATATATGCTCCATTAAAAACAATTGAGAATTAAACATTGAGCTTTGCTCTAAATTATTTATGAGCTTTTTGTCATGCTCATTTTTATTATTGATTGCAAAAAGAATCTCTCAATTATCTTGAGTACGTGCTTGTCGTCAAGACTGTTGCCAAGCATTCGGTACTCATTATTTTCCTCACCGCGAATATGCCTTAGTCGTCAAGACTGTTGCCAAAGGTTACATATTCATTTTTACCTCTCAAAAAGTAAAGACAGGTAATTTTTCATTATTTGCACTTGCGGCATTAAAAGATTATTTGAGGAATGAAAAACCTTGCATTGAATATATGAAAGCATATATCATCCAAACTAATACTAGTTTCAATATTGCATATTTTCTTAATTCAAGTAAAAGAACTTAAGTGTCATGCATCATCTCCCTTAAAAGCAGTAGCAAAGGTTCATATAAATACTAGAATGCAACACAAGCTAAACTAGTGACAAATATACCTCACAAATATTGCTAACAAGCACAAGAATATACTAGAGGTATAAATCAAAGCTCTTTTTTATTTTTTTTATTTTCATATTTATGATAATACATGAAAATAAACATGAATGCATCGAAAAGCACAAAACTCCCCCTCAAATCAACCTTCGATTCCCCCGAAGAAAAACAAAAACAAATCAAATATTGTAGAAAAAGAATCAATTGCCAGAGATAATAATCACAATACCACTTGTAGAAGCAAGATGAAACACTACTACCTCCATAACTAGCAAAAAAGCTAATAGATGAAAGTAGATAATATATCTATTCAAAAGTAAAGTAATCATACCTCAAAAGCAATAACCGTCTCCACGATTCATGCACATGGGGAGTGTGCCGCCCAAAATACCTATGCACAAGAACACGTCGCGACCTTCGTGTTGGGGTTAGAAATAAGAAGTTTTGGAATCTAACACTAAGACACACGACATGAAGATCCAATAGGTACAAAACCACAAGTAAAAGAATTTTTATCTTTATTAGCAAAATTCAACCGTGACCGGTCTAAACGCGCAAATACCCGTGGTCTGACCGGTCCAGTCCGGTCTAACCGCGCAAACACATGTGGTTTGACCGAGCCCTAAAAACCCGTATTTTGCCTCCTCTTTTTTGCAAAAGCAATTTCTCTCTCTTTTTTTTGCAAAAAAACAAACCAAATGTCCATCTTTTCCAAAAAAGAGCAAGTATATTTCTCACGGCAAGATGATTTCTTATTTGAAGTTTTAGAATCGAAAGTTGGTTTTGCAAACACAGTCTTAACAGTCACATTATTAGCAATCACAAGTTTTGAGTTAGAAGTAGATGCACTAAGAGAACCCATGATCCCCACAGACCTAAAGACTGTTTTCTTAGGTTCAGATACAGTCAAAATTTCACCCTTATCAATTATACTCAAAACAGCAGGTGGGTGATTAGCAAAGTATTTTCTTGAATCAAAACCTATTCCTTTATTAAAAGTGTTCAGTTTTGATTGATCCAAAATCATGTTAAGTTTTTTATTCTCCTCAGAAAATCTTAGCAAAGAACTTTTCAAGTAAGAAACTTCAGTAGTCAATTTAGCACAATTTTCATAATCAACCATAACAGTCTTAGCTTTACGACAAGTAACACAAGAAAGCACTTCATGATTTTTAACAATATCTTCCATGTGCTTAACACGACCTAAAGCATCTTTTACC
>CM002482.1:5170466-5182973 GCA_000325765.3 Leersia perrieri | reverse complement strand
GGTGTTGATTCGGCCGAATCAAGCCGAATCTACAAAAGGGAAGAAAGTCGTTGTTGGAGAGTCTCGGCCGCCTATGTCTAAATCAAAAGATTCTAAGGCCGAGAATTCAAAGGTTATTAGTAATAAGAAATCTAGCTCCAACAAACTTAAAAAGCCAAAGCTTACATTTGATATGCTTATGGCTAAGTACAAAAAGGGTTGGCCGGTCAACGAATTCATGATCGGTCTAGTAACAATACAAAAAGGCCAAAATCACCTCCTAGAGAAAGATTTGGCCAAACGTCGGAACAATCGGAGCCATCAACAATGCCATCACCATATGTGCCTCCGACGACAACACCGTTAATGTGGTATCCATGTCCTATGCCACCATTTGGGTATTTCCCATACTTCATGCCATGGATGCCTATGTACTCAATACCGTTTCCATACTCACCATATATGCCAAGTCTTCAAGGATGGGTGGAACCACCAAGATCGATAACTAATTATTTGTCTACTTCAAGCGAAGACCGTTTTCATGCAAAGAATTGGTCCAGTGAATCAAAGACAAAAAAGATGAAGAAGATATGGGTGAGAAAGGAAACTAAGAGTCTGGATGCCGTTGCGAGTGAGGTGGAGTCAAATGATGTCTTAATACCTACTGAAGATGCAATGGAGCCGACACAGGTAAAGAAGACCAAAGACGGCGATATAAGCATCACTACGGCCGGTCCGACCACAGCCACTGGCTGGTCAGACCGCAGACATACAGAGACGATCCATAGCCAGACCGGTCTGACCGGGCTCCATGACCGGTCTGACCGCAGCAACTAGGTCGGTCTGACCACAGCCTTAGGCCGGTCAGACCGGCGCCTTCCAGAGGCGGCCGACAGCAAGGCCGGTCTGTCCGAGCTCCAGGGTCGGTCTGACCGGCCGCGTCCAGAGAGGACGGGCGTGCAGCCCGGTCCGACCGCGCCCTCCGGCTGGTCTGACCGGCCACGTACAGAGAAGGTACGGAGCAATACAGGAGCACGCACAAAGGTTGGTAAGAACAAAAATAATTGTTTAGCTTCTGGAACTAAACCGCAACCGAAGTGGTTATCTTCTGGCTTATCCCGTGCTCAAAGGAGAAGGCTACAAAGTCTTCGGGCCAATGATCAAAAGTCGAGAATGGCCGAAGACTTGGGGGACAAATCACTTAATAATTCAAAGCCTCAAACAAAGCATAGGCAAGTGTGGAGACCTAAAACAATAGAAGTTGAACGGCCGATATTGGATGAAACATCATCGGCCATTAAGGATAGTTCTCCTATGCACGAAACGACGAATACTAGTACGGTATCCTCATTGTCCACGAAATCGTGCAATAGCAATCAAAGCCGATTTCGCTCGGGGGGCAAGGCTTCGGCGTGCTAGTGAAGAGATCTACGAAAGAGGATGGCAAGGAATGCATTATCACATCATTGAGTTGCCGTCCATTGAGCGCCAAAACAAGGTATGCGTTTAAAGTTGTACTTTTATACCAAGTTGAGGCGTTGCTTATTATCTGCACATGTATTGTTCCTTATTCAATCCATACTTTGAATGCATGTTGCAATGGCCAATGTTGAATCATCAAATTGGCTAATACATATTTTGGTTGGTGTGTGATTTGGCTCATATGTCTTTAAAATACATGAAAAGCCAAATCATGCTTTTATATTATGGATCACCATATTCATGTTGCATTGATGATTATTTTATTGCTCTTGCACCCTGGAAATTTTAATATAAAATTCGGATATTTCTTTAGAAAATATAACTAGCAACCGGGGGTTCCACTATTTGATCATTTTGAATTCAAGCAAGAGGATTGATCGGTACGTTCGGCAAGGTTCATATATAAACAATAAATGATTTATATTGCCGAACCATAAGAGGTGTCATTTGAAAATATTTTGATGCCGATCAATTTGAATTTGCCATGGATTAAGTGTTAAGGACACTAGTGGAATTTATCAATCGGCTTTGGGGTAAAATTGTTTTGCCGATTGGGTCTTCTAGGTTGAGCTAAGTGATTTATCAGTCAATCATTATAAATAATTGTTAATGACAAGGTGACCGATAAACATTGAGTGCTTTGGAGGATATTGCAAAAGATAAAAAAAGGGTAGCCAAAGAACGATTTTGAATCTCAATATGAAAAGAACGATTTTGCGATCTAAGCACGAGAAACTTGGTGAATAGATACTAGATGAAAATACATATGCCGAGTTGTGTGAATTGTTCATATAAGTGCATGTCAATACATGAAGGACGATTTGCATGGTGCTTAAATTAGAAATAACGTGTGGCCGATAGAGTTTATCGTCCTAAGACCCCGTGTCTATGCTTTTTGGTTCACAAGTTCATCAAAAAGGCAGGGGGGCATGTGTTGACACCAAAATTTGGCATTAAAAGAGAATATAACAAATTTGATGCCAAATTGGAAAGAGCCTAGGGTTTTCCCGTCAAGGCCGGTCAGACCACACTCTAGCCGGTCAGACCGGACGCGTGCCGAGTGGGCACTGGCCGAAACGGACACGGCCGGTCAGACCGCCGCATATGGCGGTCTGACCGGTGGGCCGGTCCAACCGGGCCTGTATGGCCGGTCAGACCGTCGAGCCCCGAGCCCGAGTCTAATTAAGGCATATCTCTATTTCCTTGCGGGGGAAGTATGGTTTTAGAGTCCTAATTGATTTCTAAGCCTAGTAGGACGTGGAAAAGACTCCTAGGATTGCAAGACCACCCCTCCCTATATATAGTGGGAGGCGAAGGCCGGTTCAAGACAACGAGACAACGATACACAGAACAACAACACAACATACAATATAATTGAATCATTCTTCTACCTTTACTTTAGCCATGTTTTCTCTCCCTTCTACTCTCTTTTACTTAGACTAGCTTTAGCCATAGATCTTTGTCGGTTTGCGCCGTAAACCGTCCGCCTTCGTTGCGAGAGTGCGATCCTCTTTGTAGGTTTGTCCCGTAAACCTTCCGATTCGCCCACGAGACGGGTGTTTACCTCTATTTTGATCTAAATCGGCCTGGAGGCTGGTTTTGATCCCTATTATATCTAAATAGGCCTAGAGGCTGATTTGGTTATTTCTAAACCCATCTCATTATTGAGGTGGTTGGCGACTCCAAGTTATAAACACCGCAAATCTTTAGGTGAGTCGCGTGTTGGCCGAAAAAGGCGTCAACACAAAGTAGTAAGAACACTAGAGGGAAAATCAACTCCATCCAAGACATGCGGTTTGGTCGAAAATTTTTTAGACATGACTAAAGCTCAAAAATCGGTAAAGATCAAAAAGAGCAAACATGGCTCTGATATCACTTGTAGGATCGGATACAATAAGTAATCCTACTAGAGGGGGTGAATAGTAGGTATTGACAGCGAAAGAATAATTTTCGAATCCAAAAATCAGATTGACAGAGTATCAGTAAAAATTAGATTGCGTCAAACCAACCGTTGGATCTGTCCTAAATTTTGTCAGAACAAACTAGAAGATATACGGAACAACTCCACCGAACGGATTTACAAAATAATGACTGGTTAAAAAGTTATAACCCTCGCAATCTAGATATCTCAGAATTTCAGCAAAACCGACAAAATCAATTCAAGCAACTTACGGAATCGGAAACGCCTTGATGATGAATATGATATTTGTTGCTGAAATTGATTGTCACAAGGTGCAGCCAAAGCATCCCTTTTACAAAACCCAAAAATAAAGAGCACTCAAATCTCTCAATTGTGGCTTACCCTTACGGTCAAACCTCCCTCGATATTTATACCAAAATATCTCTTATTCCTATTAGGACTTAAATCCTAGTATGACTCTATTACAATTTTCAAAAAGAAAAATTCCTTTTCTTATCAAAAACTGTAGCCGCGCGCTGTCGTCGCTAGAGACCCGTCTCCTCCGCGTCGATCTCTTCCTTCCTGCTCGCTGTCGTGCCATGCAAGGAGACCAGCCATGCACAACATCCGTCAAACGATCTCCAAACACATAAGCTACAGTACTCCGATTACTGTAGCAACAATCCAATCAACCACATGCAGTGCACGCACAAACACAGCCTGCACCAATGTGTAGCTCGTGTATGCACACTGCATACATACACACGCATACTGAATCCCATGCACATGTACGTACTGCACGTACAATGCATGCTACTGTCACCGAGCCGTGCATGTATGCACACGTACACATGCATACACATCTACCCCTTTTCCATCGTAGTTACCGGCACTTGCACATCAACCATGTCAAGCCCGGTTACGAACACATCACCCACACGGTGTCCCTTCACCATGTGTCATCTTTCGTCAACCTCGTCACTCGGCATCTTTGATCGCTCCGGACATAGACTCCACCCTGTGTCTACTCCCGATCCCACCGTTGACCGAAGTTAACCCCATGATATCTGACTCTAGTCCAATCTTGTCACATGGCCTCCTGACTGCTTCAGACCTTAGTTTCTCCCTAAACCTAGTTCCAGTCCTCGCCATTGACCAAGCCTTGACCTCAATCACCTACACACAATAGACAAAGTGCTAATTTTAATATCACAAAGATCATTTTAGTGATTAATTAAATTGGAAAGCAATAAAAATCCCTTCCTAGCTCCTGGGCCAAATTCGGCCCAACACCCTTCGTTTATCCTCTCTCCCGCGTGTGCACCACCAGTGGGCCGGCCCAGCCGTTCGCCGTTCCCCTTCCCCGGCTGACATGCGGGCCCCGCACGTCAGACCCATCCCTAACCTTCGGCCCGATCTAGCCGGAGGCAGAGAGCGTCGTCGACGCCGTCTCCCGCTTCTCCCGCGCGCCCACGGCTTTTAAACGGGACCCCGACCCGGTCTCCGCTACGCATCGCCACCTCCTCCCTTCCCCGCACCCACGAAGCGCCCCGCATCCCCCACGACTCCACGTCCGCGCCGCACGAAGCCGAAGACACCGGTGAGCTCAGGACGTCGCCCTCGCGCGCTCCCGAGCCGTCGGAGCTCTATAAAAGGGCCCCCCATCCCCCTTCATCTCCTTCCGCACTCCATCGTACCGCTCCCACCCCGAAACGCCTCCGCGACGTGACCCGGCCGTCCGCCGCCTTCCGTCGCCGTTCTCGGGCGAGTGGAGCCGCGCCTCGTCGTGCCGGCTCCGCCGTTCGATTCGCCGAGATGAGGAACGCGTCGGCCATCCGTCGCCTTCCCGAATACCGTCCTGGAACACCATCGCCGCCGTCACGGGTAAGCTCCGCCATCCCTCTTTCTTCTCCGGTGAATGATTCCGGCCGCGTCCGTGCCAATTCCTCTAGTTTAACCTCTCCCCCGTGTTTCCCTTGCGGTGTAGGTCGTCGTCCGTCGTTCGTCCATGACTCGCCGATGCCGGAAACCGCAGCTCGCCGTCATCCCGAGGAAACGCCGCCACCAAACCTCGTCGCCGGCCTCTTCCTCTGTCGCTGCTGCCGTTCCCTGGGTGACGACCCCGTTCCCTCGGTTCTGCTGCGCCGCCGCCGCCGCCGCGTCGGATGGTCGCCGCCGGCGACCATTCGGCCGCGTGCCACCACGGGCTGCCGCCGCCGCCGCCCGTTCGGGTTGGCTAGTGAGCCCGGCGGCCGTGAGCCCTTGGCGTCGTCGGATCGGCTCAAGCCGATCCTGGCCGCCCACGTGGCTCCCCTCCCGCGGGCCGCTCCCATGGACTTGGTCCACGGTGAGCCAGTGCACCGTGGTGCTGGCGCGTCGGACCCGCCTATCGGCGCCGCCTCCCCCTTGCTGACGTCAGCCCTGGCCAGATGGTGCAATTTTCCTTTGTTTAAATATTTGTAAATTCCAGAAAAAAGGTTTAAACCTTGTAAAATTCATAACTAATTCAATTGAGCTCCAAATCAAGTGATTCAAATTGCAAAATTCATATAAAATCAAGATCTACCTGTTTGTTAGCTTTTCTTGTACTGTTACTTTGGTTTTTACTAGGATTTTTCCTCGTTTTACATGTCGCTGTGTAGTTGGTCGTTCCGAAACCCCGCGACTTCGAGGATTTTGGTTCAGAGGACTTTTGGGGAATAGCAAGGCAAGTCATACTCCCTCTTTCGATGCATGTTGATCCAGTTTACAAATTCTACTCTGTTCAACTCTGCATTTTATTTTGCGAATGTCATGTGGGACTGGTACCTATTTACCTTTGATATTATGCCGACTTGTGTTGATGACCTTACCTTGATAACCATGGGTAATAATTTGACTAGAGACGACCCTAATTGATGGTCTAGCTAGAAGTAGACTCATTGCTTAGCCATGCTTAGTAATTATTAGTTCACTAATGGGAATATCTATACACTACCTTATTAATTTTGATGAATGGTATTATATGAGGATGTTGTCACACTTGTTCATTTAATACTGAACTAAAATATGGCTAAATGGTGGGTCGTGGGTGCAATGTTTTGCTAGTCGCACCCATGATATTTAAGGACCGGTTCGCAGTAACCCCTTATGAGGATTTATCGTACAAACCACAAGCTAGCGTGGGCAACGGTTGGACTTGTAGTGTATCTCACTCCATACCTAGGCACCGAGAAAAGGGTAGGCGTGATGGAGTCATGTCGGTCTGGGTGTACAGAGCTGAATGGCTTTAGGATCTGCCAAAGCCCAAGAGGGGGCTTGCTCGGGTACGAGAAGCGAAACCTGAAGCGTGGAGTGATTGGTTTGAAGTGGGTTACGCGAAGGGTCCTGTCACAGTCTCGTTCTGTGGTATCATGGTGGTATTCCGGACACAGCGTGATGTGTGAGAAGCTGTGTCTTGTGGGTACAGTTGTACAGCTCTGGCCAGAGTAAAATCTAATCGATTAGCCGTGTCCGCGGTTATGGACGACCGAATGAGATTCGCCGTGATTAGTCTCACCCTTAATTAAATTGGAAATAATTGAACCTGCTTGAAGTAGGTGACTAGCTGGATCTGGTCGATCTGGTGTAACGTGGATCAGTGGGCCAGTGGGTGATTGGTTGGGCATGGTTGACATGGTGTAACGTCAATCAGTGGATCTTAATGATGATTCAATTAATGAACTGCCTTTACAAATTCTATCTCCTTTACTTTCTTTTATGCAAATATAAACCGTACTATGCCTCCTTTGCATCCCTGTTGCATACAATGCATTCCGGTGGCTTGCTGAGTACGGTGGTTGGTACTCAGTCTTGCTTAATTCCCCCCCCCCCCTTCAGAGAAAAAGTCAGGATTGAAGATGCCATAGAGACCAAGGCTTATACCCCAGTTGAGCTGTCTGTGGAGTGGAGCTGAAGCCTCGCTAGATCGCCTTTTCGCTACTGCCTTCTTTGGGTGCGAGGACTAAGTGCCTCTTGTAAGTATTTATCGTTTTACGTTTTGTTGGATCTGTACATTTATTGCCAGTTTGTGTACCCCGACTGGTCCTGGACGGGGATTTAATACACAAATTGTTCGGAAATTGGTACTGAATTTCCGGGCGTGACACATTCCTCCTTCCTTTTCATGAGAGAATAAAATTTCGTTAAAATCCCCTATCACCATCCACGGCATATCGAGTGTGTTGTGCAGCACATGCAATGATCCCAGAATTTATGTTTATCTTCTTACCTCGGTTCCCCATAAAAACCAGTTAGCTTCCATTTCCTTCCTCCATCCTCAACGATGACATCAATGGAATTTGCAGTCACCGATTGGACTGAGATTTTCAACTCCTTCCTCCAAAACATCAACAGACCCCCACTCCGCTCATCACTTGCATATACTAACTTCTGATGAAACCTAGTTTTACGCAACAACTTCTCTGCCTTAGCCTCATCCAGATGTGTCTCGGACAGAAAAAGAACATCTGGTTTGAACTGCCTCTGTTCTGTACCTCCAGAAGCGCATGAACTGCCCAGGAATTATTCATCCCGCGGCAGTTACAACCTATGATTTCATTGGGCCTGACGGTGCTCCTCACTGCCTGCCCATGTTGCCAAGTAAAGTGATTTAATTGCTGTGACCACCACCTTCTTCTGTCTCTTGATGATTCGATCACCTGTTAAATTAACTTCGCCACCATCACCTTCATATACCTCCTCATCCTCCATCCATGACTGCTTATCTACCATCATATGGTTTTCTGACGTATTCAAATGGCTCGCATTTAAATTTTCTAGGTCTAACCTTCTTTTGCTCGACGTACCCGATTTTGTATTTCTCCCTTCTTTTTTACTAGGCTCGAAGCCGTACTCACTAAATCTTCTTCCCCAATCCCATCCGCACCAGTCCACTCCTCACGCCAGCCTTGTCCTCTTCCACCCCAACCTCTACCTCGGCCTCTTCCACCTCCTCCTTGGTACCTCCAAGGTTCTACCTTTTGAAACTATGGAACTATAAGTGTCGATGGGTACACAATGGCACTCTCTGGATGGACTCCATCACCATGTTCCTTCTGAACGTGTCCAACGAGCCCACACACAGCACAAAACTCAGGTATCTTCTCATACATCAGCCTGAAGTATAGTTTCTTCTGCCGTAACATCGCCATAGCTACTCGAGTCAGTGGCTTCCTAACATCCATCATCACCCGAACCCTAACTCCATCCCCGTGCCCCTTCACTGATGCTTCATCCAGTTTGATAGCATCTCCGACCTTTCTGGCCAATTGCTTTGCTATACTTCCTGTCCTAATCTTCTTCTTCAGGTCATGAACTTGTCCCCAAGCAGGATATGTGTACAGTTCGATCTTCTCAACATCAGACCACCCATCATATGGCACAACCAGCAGCGGGCATCCATGGAAAATCCACGGACCCCCTTCCATCACCTTCTCCCAACCTGCCAGACATTGCATCTGTATTGTGAACATATTAGGTTTTATGGCTCTAAATTCAACATCCTTCGCACATGACAAAGCCAATCTCATTCTACCAAAAAAAGCCCCATGGCTAAAAGTTTTTGACATATGTACCGTCGCTAGGGCTTGTCATCTGGCATCAGCCTCAATCTCCTCTAAGGGGCTGTTTGGATAACAAGGACTTATTTTAAGTCTCTGTCACATCAGATGTTTAGACGCTAATTTAGAGTATTAAAAATAGACTAATTACAAAACTTATTCCATAACCTTAGACTAATTCGTGAGACAAGTCTATTGAGCCTAATGGAATGCTTAACCTATGTGATGCTACAGTAAATATTTGCTAATTATGGATTAATTAAGCTTAAAAATTCATCTCATGAATTAGCTCTCATTTATGTAATTAGTTTTATTATCAGTCTATTTTTAATATTTCAAATTAGCGTTTAAATATCCGATGTGACAGGGACTAAAATTTGTAGTCCCTGTCCAAACAAGCCATAAGTCTTCCTCAAGGATCACATCTTCCTCTTCATCCTCCCTTAATAGTAGCCATCATCTCATCAATTGGGAGAGATTCCATAGCCGCTGATCCTTCCGTCGCCGAATTATCCATCAAACCGTTTTCCTCTTCATTCTAATTAATTACGGAAAAAAAGCTTTGGATATTACAGTTCCATTTTAATTACCGAAATATATTCTAATTAATTACAATGTAATTGAATGTAATTTTTTTGCAACTTATTTTCTAGATCAAATTTAACGTTGTGTAACCAGGATTAAATCTAAAAACAAATCAATATTTGGTGCATTAAGTCCACACTGCTAGTTCCATCTGTTTTGCTAATCATTTATTATGTCCATGGATCTTCAATCCTACGGCTGTGGATTTGATAATTTTCTAACAAATTTTCTGTCGACAATTGTATAGTCGATTCGACTATTAATGTTTCGACAGATTATTGCTTTGATCTCAGTCAAATTTTAATTCGTTGGATCGGTGTTAAGATCCATGCATGGACCGATGAGAGGAATCAGAATTTATCGTACATTGGATGAATCAGGAACAGAATGTATCGTACATGTGGGTGGGTATCCGTGGTGCAGGGAGGAGCTGCCAGTTCCGCAGACGAAGTAGAGGTCATCAATGACAGCAGGCAGTAATATTATGATTGTATCACCATTTATTTCCTCTTATAAATCATATCAGTATATCACCAAACTGAAGAATACTGGGCTATGATCTGCTGCTGTATCAAGAAATTTCTCATAAGCACATGCAATGTAATGTGCATGCAATGCAATGTACATTTATTTGGTAAATGAATAAACAACTAAATCACTTTCGTAACGAACAACACATACATAATGAAACACAAAACAATAAAACATTTGACTATGGACTATTATAGCTAATTTACATCTCTCATAAGCACAATTCATTCTATTCAGCTGCTTCTCATATTAAGAAGCACAAAATGAAAAATTATAAGTTTTAGTAGTAATAAGCTGTCACCCAATTAGGCAAACTAATCAAATGCCAGGGACTTTAATGCGGCTGAAGATAAATGTTCTAAACCTTGTAGTAGTAGGCAAGTTTGTCAACCAGTGTTTTTTGGGTTCATCTTTTAGAAATAGAAAGGAAACACATTTAAGATAGAGAATCATATCTAGCTGCCCTCATGTAGTCACGCTTACATGGATCTTTTGGAGCTGCGACACCAAGAGGGCGTTGGTCATCAAGGCCAAGCTAAGAATGCTTCTTGTCCAGTTTTTTGCTGCAGATCTGAAATTGAAAAATGCAAAGAAAAAGAAAGTGAAAAGATTACATTGTATATTTTTGATGTAAAATATTAGTATTTACCTTGCCGGCTCAGATTAAAATTTACCTATTCCATTATATTGCGATGGAAAATATTATAATTTACCTATTCCATTATATTTTGACTCACAGATATGTATAATTGACAAGAAAATGCTTATTGTTTAGCAACCGCAATTTTCAGCCACATTCAATGAACTTGTCTTCTAGGCAGAATCAATAACTCGATTTCACAACAATCCGTATCAGCGAAGGCAGAACAAATCTATTGGAGAGGGGAAGTGCTACCTTTTCAGTTGAAGGTTGGGGGAATTTGGCTTAGAGGAAGGCAGATCACACGTGCTATCAGTGAGCAGTGGGAGAATTCTTGCTAAATTGAAGCACAAAAATGTGGGGGCATGGGGCACGATGGGCTCCGAAGCGGCGTGCGGCGTGCACGGAGCTCCTTGGTGAAACAGAGACGGAGAGCCCGGCGGAGGCGACTCCACAGTGAGGCGGAGACGGAGAGCCACGTTGGGGCGTGGGAGGTCGAGGAGGGGAACTAACGGCGGCAACGGCAAAAGAGGGCAGCGGCAGTAGGCGGTGGCGGGCGGCAGCGTTAGGCAGTTCAGGAGGAACAAAAATGGAGGTTGTAGGATCGCATCACCGCTATAGAGAGGGGGTGAATCTATAGGTAAAGAAAAACCCCCAAAATTCCTGCAAAAATCTCGACCTAATCAACCATAGTCATTCATAGAGACTATATCGAAATAGGGAGATAAAAGAGAGAGAAAAGAAGAAATAGCTTGCGCTCGACACGAGATTTTAGCCCATGGCTATGAGTAAGTCGAGATTGCAAGATCGATTCGGAACTGCAAGATCAAAAAGAAAGTGCAAGAATAAGAGAAGAACAAGTGCAAAGAACAATTCGAATTTCATAGCAAACTTTCAATTTCATTCATCGAATAGAAGTTTACAAAAGCTCAATACAAGCCTACCACAAGTTCCCTAAAGAACCAAAAACCTAACAAGATCTAGATCATAACTCTCACAAAAATCCTCACATGAACAAGAGAGAATTCATCTCAAAAACTCTCCAAAACTCTCCAAGTGGTCTCTCAACTATTTCTCCCAAAAGAGCACCTTCTCCCTCAGGCTAAGACCACTTTTTATAGCCTAAGATGGAGCCTAAACACCCAAAGGAAAAGTCTAAAATGTCCCTAGGACGAAACCCTAATCCTGGACAAATTTCAGCTGTCGAATCAAATTTGGAGCGCCCGGATTGCGCCACGTCGCCGGCCGCACGATCTGCCTCAGCCAATCCGATCCATTCGCAGAGAATCCGGAGGAATCCCGAAGCTTCACGCGCGCCCGTGAGCCGTCGGATCTCGCCACGCGTCGCCCATCCATGCGCTCGATTCGCGCCGCAAAGGACAGTCGTGGCAAGAGAGTTGAGGGAGGTTCTAGTGCCAACTTGGTGCAGAAGAAGAATCCTCAAAACTCCCACAAGAAAAAAGGGAAATTTTTGGCTGATGTCAAAGCTAAAGTTTTAACCACTTTTAAGAAGAAAGGAAAGAAAAAGGGAAAGGGAAACTGCTTCTTATGTGGAGAGCCTGGACATTGGGTCAAGGACTGTCCTGAGCGCAAGGATAAACAGAAAAAGGCTGTCAACATGGTTGTTAGCGAGCCAGGAGGAACATCTGGGTACGGTAAATTTTTACCTACAGTTCTTTCTGTGTTTCAATCACCTGAATGTTGGGTTGATACCGGTGCTAATATTCATGCATGTGCTGATATTTCCTTGTTTTCTTCTTATCAGGTCGGGAGGGGTTCCTCCTTGTTGATGGGAAACGGTTCACATGCGG
>CM002482.1:5151173-5166085 GCA_000325765.3 Leersia perrieri | reverse complement strand
TGCAAATTTGTAATTTTAATAGCTGATCAGGACTAAATCAATCAAAATCAGTAGCACATTATGATAAAATCATGTAAACCACAATACAAATTTCAAGATTATCAGATATTGATCCATCCTAGTAGTCAGGCACTTGCTGGGCCTAAGCAAGGCTAAATCTGTCACTGCTTTCATGGGTTCCACTGTTGCTAAGACATGTCAACCTGGCCTCATGGCCCCTTCCACATGTCCGCCCCTAACCTGCTCATATGAGCCACCCAACAGTCTTTCATAAAGTGGGACAATGTACTAGGCTAAGTTCGATTTCTCGTGGATGGGCGCAAGTTATATCACTTTCCATGACATAAGAGGGTAGTCCTTATATATGAGGAAGCAACCAAACTAGCACAGGCACGTGCACACGTACACGTTCTCTCAATCCTACATCCCCATCTTCGCCCGGTAATTAACTCCCATTTCACTCCAGACCAGTGATTCACATAAAAGTCATTTTATACCGTCCGACATTATCATCACGTGATTGCGGGCGTCCAAATATGTATAGAAAGAGTGGTGGTATTATCCACTAGAGTACATGATTTTACGATCCGATCGATACCTAAGTTGACAATAAGTCATGGAATAACAATTCAAAGGAATTGGGCAATAATAACAAATTAAATAATAGGACAATAACTATATATCAGAGTTATTCAGAATTTAATCATACGCTAAATAATTTTGTAAATAAATAATGCATGAAAAATAACTAAGTGGTTCTCTACTTAGGTTCAATTGGTTCAATTTGTTCAAAGGATTGAAATCGTGGCTTGCCTTGCAAAATATGGTCGTCCGACGCTTTAACATAGCCTTCTGGGTCCACATCGGCTCGTGCGGCATCCTCTGTACGATCTAGCGTACACACACAACACAAGAAGCAAACACAAATAAGCCTAAAAGAAAAAAGGACTACAAATAAACGATAAAATAAATTATTCAAATTGGAGCGGGACAACTGATATTATTGAATCAGGAATTTAAATTGATTCAAATGAACATAGATTTGTTTGGGTTTGTGGTCACTGTTGTATGACGAGGAATCGTGATGAGGCTGTATATAAGAGAGGTGAAACCATGAAGGAATTTGGTTTAGAACAATTGAACCGAAGGTAGACCAATTGAACTAATTTTATAGATGTTTAGAACTGTTTGAGTGACTCTGGCTAAGTTGGTTTCGTTCAGTCTAACCACATATGAATAGTAACAGGCAGTACTGTTCTTCTTCCTGGTGAGGAACGACACGGACAGGGAGGCCGTAAGGACATGGAATTTGGGCGTAGCGGCTTCGGCGACCAAATGACAATACAAACGGCGTCAGGACGTGTTCCTCGACGATACTCGCCCATAGGAGGTGGTGTTCCAAGCAGATGATGACTGGAACGTAAGAAACGCGATAGATAGGATTTCAGCCATAGGAGAGAGAGAAAAGAGGGATTCGGTCTCTGGTGAGGATTTTAGCGAAGTTGGGGCGTCACCACGCGTCCCAGGGAATGGAGGATCCATTTTTGTGGTTGCTCAAAATAGATGTGGTGCTGGATAGGTCGTCCATGGCGTCGGCCATGGCTGCAAGCAGGAGCTCGGTGAGAGCTCGCTGTGGACATGGAAAAGGAGGGGAAACTTGGCTGAAACCTTTACCAAGGCCAGGAGATGCTGATGGCGCGGTGGTGCTGCGAGATACGGCCGGAAACGGCGGATCGGCCGACGACGTCGTTGGCGACCTGGCGGCGGCGCGAAGAAGAACCTGGACAAGGAGAGCTTGAGAGCTCTTTGGGGTAGGAGGAGAGGTAGAAAAGGAGTATTTGGAGGGTTTCGCCGGTTTAAATAGGAAGCTGGAGGTGGAGATCGACGGCGTGACGAGTTCCACCATGCATCAAGATTGAGGACAGGACGGTGGTTGGAGCTTGAGCTGGCGAATTCGGGAGTCTTCGGGCGAGGTGGAAATCATGCAGCTTGCCAGAGGCACAGGCGAGCAGGTGTAGCTGTGCAGCAGGTCGGCAGCTCGGTCACCGGCTTGCTCGTGGTCAGAAACGGCGGCTGCGCTGCTTGCCGCAATGCAAGATACAGCAGCCACGGCTGCTGTTGTGCTGCATCTTTGATGGGCCAAGCGGCATGCTGGTCCTAGCTAGAAAATGGGCTGCATGCCCTGGGTTTTTGTCTGTCTAATGGAAAGTGAATATACGTCAATTTGGTTTAAAATTTGGGGAAAAATTTATATAGGATTTCCGAATGGACTTTGGTGTAGAATCTTTGAATAGAAATTTGAAATGAAACTGAACAGAGTTTTGGTGGAGTAATCTTTAGATAGACATATTGGGTGATACGGTGGAAATTGGAAGGTGGACGGGATGGAGAAAATGAGATCGAAAGAGCTCCAATTCGACGAAAACGAAGAACGACGATTTTTAAACATTTTCGCAAAAATTTTATCCTGAAAAATCTAGTATGTTACACCACACTTACCCTCATGGATCTTGGCCAGGAGCTCGAGGCCTTGTTTCCGAGTAACGCACTTCATGAGTACTCCATTGGCGCCGCACCGGTAAAGGGCCCCTCCACTAACACATACCTCTTGGAGACATGAGAGATGCGCTCGCTTTCCTCACGTTCCTCGGGCAATGATGCATCTGGATTTCGGAGATCCATGCCACCTGCTGTGAAATATTAGACCGGGTAGGGCCAAGCTGTGGCTAGCCCACCGGGTCCGGGGTGTCGGAACTGTTGACGGTCATTATACCAACATTTTGACCATCAATTTAATTAAAATAATGGAGAGTAGGATATGCTTACAATACATATTTATTTCAAAATAATATAATTCCACTTGTACTTGAAGAATATTTGCTTGTAGAGAAAACATAAAATGGAGAAAATAAGTGGGAGAAAACCTCACTCCCAAGCAAGCTTGTGGATGAGAGGGCCACCTGCCAAGCTTACAACCAAAGTAACTGCCATTGCAACTGTCAACCATCATAAGGGCCCACATGTCAGCCACTGGAGAAGACAGAAGGCGGTTGGAGGCTAGAGTGGTTCGGTCGAACCAGGCTCAGCGCCAAACTCGTCGATCTTCCATGTGTAGGCTCCAGATGCTCTCCTGATGGTGGTTGTGAGGGGCAAGATGGACATTTCTTATGGGAAGTTGCCGCCATAGCTAGCCTATAAATAGACCTCACTCTCTTCGCTCCAACACACATCAAAGTAAGGAATAGCTTCTCTACTTGTAGTATTAGTCCAAGCATTAGTAGAATTAGTATAGTTCCAGTTCACGGAAGACTTCGGAGGAATTTCGATAAAGTTCCACTTTGCTCTTTAGTTCCTTTGTAAGACTTTTATTACATCAATATAATTATTCTTCCTTTTATATACATGTGATTCTTTAGTCTAAGTCATTAGATTATGGATGCCATGCTTAG
This sequence comes from Leersia perrieri, assembly GCA_000325765.3. Classification (NCBI taxonomy): domain Eukaryota; kingdom Viridiplantae; phylum Streptophyta; class Magnoliopsida; order Poales; family Poaceae; genus Leersia; species Leersia perrieri. The sequence goes on along the minus strand of CM002482.1, from coordinate 5,162,636 downwards.
TGTATATCTGACTAGAATCCTTAGTATAGTTACATTATCTGGGATTTGCATTGGTGCGGGTATGATGTCTAGGAACTGGGTTAATAATCTGCTTAGGTTGAACCAAGTGTTATTAATCTGGAATTTAGGTACTTTACTTCAATCGCGAGGCTATAGAGTAGGGAGTGATAGCATAGACATGGTGTCTAGGCAGGATCTTACCATTATTTGGGCGTATATACTCTGAAGGGAACGCGGACCGCTGATGGTGATAGCTCAGATATTCCTACGACAATATCCTGGGATTAGATGCACCTCCACATTTAACTCTGGTTGGATGGTTAGGATGGACTGTCATAAGTAACTCGATAGTTTGGAATAACTTCGCGAAGCACTGGGAGGGCTTGACTAGGTTAACGCTTAGTTAAAGCTGCATTGTAAGGAGGCAACAAGTTAGTATATGCTAGGTTGTTATATAATGTAAGTACAAAAATAAAACTTAACTATGACCGCTCTTGCTAGGACTAGATTAGGATTAATGATAGAGTTTGCATAATCATTTGCTTGTGTCACTCTATGTCACACTCAGAATTTCTATCCGAAATTCCGCACGCTTACAATGTGTGTTTATCCTCGTCCAGGAATCAGCCGAGGCACACAAATAACAAAATTGATAAACAAAATACTTTATTGAATTTAATCAACATTGAATTACAATATTTATTACAGAGGTGGATAGGACCTCTCAAACAGAAAATTCTACGCAACGGAAAAACGGACTAGTGTGGCTTCAGCTCCACTCCACATGCACTTGACCGAGCTTTAGCCAACCTTCCTAGAAAACCTCCTTGGTGTTGAACTTCTCCTCTGGTGGTGTAGAGCAAGGTGAGTATATAACATACTCTGCAAGTCACACAGACAAATGGAAAATATGCAGAAATGCAAGGATAATTCAAAGGATGGCTTAATAGGGTTCATGCAGGCAACATTCATTAAATTAATTAAGAAAACGTGGAGATTTAGTAATCAATAATTACCAATCATGGTACAACCTATCCCGGTTGCACCAGCCCAACCATAATTCCATACCGGGAATTATTCATAACTCCAACAAAGACGAACCATAACTCCATACCCGGAGCTAATCATCACCCAATACCAGGAGCTAATCCTAACCCCAAACCAGGAGTTATCCCATTTATCAAAATTTTAATCAAATTATTAATTATTAAGTGACAGTGAGACTAATCACGAAAAACAATACTCAGCTTGCCCAAAATCGTGTGCACGGATATTCGAATAGTTTTACTCTGATCAGAGGTGTACTAATTTAGCCTTAGGACACGCTCCCCACAAGGATCGTGAAATGGCCCGCTCTGCAACAAGAAACAGTATGAGAACACCCACTAGGTTCCTAGTCCCACCAAAACCACGCTATGACTCCTGTGGCGATCCCATGTGGGCTTATACTTGCCACAACAACCCGGTGAATCGCACTGCCCCCGCTACATCACGAAACCAAGCCATTGCCCATGCTGGCCTAAGGGTAGTACGGTAAATGCTTTGCAAAGATAGCTCGCGAACCAATCCTTAATTGTCATGAGCACGACCAACCAAATCCACGTGCTCACGACCCACCTTAAGTCAATTTTTAGTTGGTAACATTTAATTTAGCTATTCCAATAATCCAACATGATAGTTCACATGTATAAGGTGTGAAGCATAGTCTACCCCATAGTGTGCCTAAAATTATTCTAAGCATGGCTAAGCAACATCTAAAATCTAGTTAAAACATTATAAAGTTCTAGCTACTCAAAATTATATAACCCAGGCTATCAGTGTAAAGGTAATCGAGTTCAAATGGACCGTACAAAGGAATATATGAATTTTCACCCAATTACATTCTAAAATAATATGCATAAGTTGAAATAATTGCGAGAGAGAAATGTTCAACATGATCAAAGATGTTTGTTCTGCATGACTTGCCTTGAGGGATGAACGGGGTCTCGGGATCCTCCTTGCACACAGAACGCAGACTCCTCGAACGCGTCGGAGACTAAGCAAGAAAGAACAAATGAACAAAAACAGTACAGAATAAAACACAACTTCTACTATTTGACATTTTTATTGTGTAGAGCATGATTTTACAAAATTTTAGAGATTTGAATCACCCGAATCGGAGTTCGGATGAATTAGTTATGATTTTTTAAGCTTTAAGTCCATTTTTACCAATTTTAGAAAAAGATCAAGGATTTATGACGCAATAAATAATTTAACTTAATTATTTAAAATGGATTATTGCGACATTACGGGAATCCGACGGCCACGATCGATCGGAGACAGATCCGGTCAACAGCCACATAGCGCGAGCCCCGGCTGACGTGGGCGCCACGTGGACTTGCCACGTCAGCACCGACGAGTCCGGCTCGGTTGCCGGCAGCGAAGGCGGGAAACGGCGCATCGACGCCGACCGACGCTGCGGGGTGGCAGAGGAGGATGTGACGACTCACTGGAGTGCAAAGACGAAGACGACAAGGGACAGCGACCGGCGGTGATGAATGACGACGACGACCTTCGGGAAGATGTTGGCGATGATGTTCTGGCTGTAGACGAAGACAGCGAAGAGGTGGACGGGGTTCTTCTCCTCCTCTCGAATCCAGAGGCGTCGATGGCGAGCGGAGAGGATGACCGAGGTGGTGTCGCGACGTCGGCAGAGTTGGAGAAGACAGCGTCGAAGATGTGGTTCTGTACGACGACGACGAAGAGGTTCAGGGGACGAACGACGACGAAGAGGTAGCGGACGACGTTCTCTGACTCCTCGCGAACCCGATGGCGGCGACGGTAGGCGACGAGGACGACCGAGGCGGTGGTGCAGCGTCGCCGGAGTTGCTCCAATGAGAAAGAGAGAGGGAACTCGAGGGTGGCTGGCTAGGGAAGGCGAAGAACACTGGGATGGTGTGGACGAGTGATAATCTTGAAATTTGTATTTGGTTTACATGATTTTATCATAATGTGCTACTGATTTTGATTGATTTAGTACTGATCAGCTATTAAAATCACAAATTTGCAGTTAAAATGGGACAATTTATATGTTTTGACGTCTTGTTGTAGGTTGGCGCGGCAAGACGCAATTTCTACCAATTGGAGCTGGGAAATGTACAGAAAGCCAAATCTGAGAATATCTATGAGAAAAGATGATTTTTCTGCAAATCAAAGGAGGGGACATAGTACTAATTATACGAAGTAAAGAGTGGTCATTTGCAAAATCTCTATTAGCTTGTTAGGGTTTCCCTTCTCTCAGCAGCCACTACCCACAAGAAAATATCGAAAGTATAATAAGGAGAGAGATGACCCTTTCTTTGTTGAGCTGGTCACTCCACCAAAAAAATCCCCAAAATCAATATGTATCACCTTCCTCCTTGAGCCACCACCAGCCACCACGCCGCCGTCGCCGGAGACCAGCCATAGCCGGCGACGACCTTACCTCCAGCACCACCTAGCCCTCTCCCTCAACCTTCCTCCCGCTACTCCTCTTCTCCTGGACGAGCTCCTCCTCTCTCACTGCTGCTGTTCTTCTCCATCCACTACCAGATCGACCATAAACAAGACGATCTGCTGCTGCTCCAACTTCCAGCAAGTGCAAGGCATCCCGATCCGCTTCCTCAAGTGATTTTCGTCCCCAACAACATCTGCTACTACCCCTGCTACGATTTGCTGCTGCTGCTTCTTCCTCTACATCAAGAACACCAAGAACTGCCGGATCTGCAACCTCTACTTCCTGAGGCCAATCAGCAACCTTCCTCCTCAAGTTCTGCTTTGATTCATCATCCTGTACCTGAGCTTCATCAACAGCCTCCTCAACTTGGTTTATTCCTTCCTGTGCCCATAATTTGTGTTTGATTTGAGACGATTCATCACTGTGTTAGTGTGTAAATTTAATTCTCTGCAACTGTGCTACTGGATGACAGTGTGTAATTGTTCAGATTAGTATCCCTGTTGGTAGTTTGCAGATTTTGTGAGACCTTTATTCAGAGATTTTGTGTAATCATTCAGATCATTTCATTTGTTCGTAAACTTTAGAGATTCTGTCACTTTGGTTCAGTTTTGCAGTAGTTTAATTCCTGTTAAATTACTCTCTCCATGTTAGTTTAGTTTACCTGCTGTATAAACCTGAAAAGCTAAAAAAAAGTAGATTTAGTTAGTTTTACTGTAATCTTCTTTCAGTTTTTATTTCTGTAGCTTGTTGCCATTTTAGCCTGTGCTTTAGTGCTGACCTTGTGTGGTTTAGTCTCTGTCATGTGTTGTTGAGTTGTTTTGGTTTTAGATTAGGAGTGTGGCAGTAGAGTTTAGTGCTTCAATCCTCCTCCTTCTATCTCCCTGTGTCTTTCTCTATCTTTCTTTCTCTCTATCTCTCAATTTCTGTCGATCTCTTTCCTTCTCTGTTTCTTTTCTTACTAGCGTGACCCCCTATCTCAATCTTTCTATCTTCTTCTTAGGTTTAGGACTCTATCTTCTCCTCGCAAATCTGTTTAACTTCCTATTCAATTCTTCTCTTTCAACATATCGGTCGATTTAGCTTCTGTTAGGAGTGTTTAACCGGTAATCTTAGTCCCTGTGGAGAACACGACTCTCGCCACTTCACAGTGGCACCCGTTCACTTGCGGGGTGCTATTTCAGCACGATCAAGAAATTTGGCGCCGTTGCCGGGGATTAAGATATTGGTGATAGCTTCTGATAGAAGACTTGGTCATTCCTTTTCTTCCGGAGAACTTCAGATCTTAATTTTTCTTCATTTTCCTTCTATGACTTCCCTGGGTAGTGCCCTATTGTATGCTTAGAAATTCTAAAGGCCTTGTCCCTTTTGATCCTGAAATTGATCGCACTTTCCAGAAATTGCTGGGAAGAAGTCGTGAATCCAAGCAAGCAGCTATGGGGGAAAATCGCCAACCTCTCTTCTTAAGGATCTTTGGATACCAAGGGACCAAAATGTTGCAGCTGGAATTGTACAACCCACCATTCAGGCTAACAACTTTGAGTTGAAACCTGCTCTTATCACAATGGTTCAACAAAACAGATTTGGAGGTTCTGCCCTTGAGGATCCAAATGAACATATCAGGACATTTCTCGAGTACTGTAACACAGTGAAATACAATGGAGTGTCTCAAGATGCAATTCGCCTTTCATTTTTCCCTTTCTCTCTGCGGGACAGTGCTAAATCTTGGCTTCATTCACTTCCAATTAATCTAAAAGATACATGGGACCATCTACTCCAATCTTTTTTTGAGAGATATTTCCCACCATCTAAGGCATCTGAGATCCGCGATCAGATTACAAGGTTCACACAATTTGATGGCGAGAGCTTATATGATGCATGGCATAGATATCAGGGACTGATTAGGTTGTGTCCGCATCATGGTCTAGAGAAATGGCTTGTTCTTCAAACATTTTACAAGGGCCTGACTTCTAGTACAAGAGCTTTTGTTGATTCTGCAGCAGGTGGCAGCATTGCAAACAAAACTCTAGATGAAGGCTTTGCACTTATTGACACTATGGCATCTACTCATTTTCATTGGTCCAATGAGAGAGCTTCACATCCTGTCCGACCTGGCATGTATGAATTGAGTCCACGAGATTCACAAACTGCTCAATTACAGATGATTACACGTCAGTTATCACAGTTGCTCTCTACACAGACAACACCTCAAGTTCCATCTCAAGTTTCAGTTCGCCAAATTTGTGGTATCCAAGGTCATTCTCCACCTGAATGTCAGTTTGCAGCCAAAAGTGAGACATCTGAGGTCAGCTATGCTCAATCTAACTCACCCTACTCACAAACATATAATTCTGGGTGGCGTCAACATCCAAATTCGTCCCATAAAAGCACAAATCAAGGTGTGCAATTTGTTCCTCCTAGTACTTCTCCTCAAGGTTTCAAACCTCAACCACCAGTACAATCACACTTTCAGCAGCAACCATCATTGCTCTCTACTCCTCAACAACAAACTCATGTTCCTTTCAACATTGAAGAAATGTTTGCTAGAATGCAATCTGAAATTCTGAGTAAGATGGATGCAAAGGTCAGTGGATTGCATGAATGTGTTCAGACTTTAGCTACTAGAGTGGAGAGCATGGCATCTTCTCAGCCATCATCTAGTACACAAGGGAAATTACCTGGACAGACAGAACCTGATCCTCGTGGCCATTGTGGCGCTATCATGACAAGAAGTGGTAAAGCTACATCTGATCCTATTTTACCAACACCTCCATATGTTCCTCCCATCTTCAGATCAAGCAACCTATAGCTTCTAGTTTTGGACAGCAAATGCATCAACAATCACCTTCAAGTTCTACTGTAACAAAGCCAAATTCTTCAGCTGCACCCCCCATAGTTCAAGATTTACCATCATCAAGTAATGCAAATCAACCTGTCAAAACAAAGTTGCCATTTCCCGAGCGATTTGAGAAGTCAAATGATGAGAAGCAATTTTCTAAGTTTCTGGAGATGATGAAAGATGTTCAGATTACAATTCCTCTCCTTGATGCAGTTCTTCATGTACCTTTATATGCAAAGTTCTTCAAGGAGCTACTCACTAAGAAAAGAACAATTGATGAGCCTGAGGTAGTCACACTTACAAAGAAGTGTAGTGCAATTATTCAGAATAAGCTACCTCCCAAGCTTGATGATCCTGGCAGCTTTTGTATCCCATGTAACATTGGTTCAAGGAGTTTCTATGCCTTATGTGATCTAGGATCAAGTGTGAGCGTTATTCCTCTTTCCGTGTGTGAGTCACTACCTCTAGGTGATTTGCTGCCTACTACCATGACTTTACAACTTGCTGACCATACTTATCGCAATCCTGCTGGTATATTGGATGATGTTCCTGTGGTAGTTAATTCATTTGCATTCTTGTGTCTTTCTCTATCTTTCTTTCTCTCTATCTCTCAATTCCTGTCGATCTCTTTCCTTCTCTGTTTCTTTTCTTGCCAGCGTGACCCCCTATCTGAATCTTTCTATTTTCCTCTTTGGTTTAGGATTCTATCTTCTCCTCGCAAATCTGTTTAACTTCCTATTCAATTCTTCTCTTTCAACATATCGGTCGATTTAGATTTTGTTAGGAGTGTTTGGCCGGTAATCTTAGTCCCTATGTAGAACACGACTCTCGCCACTTCACAGTGGCACCCGTTCTCTTGCGGGGTGCTATTGCAGCACGATCAACGAGCGAAAGAACGGCCAGGTCAAGCTTGTGAAGTGTTTTTATAGGGTCAGAGGCCAAGGAAGGTGAGGGAAACGGTGGCCGGATTCGGTCGCCGGAGTTAAAGAGAGAGAGAGGAGTTAAAAGGATTAAATCCGGCGGTTCAAGTGATGGATTGATGGGGATTTCAACGGTAAATTGAATAGGATATTTAGGGGATTATTTCCCATCAGTTAATTTGAAGAAATGGTCGCCGGAGAGATAGATCGACGCAGGTGGAATTCATTGATTGTCGGAATCAAAAGAGGGTTAAATTTGGTGAATTAAGGCCGAATTGAAGAGAGAAAACATGGGGAAACTGATGAGGGAGACGATAGGATTCAATTTTTTTGTATTTGGTTCGAAAAGATATGCACTGAGTAGCGAGATCGATCGGCCGGCGGCGGCGGAGTTCTGCCTTCCCGGCAATGGTGGCAGCCGGTGGGAGGAAGACGATGACAGACGCATGTGCGTTCCTCTCAACTGAGCCTAACTTGGGCCCGCCCAGGAAGAGGTGGGGCGCAGGCACGGGATGGACGGGATGGACGGCCTCTTGGGCCGTGGCCCAAACAGAGGGGGAGAAAGAATGGAGGAAAAACACAGAGGGCTAGGCCATGCGCTGAGAAAGAAGGAGTGTGCCGAAAAACGGCCCGAAGGACTTGGAGGACTTTTCAAAACATTTTTCATTTAAGGAGTTGCTGAAATGAAGTTTCATTGATTAAAAATACTTCTAAGGCTTAAATAAATCCCAGAAAAATATAGAAAAAATCTAATCACTCAAAGTATTTAAATAAATTTTATCTTGGCCATTTTTCTGTTGAAATTTTTCATAGATTTTAATCTAGTCTTTCCTTTGCATTTTAATTTATTCTCACAGATACATTAAACAAACGATTTATTTAATTAACGATTTTCTGGGATGTTACGAACAAAAGAGTGTTTTTCATTTTATAGCGGATATTCCTTTAGGCCTTGAAATTAGTTGTTGCTATGGTAATGTTGAAATCTTTTGCGTATTGGGTGAATTATTATGCTCTAATACTCTGCAAACCATGGTTTATGAATTATTTGTGTGCACTAATTTGGTGTAGGTAGGTGAATTATTTTGAAGTTCTATGCACGACAGTTTTGAATACCTTCTTTACTGGTTGGTTGAATGGGCTCTTTAGATATCACAAAAATAATGAAAATGTGTGACATATATTATGCTCTAATAAATCTGTATATTTCTCTAGGTATTGGGCGTATATATTCTAGACAATTAGTTGATGGTTTTGTGACTAGTAAAATTGAACTTTTCTATTTATTTTGGTACTCCGGTTTTGGGAACTTTTGTATTCTAATGTTGGATACAAGGCTGTCATGAGATTGCTATATATCAAATTACTAACTTATTTATGGATTAGTTCATTGTAACATATGTAGTAACATCACATTTTCATTGTATTTTCTTCATTTGTCTGCCCCAGCATAATGGATAAATTTACTTATTTTTTCTACATAACTATTTCATTGTAAGAATTTCTTATTTTGTTTCAAGTCATGCTTTCTACTATTCTGATTACTTTGTTAGAATATTATTTGTTAAAATATTTTTAGGTAATTTGCTTACAGACTAATGCATAATGATGTTTTGCAAAAATTATTTTATGCCTCTCTTCTTTCTAAGCCTGAGTATTTTTTCCATCTACTGGAAAGAGGTTGTTCTCTCATCTATCTTCCAATCAAACAACAACCAACCCGTACAATGAAGGACCAGGCCTCCTTAACGTTTAAGAGTACGCCACAATGGTCTCACATCTTCCAACTCTACTGCTAAACATTGTGAAAGCAACTACCATCTTGTCCTGTCAAGGGCTATGGCTTTCTCCTGTCCATGTCGCCACATTGCACGAGTTGGTGAAGAAAACAGGCGGCGAGGCCATCATGCTGCTGACGAGGTGCATGGTCAACCTACCTAACCTCTAGTGGGGCCTACCTGTCAGTGGGCCACCAACTAGGCCAGGGGTGACGTCAAGCACAGAGCTCTCCTGCCTCTCTCCCACGCGGCTGTCCAACTCATTAAATGCGATAGTGACCGGGCGTGACGAGGGGCGTGCATCTGTGAGCGCGCGGTCAATTCGTGGTCACAGGCTAAAGACTTTCACCCCCATGTCGGTATTTCTTATTGTCATCCTTAGGAACATAGTTCCCAATGACGGCAACTTGAAATAATCAATGATAAATCTATGGTTTGGCAGAAATGAATCCGCAAGCGCACGGATATATCATTGTAGCATTTCACCCGGGAGTATTCCAAGGTATCGTATTTATTTTATCCCAAGGGAAGATTTGTAAAGTGTAATCATTCTAATAAAATACATACATATGTATAAGTCATGGTTCTAGATAGGGGTAAGAAATATATCTTGGGTAGAGTGACACAAGCGAAAGATCTAGCTAAACTCCTAAATTAGTCTAAGAGCAGTCATAGTATAGTTATATTTTCTGTACTTTATGCAACACTCCAACATCTTCTAACCAGTATACAACAGTGTGGTGTACCTTCCTTACAATGCAGCTATAACTAAGCCTAGACCTAGCTATGCCCTCTCGGTGCTTCGCAAAATTACCCTGGCCTACCGAGTTACTTACGACAGACTGTCATAACCATCCAACCGAAGTTAAATGCGGAGGTGCATCTAACCCTAGGAATTTATATATAGGAAACTATACTGCGGGGGAGACACCCGTACCGAGCTGTCACCATCGGCGGCCCGCAAACACACCTAGAGTATAATCACCCAAATAATGGTAAGATCTAGCCTAGACACCACGTGTCACGACCCACCCCTCGGCCACCGTAATAGGTAACCCGAAGGAGGGCGTGTCGTAGAGGAACTACAAACTGTTCCCTACGGAACCGCGTAACGAGTGCCAATCCCAGGATCCCGTAGCTGGTACCCACGGTAACAAGATGAAATCAAAACAATTCTAGTAAATAGATAATACCTTTCATTGCGACTCCAGGTAATCCCTGGGGTAGCAATCGTCAAACAAAGAGCAGAAGCAGCGGACTTAAGCGTAGCCGGAACCCCATACCACAGGCAGTGGTTTGGGTTTAGGAACGGAACTCCCCGGCGCCTTCAACTTCAACCTGATCTAGCAGCCAGGAAGGAAAAACAACAATAGAGAGGGGTGAGTACTTTCGTACTCGCAAACCACTGGAAAAGTGTAATATACGGGTTTCAAAGAACGGCTAGTTTTAAGTGTAAAACAACTTTCTTGAAGATACTATAAGTATGTCAGGATTTTAATTGAGTTCATTAATTAACAATTGTAACAGTAAATATATCGCGGTATGGCAACACAATCACAACCATGATTTATCACGAAGCTCAAATCATATCTCAACAATTTCTTCGAATCGCATTAACGCAAACCATATCGCATTCTCAACGTCGAGCATCCTTGATGCCTTGACTCCTGGATCCCGTGGATCCTATCTCTGGCCCCGAAGGCCTCTCAATCGCACACCAAAATCCAACTCGCAACATATGATTTCCATCCCAGAGGGTTTTCCAAAAACATTGGTAAAACAAAACTACGCTAAGAGAATCACCTCACATTTGCTCCTAACCATGAGCACGGCTGTTCGGACAGTTCTAACACTCTGCAGAGGTTGTACGCCTTACCCACAGGACACGAAGCTAACACCGAATCGAATCAGGAATCGGAAGTTCGTGACAAGGTTTTTCCACAGTTAGTTTAGGCTTTCCCACATTGCATGGTCGGGTCGACTAACCGCGCAACCAGTATCAGGCTATTCACGCAGCCATCGTCTACTTAGGGCACACACCCAGGGTACTACGGATCCCGTGTCCCCCTCACAAGGCCAGACCCCGGTGATCCCAGGTCCTGAGTCCCCCTACGTACGTAAGGACCCAGCGGCCTGTCATGCACTGCACACCTTACCCTGTTGTGTCCCGCAACCATCAACATGCAGACAAGCATAACCTAACTAAGTACTCGTCCAGAGGCATACCTACGTAGCCCATGTGGTCGCATGATAATATGCTCGGATGGAATTCCCAAAGGAATCGGTCCTTAAGCAGGAAAACTTGTCCATGCCCTCATGGTCAAGCCTTACCCAATTTTTCGCAAAACTTCTAAACAGTTCGCAACCCTTTTTCCTAAAGTCATATCACAGAGTAAAGTATGGGGGTTTTAGTCGGACAATCCTACTCGAGAGCCTGAATGCCCAACAGTACCA
>CM002482.1:5120992-5151073 GCA_000325765.3 Leersia perrieri | reverse complement strand
AGCAAGTACCTCTGCAAATGAAAACACACGAAATTCATTGTGTAGCAATATTTGTTCAAATATATAATAAGTAAATCTAACATAGAACATATACACCTTTGGTTGATGAATATATAAGGTAGTCATGCTCATATCTAAGCTAGTTATGTCCTCATCACTACAGTCTTACAATTGAAGTAGAGTATCTAAGTTCCAGATTAATATTACCAGGAATAGCCTAAGTTGAATACTAACCAAGTTCCTAGACATTATACCCGCACCAACGCAAATCCCAGATAAATGTAACCACACTAATATACTAATCATATAAATGCTAAAGTTGACAAGACTAGTCTATGATTGGACTAGGCTACCGTAATTGTATAAAGATGAATATATTGAAGTATTGAAAGTCTTACAAAAGAACTAAAAAGCAAAGTCAGAACTTTATCCGAATTCCTCCGAAGTCTTCCTCGAACTCTACTAGACTAATACTACAAGTAGAGTGAGCTTGATTCCTTGCTTCGATGTGTGTTGGAGAGTAAGTGAGGTGCTCCTTAAATAGGCTTCAAGTGGCGGTAACTCTGATGCGAATTGACCACATTGCCCTTTGTAACCGCCATCAGGAGAGCATCTGGAACCTACACGTGGATGATCGGAGGGATTGGCGCTGAGCCTGGTTCGGACTAGGGTTGTTCGGCTGAACCACTCTGGCCTCCAACCGCCTCCAGCCTTCTCCAGTGACTGACAGGTGGGTCCTTATGATGGTTGGCAGTTGCAATGCCGGTTACTTCGACATCTGTCCTGCCAGGTGGCCCTCTCATCCACAAGCTTGCTTGAGAGTGAGGTTTTCTCCCACTTATCTTCTCTATTTTAATATATTTTCTCTACAAGTAAATATTTGCCAAGTACAAGTGGAAATAGATTATTCTGAAATAAATATGCATTGCAAGCATACCCAATTCTCCATTATTTTGGTAATATTGACGGTCAAAGTGTTGCAATAACGACCGTCAACACCCTTCTTTTCCTCGAAACGGGCGAAAAGGGTGATGATGAGGGGCTGACAGCTGCACCTCACATCACATTAAATACGACGGGGCAGGCGTTAGGCCTCTCACTCGGCATTAAATGCAGTAGTTAGCGGCTGATCTCGCTCTCCGCACTTCCCCTGGCAGAGAGAAGAGCGGGTAGTGAACGCAGGGGGTCCGGGCCAGCTCAATGAGTGGCAAGCCTCCATGTGGCCACGTCGCCGCCTAGGGCCTGAACCTCGGTAAGCTTCATTGGACTTGGCTTGGCCGCAAATAACTGGCTGTGGCATGCTCCCCAAGCCACGTGTCGCGTCCTCGCCATACCCCTGGACCCATATCATTGACACCTACCAAGGACAGAAACATCTCTTATTTTTATAATAGGTAAACATAAAGATAAAGATTTCATCTGGTGTAATTTTTAATTTATGACATCTCGGTACATGATAGTTAGTATATGTATGGACATTTGTGTGTATATTTATGGCAACCCTCTGGTATTATGTTAAATTTTGACAGAAAATTTCAGATGGATAAGACATGGATGTATGGTAACCTAAAATATAAGAAGTCGTTTCTGACGGAACTTTCAAATTTCATTACCACGACGAAGGCGCATGCAACCATTTTGGGTAGAAAGGAAATATTGTGTCCGTGTGTTGACTGCAAGAATAAGGTGGTGTTCACAAGTCCGGAAGCGATCAAGCCACTCTTCGTGAAGCGTGGTTTTATGTCAGACTACATAGTTTGGTGTTATCACGGCAAACATGTAGATGGAAACCTTGATGTTAGTAAGCAAGAAAATGTCGATATAGAGATGAACTTGTCTAACAACATTGATTTTGATCTGGAGGAAATGTTACGCCACGGCGAACCAAAAGTGTTGATATCTTCTGCGCGAGGATTAAAGAATTATGAGGTTTTGCAAAAGGCAGCAAGAGATTTATTGTAGGATAAAGATAAAGGTTGCTCAACGGAACACAGTGTTACGATCGGTGCTTGATCTCCTATGGTTGAAAGCTTCGAATTGTCGGACAATAGTTTCGATGAGTTATTGACTGTCCTTAGTAATATTCTCCTGAAGACAAATCTTTTACGAGCAAACACTTACTAGGCGAATAAACTTATATAAGTCCTTTGTCACTTGGTGTGCAAAAGATCTATGCATGTGAGAACCATTGTATCCTCTATTGCAAAGAACACATGGACTTGGTGAGGTGCTCGACATGTGGGACCAGTATGTACAAGTCGGCTAGAGATTCTTGGGATGGTGGCATGCCAGAAGATAATTCAGCGCCACATCAAAAGAGGAAAATTCCTGCCATGGTGATGTGGTGCCTGCCAGTGAATGATCGGATTAAGTGTTTGTACTCGAACCCTATGGACACTGAAATTATGAGATGGCATGAAGAGAACCATAGGAACGACGGGAAGCTCCGCCACTTGGCCAATGCTCGGTAGTGGAAAATTTTTGATGCAGAATACAATTTTTTTTGTCCGATCCAAGGAATATTAGATTTGCCTTGAGTACCAACAGGATGACCCATTTGGTGACTTGATTAGTTCACATAGACTTGGCCCATTCTACTAACAATGTACAACCTTCCCACGTGTATATGCCAGAAAAGGAGGTACATTTTATTGACCATCCTTATAAAGGGCCGAAGCAACCTAGAATCGATATAAATGTTTTTCTCAAACCATTTTATAGGACATGGCTGATTTGTGGAGTGAAGGGATGAAGGTATAAGAGGAGTACATCAAGGTGTACTTCATTTGCACAGTCATTATTGTCATCACCATTAACGACTTACCGACAATTTTTTTCCTATTGGGACAAATCAAAGGGAAGACGGGTTATGTAGCATGCGTGGACAATACAACCTGTACATATCTTTCCTCGTCAAGTAAATTGGTATACATGAAGCATCACCGGTTCCTAACCAGTAAGCACAAGTATAGGAGAAATGCAAGGCTATTTGACAATATAGTGGATGATGAATCTGCACACATACCTCGCAATGGCCAATGGGTTTTTAAGTTGACTATCAATCTGGAGGTTGTTTTAGGGAAGTCTAAAAAAAGTTAGAAAAAAGAACTAAGAAACCAAAAAAACAAATATGAACCTGTTGTGTCATTCAAGAAGCAGTACATCTTCTTTAAGCACTTCCCGTACTTGAAAGACCTAGATATCTGTAACTCCATCAATGTCATGCATCTTGAGAAGAATGTTTTTAAGAGCATTATGGGTGCGTTCAAATGTGACTAAATAAGCAAAATGGCAACTCGCTACAGTTCTTTCCCCCTTGATACGCTTTCCGAACTGTTAATCGGTATTATTTTTGGGTTTAAAAAATCAATATTTTTCAAATTTAGAAAAAACTAATACTTAATTAATAATACGTTAATGACTTTTTAGTTTTGTGTGTAACTATTGTTTTTTGCCACTATTCTGAACAACAACAAATGAACACAGCCTATAGGTACGTTGCTGGATATTCCGAGTAAGACTGAGGATGGTATTCGATCTCGCACCGATTTGGTCGATACCAGGAAGGAGATTCATCCCCAGCCCCAATAAAACGGAAAAATATTGTTACCTTCAGCAATCTTCACCTTAACACACGAAGGGAAGAGGGGGTTGCTTCTGTGCATGATGTGAGAGTTTCTACCGGGTTTTCATCTAACATCAAGAAACTAGTGTCAATGAAACACGTCTCTCTCTGGTACAATTCGCATGATTGTCTTGCCATGCCAACTACTTTTCTTCCTGTTACGATAAGGGCAATTCAACCAACGGACTATTACCACCAACGGTAAAAAAAGAGGCAACGGTCATCTCACGAAGCAAGGCAGCTATCAGGCCCATCAGGCCCACAAAGAAACACCCTGGACACCGCCGCAAGCCCACGCCTCCGCCACCGCCTCCTCATGCCCATCTCCGCCGGCGCCGGCCTCGAAGCCGCCACCGATGGCCATCGTCCCGCGTCTCTTCATCGCCGTCATCCTCCTCGCGCGCATCTTCGGCGGCGGCGCCGGCCTTCCTCCTCGCGGGAACAAACCCTAGATTCCGTTCTCCACCACGGTCCAAGGGAGACGATGCTGGGCTTCCGAGGCTCCGCGTCCATGGAGCGGGACGGCAGGGGCGGGGCATGGCATCGCCATGGAGCTCTACATCCGCGTCCTCCCTGCGGTGGCCGTTGGGGGCGGCCAGCCACTACTGCATGAGCAGGTAAGTTTTCTGCAATCATAAGAGTTCGATTTGGGTTTTTGGTTACCCGTTTTGGGCCTGTGTCTTTTTGCAGCTACGAGCGCTCGCCGTCTCCTTCCCTCCTCCTCCTCCGCTCACCGGAGCACCGACGCCGACTCTGCAATGCCCCGCCAGCGTCCGAGGAGGGGCGAACGCAGCATCGACGCGGCCATCGACCACTTCACCCCCATGGGCTACAGCTCCACCGACATCCACCCCGTCGTCAAGCAACTCCTCAGGGTGAGTGAACGAGCTCAGCTCCCTGGCCTTCCTCCTCCTCTTCTTCTTGTTCTTCTTGCCGACATTTCTTTCTTCTTCACTGAAAATTTTTGGGCATTGTCGCCAAAAACCCCATCTTTAGGGGATTTTTTTTTGTTGTTTTGGGGTTTTTGTTTTTTGGGGTGTCTAGAATTGCAAAATCGATGGTCCATCAACAAATCTCGTTTGCTGTTGTTCTTGGTGGTGAGTCCTGACTATAAATGTACCAAAGATCGTGCCTTTCCTTGCTTTCTTTCAGCCCCCTGTGAATCAAAGTGGTGATTTCGCTTTGTGTGTTTGTGAATTGTGACTGAGCAGGTGTACGGGGACAACGCGTGGCTGTTCCTGGAAGAAGACTCGTACCGCATTGTGCAGGAGACACTCTTCGAGAAGCAGGAGCATGAGGAGCAGCTTCAGGAGGAAGAAGGAGAAGAACAAGAAGAGGAAGAGCCTCAGATGCCCTACTTTCTTCTCTCGAGTCTTGATGATCATATAACTCCCATGCTTCTGAGTTTCTGACTATCCGCGTGTTGCTGTGGATCTGACCGTGATCTTTTAAATAAGCTATGAACATGCATGTTGAAATAATCACAATTAACGGAACATATATTTGTTTTTCTTGGCACTTTTAGTTCTAATCTATTGCAGAGTATGTACATTTCTAGTTCTAGAAATTATATTTGGTATCGAGGAATTTCGTTTCTTTTATTGTGCTTTCTTAAAACCTTGACACTGATCCTCTTATCTGAGACTAAATAATTTCTTTTATAAAACATTAGATTGTTCACGTAGTGTATTCAGTACATATGCTGCATTGATGCACATTCAACAAAACTTCAAATTTCTGCTGTACCAATAGTAACAGTAACATTATTAAACAGGGATGACTATATTTTTGTAAACATACTTCATGGCTGCAACTGCTGAAGCTATTTTTCATCTGATCATGTCCCTTTCTCTGTTGCAAAGGCTCTGCATTTTCCAGATCCATCCTTACCTTTTCTGGTTCACCCACTGCTGCCTAAAACATTATGATTTTGATATTCCCATTCTACCAATTTGAATGACATGACTTGGTTTGCAGCTCTAAACTGAATATTGCTTATTTGGTGTTTTCTGTTCTACAAAGTCAACTAAGCATAGTGATGTAATTACTAAATGGTAATTATATGTGAATAATGCAGCCACAGCTGGAACCACTGCAACAAATTGAGTTGGAAGAAGAAGAAGAAGCGCCTCAGATGGTATGTTTTCTTCATTCTGTTGCGTCCATCTCTTGATCATCTAGTTCGCATGTGGGCCTAGCCGTGTTTTTCTCCTTTTAAAACCTCTCTATATGTTAAAAGCAGGAGGAACAAAGCCAGCTTCAGCTGCTGCAAAAGGAGGACGACGTTCGAGAAGAAGAGGAGCCTCAGGTGGTCTCCTTTCTTCTATTTTCTTGCATTCATCTCTTGATGATCATCTAATCTACATGTTTCTAAGTTTCTCGCCATCTGTGTGTTGCTGTGGATCTTTTTAAAAATGTATGAACATGAATGTTAGAATAATCACAATAACAGATTATATATTTGTTATTTTACATTTTTAGTTCTTTTTTAAGAGTTTTACATTTTTAGTTCTAATATGCTGCAGAGTATGCATGTTTGTAGTTCTAGCAACTATATTTGGTACACAAGAATTTCTTTTATAAAACATAGAATGTTCATGTATTTAAAAAAATGCACATCAAAACTTTAAATATATGTTGTACCAATAGTAACATTGTATTTGTTCAGTTCTTAATTTCTTCAAATTATCCAACCTTTCGTGTCCTAAACAAACAGATATATCATATGTAATTTCTAAAAAAAAATCCAACCTATTTAGGGGCCTTGTTAATTTAAAAATGTCTTAATATTGATGAAGAAGTATACTTTACACCCAAATTTCCAATAACATATCGTTGTACAGCTTAAATGATTTTGTTTAGTAGTTCTGATGACTATAATACATGGACAGTGGATATTACGCATGGTTGGTTGCTAAATTATCAACCCTACACATCTTACACGGTGGCACTTATTAAAGGATTTGTAGATGATTTTTGAGGATTCAAATCCTATGGGAAATTTTCCTATGTACCCCTTTGAAACAAAGGAATGATGATTCCTAAATCCTTTGAAATTTCTATGGAATGGTTCAATGCTACTAGATTTTGGAGGAAATTCGCGTCTCTATATTTTGAGCTCTGGAAAATCAGCTCGCTCTTTTCTGTTCTCATTCATCCCTCTTACTGCTTACAGGGTAATTTGCAATGTCTTGGCAAAATTCTGTCTACAATACATGTTCCTCCTCATCCTATCAGGTACAATCCTATTTGGCTATTCTTTCGTTGCTTCCCATGATGAATGACATCATTGACATGATGACAATTGTAAGCATTTAACACAGAATGCATCCTTTTGTTCTCTTCTGTAAAATACCCATTTTTTGGGTCGAATACTGTTTATCAACTGTCAAGGAAAAGACATTGTTGTTTTATAGATTTGTTAGCTGAAGAGCAACAACACTATTTTTATTCTCATAGAAAATGCTTATATTATGATATGAGGACTAGCTGGATAATTATTTATTAATTTGTTTAATCTTGCAAGTAAAAAAGGGAAGGAACACTTGTGCTTTCCGGAAAAAATGTCACACTTAACCCTTTCCAATAAATCAGCCAAGTTTGTTTACTACTTATGGCTAGGAAGTGTATACATGGTATGGTCTTAGGATGGTAGCTACCTGTAGATTTTAACAGGGTCAGATCATGTGTCTTGAGGATTAAAAAATAGAATCGGTCAATCAACATATAAAACTAAGAGTGCCTTTAGATCGATTAAATCCAGGGGCGGATTTAATGTGGGTGCAGGGGGGAATCGAGTCCCCCCTACACCCAGCAAACCCATGGGAGACCCCCCGGAGCCCCCCCCTAAAAATTTTCGCCATACATGAGAGCCAAGAGGTTGGAAGAACAGGAGGAACTCTGAACCCCCATTTTCAGTTCCTGGATCCGCCCCTTTAAATCCCTTTTATTTCATATTTTTGATTTTTTAAAACTTAAGTTTTTTAAGTCTTACGTAAATCTTCTGTTTGTCAACTAAATATTTAGACTTGTTCAATCGGTCAATGTGTGGTTATGCTAGATGGCACACATTAGAAGCATACAAACAAGACATTTTCAGAGTTCTGAATTTTTTCTATTTCGTTCTTGTATGTGCTGACCATTGCAAATTTGTTAGTTTCACGAATTTGGCAAGATTTCAGATAATACAGCTAAGCTCAACGATGGAAAGGTAGCTGTAACACGTTCAGTTCTATGTCACGCGAGGCGTGGCATGGCGTCGCCATTCACAGCAGTTGTGCTTCTACTGCGGCTGCTTGGCAGTTAAAACTGAAGCCTCTACCATGCTAAACAGGTACAAAAGCCCTGTTATTCTATTGGTTGTTTCCCAGATAAGAGTTGGAATAAGATTGGCTTTTATTATTGTTGAAGCAGCCAAATCAAGCAGATTGATTTTGCTGCCTTTGTTTCTGTATGTATTTCTTATTTTGAAATGTCAGATTCGTTTTAGGTAATTAACTGATGACGAGTGTTTTTCCTTCTCTTGTCAGCGATTGAAGGATAGAAATCAAATGTGGATCCTGTATGCTTAGGGTTGTAGTATTAAGAGATGCTTTTTCCCCATTTTCTTCTTGTGCAGTAACTGAAACTTAAAAAGCAGGGGGGGGGTGTTCAGCTCTTGTGAGACTAAAAGAAGGTGCTGTTCTAGGATATCTTCAATTAATTTTTGATTAATTGTTAACTAGAGGTGCAACACACAAAGGCATTACCTGGTATATCTGTTGTAAAATTTCATATAGTTGTGCAATTTGGTTCAAGAGAACTAAGGCATGATCTGTTTCGTGAAATTCATGTCGCTGCAATAAAAATTTGTTGTAGGTTCTAGGTGCGAGTCATGTTGGTATGAGCTATTATATCCTAAATAATAGCTGCATTTGTTACTTTCCTTCTCTGCTCCACCTTCCAATGGCCCCAGTGAAATGCAGGTGTCGAGGTGTGTGGTCATGTCCTCCTTTCTGCCTCAGTGAACATTTACACCTGAAGCAGCAGTGTTTATACTATTATGTACACAAACTGTGCATGGAATGAATATAATTACATAGCTTGTTTTCCTCATTTTTATTGCCCACTACAAGTTGAATTTTCAGAACATGATCTAGGCATCATACACTGCATACATCTCTGCATTGATGGTCACCCCTCGCAGCTTGAGCGTCACACTTGCAGTATCTGATGGCCGACTTCTTGGTGAATGTGTAGCTGGAATGCCCATGGTTGTGACCCCTGTTAAGGTTTGATTTTCTTCTGAATAGTTCGGTGTCTCTTTGCTTCTCCTTTCTCATTGCTAGATCTAGCTGATTTAATGAGACAATGATGTCGATGATGATCCTGCTAAGAAAATACAGACCCATTACTTCTCTTATTAGAAGACACTAAATCATGTACCAATAAGGACTGGGCATTTGGACATGGTCAAAGACCTACATTTGCTGGCAGGCATCAAACACAGCAGAACATGGGTACAGTTCAGGAGGGAGGGAGGGAGATGAACTCACAGTTCCGAGGATTGCATTTTGTTACTTTATGCCTTTCGTCAGATATTTGATTGGTCATGCTTCCATTGCTGATTTGGTTTTCTGCTTTTCATTCTCTGTCATTCTCTTACTTTTTCTTGATAATTCTTGTTTATGGTGCAGCCTATAATCACCGTTTCATTTTGCCATGGATCCTGGAGGGCGATCTCATTTTCTATGGATGCCAAACAGTGAGGTTTCGCCAGTGTCTTTGAGCGCACCGTGGTTCTTCACTTACAGTTTATGCCAAACAGTGAGGTTTCATACTTATATAATGCTGGATTAATTAAGGTCAAGGAAAGTAGAAATTTGTGCAGTTCAATGATGTCCCTGGTGACATTTTCTTAGTTTATATAGGATGTTTCTCCATTTTATGTTTACTGAGAACTCTCTGGCACCCATGAGTATAGGGATTACAATGCTACTAATTTTCCTCCTCTATACATAATCTTGATGCCCGTCCAATGTTTTATTCTTCTGGCCTTTTACCTATTTACATCAACAACTATGGTGCAGAAACATTCTAAAATATCATATTGACTAAATTTTTGTTTGCAGCTAAAATTTTTATGCACATCAGGTTACATTCTTCCTTTATGGTTCAATTTCTTTCTATTATGAGCCTAATTTTGGTGGTGAACCCCTACATAAGTTCCCTGTTCTTGTGTTGAGTTGTGAGTTTTTATAAAATCTGGTTCTTCAAAGCCAACCATTTCCTTCATGTACCCTCTTGCTTTCTAGCCTTACATGTCTGGTTATGCTGAGTTCACAATGGGCTATAGGAAGTTTTCGGTTGTGCTTTTTTTCTGGATTCTAAGATTCTGGTAGATATTTTATGTTTTCACTTGTGATATTGAATAAGCATATAAATGATTAAGGCTAGGTATGAATGGGGCCAGATCTTGAATTTTTGGCCATGTATGTACGTACGTACGTATGTATTTATTTATTTATTTACTGACAATTTACATTTTCTTTGTTATATGCTGATGACATAGTTGAAGTTTAGGATTGGTGTTCTGTTTTCATTGTTTTGCGGTTGCTGTGTGCCGCTTACATCATCTAAATTTTGTGTTGCATCGTTTAATCCTGCTCCTTTGTGTTGTAATAATTATGTGAGTGATTAAACATTTTTAAGCAATCATGGTGGATTAAAATAGCTTCATAGACAATGTTGCACGAAAATGTCTCCTTTCAATTATACCTTGTATGATAGCCTTGAGTCCATATCCTTATCAGTAATAGCTTATTAGCAGAAAATTGGTGCTTAGTGAGCTGAAAAGATGTTTGGCAATCAACTAATGTTTTTATCTATCTAAGTTAATTTATCTAGGCAAGGAGATTTCTTATGCCCTCCCTATTTTTGCTTGCAGAGTATTAGTATACTTTTCTCACCTTACTTTTTTTGGCCATATATTCCAATTCTCAATTTATTTATTTATTTTAGGGACACAAGAGAACAAGACAATGAGAAAGAGGGAAAACACCATCAACTACCAAGGTGCTTGAGTTTGAAATTGGAGTTGAGTTTTTAAGATTCTCTCTCTTATTTGGTCCGCCGTGAGATTTAATTTGATTTCTATTCAGTAAAAGAGGTGGCTAATAAGAATCAAACCATTAAAATGTTTATGTTTCCTTGAATTTTTTGAGCAATTATTCATTTAAGCCTGCATGCGTTGTGAATCTGAGTGTTTATTTTTCTTTCCTTTGAAAAAGAACTCCATATGCAACTTTTTTTTTTTACTTGTTGAACCCATATAAATAGTGCAGAGGAGCATTGGATGTCTTATGTTCTTATTGTCTTATGATCTTATGTTCTTTTCTAATGCAGTTATGCTACATTCAAATTTCGATCCTGCATGCCTCTTCTTACTGATAGTTATCTTTACCTAGTGGTGGTGGCAGTGAATCTGCCACCCACTACTGGACAGCAGTTTTTTTTACAAGTTGATCCATATTACTTTCAGGTAATTATGGAACATCTCAATATTTGG
Organism: Leersia perrieri; assembly: GCA_000325765.3. Classification (NCBI taxonomy): domain Eukaryota; kingdom Viridiplantae; phylum Streptophyta; class Magnoliopsida; order Poales; family Poaceae; genus Leersia; species Leersia perrieri. The sequence continues at coordinate 5,139,902 of CM002482.1, read as the reverse complement.
TTCAAGCAGTTGAATATTAATTTTTTAAATAATCAAACACATGATACTAACATATATATTTGTTAAAAGAATTTTGTTTCTATCTACTATATTTTATTTTATCCATAGCAAAGCATGGATATTTTGCTAGTCTTCTATAATTTCATCAAATCCATTGATTCACTGTTGCACTGTTACATAGACTAGAGGAGAATTCTGCTCAGGACAGCTTTGCATAACTTGTAGAAGATGCTTGGATCATTCTAGGTAAGGGTCCATTGAATCTTAATGTTCCAATGTTTGTCAAAATGACCTTTTCTCCCCTCACGCTTGGCTGACACATTTATGATATACTTGGTGACAGATCACAATGAAGCTCATTCCTAGGAGAAAGCTTGTCAGCTTGCTCGCTGGCAAGCACCAAGATAGTGTACTCTGAATGAGGAGATTTGGAAGCTCGTGAAGCTTGTTTGTTTCATAGTTCGGTGTGATGCACTTCGCCTGATTTAAAAACGGATAAAGCTTCCTCAAATTTGGTCAGATCGTCTATTCATTGTTCTACACCTATAAATAATTCTCTCTTCCTTACAATCTTAAATTAAGATGTTGTATTTACATTTAAGTAATCCATTTACCTATTGTGATTTGTATTTTGTTAGAATAACAAAACTAAGGCTAAATTTTATTTTTTTTCTTGACTTTCTGTAACTTTGATATTTTTGTTTTGCCTAATCGATTTCAGAATCACACAGAGTCACAGAGTATTCTGCTTGTGGCATTTTTCCATAAACAAAAATGTATAGGTCCTATCACAGTTGGACAACCTCACAGGAATTACAGAATTACACAGTCACAGTTCTCTAAAATGTTATTGTCAAGCCCATGTCCATAAACAAATTTATCCCATTTCTTCCAAAATATATAGGTCCTATCACAGTTGAACAGCCTCACAAGAATTATTCCTGACTCAGATTTTGATATAGATAGTTGGCTATTGTAATATGTCATGCAATTTTCTGGACAAGCCTGTTATTGGCTCGTAGCATACCTGGTCATTTTACTCACAGAAAAGAGTGTTTTTCATTTTATAGCGGATATTCCTTTAGGCCTTGGAATTAGTTGTTGCTGTGGTAATGTTGAAATCTATTGCGTATTGGGTGAATTATGATGCTCTAATACTCTGCAAACCATGGTTTCTGAATTATTTCTGTGCACTAATTTGGTGTAGGTTGGTTAATTATTTTGAAGTATTTCGGTTGTTTGCTATAAGTTCTATGCAGGACAGTTTTGAATACCTTCTTTACTGGTTGGTTGAATGGGCTCTTTAGAGATCACAAAAATAATGAAAATGTGTGACATATATTATGCTCTAATAAATCTGTATATTTCTCTAGGTATTGGGCGTATATTCTAGACAATTAGTTGATGGTTTTGTGCCTAGTAAAATTGAACTTTTCTATTTATTTTGCTACTCCGGTTTTGGGTACTTTTGTATTCTAATGTTGGATACAAGGCTGTCATGAGATTGCTATATATCAAATTACTAACTTATTTACGGATAGTTCATTGTAACATATGTAGTAGCATCACATTTTCATTGTATTTTCTTCATTTGTCTGCCCTTTGCATAATTGATAAATTTACTTATTTTTTCTACATAACTATTTCATTGTAAGAATTTGTTATTTTGTTTCAAGTCATGCTTTCTACTATTCCGGTTACTTTGTTAGAATATTATTTGTTAAAATATTTTTAGGTAATTTGCTTACAGACTAATGCATACTGTTGTCTTGCCAGAATTATTTTATGCATCTCTTCTTCTAAGCCTGAGTATTTTTTTTCTCTTAGTATGGTAGCAACCCTTTGTGTTATTGAAATGAAGGTATGTGTTATTTTGGGGAGAGGCAGGATTTTAGTGCTATCGTTGTAGTTTTCACTTGCTACAAATATGCACAAGTTAAAAGCTCTCTTGAAGTTATGCAATCCAAAGGCCAGAACCATATTGAATATTAAGTTTCTAGAAGCTAGTAAAGGGAAATTTTTATGACAACAGTTAAACTATTATAAACATTCAATTTCTCCTTTTAGCATAATAACTATACAATGACTGTGTTTATGTGTACATATCTCAGCTCAAATTAGATTATTTGCTGAGGAATAAATATATTAAAAAATTTAAAGCATATTCCAAATGTAAAAAGGCTTCAAAATATATTTGTTATATAGTTATGATTGAAGATCTTTTAGTATAATCATGATTAGTCTGTTTACAACCACAGCAATGCAATCTCTTAAGTAGCCATATTAACAATATACAAGTAAATATTTTAGTATTTTTCAGCTTCATGACTTCCCTTTAATTTCTTTGTTATTCTGTCTTTTCCTAAAAATCCGTACAATTCCAAAGTTTCAGTTACTTTGTTTGTTAGTCTTTGACTGACTTGCTAATTGCGAGGCGTGGCGTGGCGTCGCCGACACCCTGCTCGTTGTCCTCCCCGCTGTGGCCGTTGGTGGGGGGCGGGGCTACAGGACGAAAGCCCTGTTCACAGCAGTTGTGCTTCTACTGCGGCTACTCCTTAGTTCAAACTGAAGCCTCTGCCATGCAAGACAGGTATGAAAGCCCTGTTATTCTATTGGTTGTTTCCCAGATAAGAGATGAAATAAGATTGGCTTCTTTATTGTTGAAGCAGCCAAATCAAGCAGATTGATTTTGCTGCCTTTGTTTCTGTATGTATTTTCTTATTTTGAAATATCAGATTCGTTTTAGGTAATTAACCAACGAGGAGTGTTTTTCCTTCTCTTGTCAGCAATTGAAGGATAGAAATCAAATGTGGATCCTGTATGCTTAGGGTTGCTTAGGTCATATTACATTTATTTGTAGTATTAAGAGATGCTTTTTCCCCGTTTTCTTCTTGTGCAGTAACTGGAACTTAAAAAGCAGGGGTGTTGTATTCAGCTCTTGTGAGACTAAAAGAAGGTACCGTTCTAGGATATCTTCAATTAATTTTTGATTAATTGTTAACTAGAGGTGCAACACACAAAAGCATTACCTTGTATATCTGTTGTAAAATTTTATATAGTTGTGCAATTTGGTTCGAGAGAACTACTAAAAACAGCTGGAAGGCATGATCTGTTTCGTGAAATTCATGTTGCTGCGCTAAAAATTTTTTGTAGGTTCTAGGTGCGAGTCATATGTTGGTATGAGCTATTATATCCTGAATAATAGCTGCAGTTGTTACTTTCCTTCTCTGCTTCTCCTTGCAATGGCCCCAGTGAAATGCAGGTGTCGAGATGTGTGGTCATGTCCCACTTTCTGCCCCAGTGAACATTATACTTGAAGCAGCAATTTTTATACTATTATGTACACAAACTGTGCATGGAATGAATATAATTACAAAAGTTTTTCCTCATTTTTATTGCCCACTACAAGCTGAATTTTCAGAACATAATCTAGGCATCATTCATACACTAGATACATCTCTGCATTGATGGTGACCCTCGCAGCTTGAGTGTCACACAGTATCTGATGGCCGATTTCTTGGTGGATGTGTAGCCAGAATGCCCATGGTTCTGACCTCCCCTGTTAAGGTTTGATTTTCTTCTGAATAGTTCGATGCCTCTTTGCATCTCCTTTCTCATTGCTAGATCTAGCCGATTTAATGAGACAACGATGTCGATGATGATCCTTCTAAGAAAATACGGACCCATTACTTCTCTTATTAGAAGACACTAAATCATGTACAAATAATGACTGGGCATTTGGACATGGTCAGAGACCTACATTTGCTGGCAGGCATGAGGCATCAAACACAGCAGAACATCGGTACAGTTCAGGAGGATGGGAGTGAGATGAACTCACAGTTCTGAGGATTGCATTTTGATTTTATGCGTGCCGTCAGATATTTGGTCGGTCGTGCTTCCTTTGCTGATTTGATCTTTTCATTCTCTGTCATTCTCTTACTTTTTCTAGATAATTCTTGTTTATGGTGCAGCCTATAATCACCGTTTCATTCTGCCATGGATCCTGCATGGTGATCTCATTTTCTATGGATGCCAGACAGTGAGGTTTCGCCAGTGTTTTTGAGCGCACCGTGGTTCTTCACTTACAGTTTAGCTCTCTCATATTCATCTCTTGCAGATATCCTTTTATACTTAAATAATGCTGGTAGAGCATTAAGTCAAGGAAAGTAGAAAGTTGTGCAGTGTGACATTTTCTTAGTGCACTAGCTTTATATAGGATGTTTCTCCATTTTATGTTTACTGAGAACTCTCTGGCACCCATGAGTATAGGGATTACAATGCTACTAATTTTCCTCCTCTATACATAATCTTGATGCCCTTCCAATGTGGCCTTTAACCTGTTTACATCAACAACTATGGTCTAGAAACATTCTAAAATACCCTATTGACTAAATTTTTGTTTGCATCAAAAATTTTTGTGCACATCAGGTTATATTGATTCTATATATTTTAATACATGTTTGCTACTTTACAGGTACTAGGTCCCATAATATAGCAAGTTTTAGCTTTTGCACGGGTATTAAGAAGAGTGATAAAAAGACTTGGTTGTCTTCTTGAGATGAGTGAGGTAAAGGCCCGGACTACTCACAAGCTGTAATAAAGACAATAAATAGTAGGGGCAATGTGGGTAGTTTAGTGGTAAAGACAAATTTGAATCCTAAAACTTGCTATATTTTGGGACGGATCGGGAATAGTTAGTAGGATACCTATGAAGTTTTTAGTAGGATACCTATGAAGTTTCTAATGAAACACCCTTCTTTACTGGTTGAATGAGATCTTACAAGATGGACCCAGAGGTGGTGAACTCGTTAAGGGCCTTGTCGGGTCCACCGTCTATGGCCTTCAAGAGTCAAGACAGTGCAAGAGGTTCCTTCTTAACCAGGTTCACTATCTGCCTACGCTCGTCCTCTCTTACTCTTGTTGAACCACTTGTCCTGTGGAATTGGCACTAGAAGCAATAGCTGGAGATCCTGTTATGCATGTAATAATGGCCTAATGGGGAATTTTTGTTGATCCGTGACTAGAAGTTGCTCGATTGAAGTTTTAGTGGTGTTTTCTAGGTACATCTAATGTTTTTCAGCAGGGTTTTATATATAGGAGTCTGAAGTATGTGATGCTAGATAGAATCCCTATTTGTAGGCCGGTTTTGTGTGCATTTTGTGGATGCTTAACTGATTAAGCTGGATCCACCCTGAAAGCTAAATTTGCTTTCTTTGTTGTTTTAGCAATTTTTTCATATAGATCCAAAGTTTTTTTTTCCCTGTAGACCAATAACGGAAAGCTGCAACCTGTGAATAATAAGGACATTTTGATGTTTGCCTGATTACATGCTTATAACCTATTAGAAGAAAAACTGGTTTAGATTCTAACATCCTGAAAAACTTAATAGTTCCATATTATGGACATTCAAAAAATATTTGACGCTTATTTTGAAGTCACTCTGAGATGAAAACCCTGGAAAATATCACAAACTGTGATCCTGTTGTAAGGACACACAACAAACAACTTTGGGCGTGTTAATATCAATCTTGTATATCCTGGTCTGTTGTTTTCGGTGCTAAATGCTGTGGTTCATGTTGGCTCTGTAGCTTGGAATGAGCTTAACTCTTTTTCCTTGAGGGTTAATTTACATCTATGCACTGACTTGAGATATCTCTCATTTACATATATGAGGATTATCATCTTTCTAGGACAGTGGTTGCCTTGTTCATACTGCATTTTTATTTTTTGTAGTCTCTCCTTTGCAAATATTTTTTTATAACAATTTGCCTATGCCTTGTTCTAATATTGTTTTGTGAGATTGAATTGACAGTAAGTTTGTTGGTACTCTTTTGTCTATAAGCTTTAGTACTGTGTCAATTGGTGGAGAGTATCTTGCTCTTTTACTTAATTTATCTGTAAGCTTGACTGCTGAGTCAATTTTCGGATAGTTTCATTGTTTCTTGCTACAATTTATAAACATTGCTTTCATACAGCCTGGCGAGGCATACATATTAGATGCATACAATTCATGATGACTGAATGCCTGATTTATTTTGTCTATAATTTCTCTGTATGCTTTGCTATTTTGTTAGTTCTGTCTTTTTTGTTAACACCTAGTCCTGATAATTTGTCAGTCTTGTCTAATTTGTTTTGTTTTGTCAGAACTTTTTAGTTTTATCAGCTAGTAGTAGCCTAAATTTTCAAGGGCAGTATCACTCAGATCCGTTTTTCACTAAGCTCTGAATTTCCGTGAGGGACAAGCTTATTTTAACTGATGAATATTTTTAGTTTTATCTGCATGTTCTTTTAATTTTTTTCCTGGCTGTCAAATTTTGTCAAGTTATGGACAGTAGATCAAGTTTTGAGCACTTGTAATGTTGTCAGCACTTTTGGTACATATGTGTCTGTATGAGTTTCTGCTGATTGGTTATAGCGATGGCAGTTCAAGCTCTGACTATGTCAAGAACCTGCTCAAGGACTCCCATGGTGTGCTAAAGAGCGGGGACCAGGACTTTGTCGATCGCTGCGGCTAGGCCATGATCACCTGCTTGCTGGAGTCCCATATCAGTGGCCTGTAAGTGCAGCAATAAGCTCACCTCTCCTTCCATCCACAGTAGTAAGGTTCTTTCTGTTTTTCTCTTATCAGTCAATATGCCATACTCATCATTTTAGTACTAACAGTTGAGTTTCTACATTGCATCTGAATTTCTTCAAGATTGTAATATTGGAAAGGCACCATTGCATAAGCGTGAATTATTTTCTACAGTGGGATGGTGGTGATGGTTAGGCATTCTTTCCCTTCCTCCTTTTACTTCTTTGATGCCATGATAATATTTTCTTTAGCTTGTATCATTCTTCACCCTTCCATCAAATAGCCATACTCATAGGATAACAATGTTAATCATGTCGTAAGTTTGAAATGAGCTCTTTACTTCCTTGATATGTTGTCTTTCTGAACCATACTTATTTCAAGGTTCATTTTTTGTGTGGGATGAATTTACATGATTGGAAAACCCTATTCTAATGTTGATTTATGTGACATGGTAAGGTAGGAGGTGAATACTTGGAGATGTTTTATTCCAAAGTGCTGCCATGAAAACCAGGTCACTACATTCTTCCTTTATGGTTCAATTTCTTCCTATTATGAGCCTAATTTTGGTGGTGAACCCCTACATCTGTTCCCTGCTCTTGTGTTGAGTTGTGAGTTCTTATAAAATCTGGTTCTTCAAAGCCAACCATTTCCTTCATGTACCCTCTTGCTTTCTAGCCTTACATGTCTGGTTATGCTGAGTTCACAATGGGCTTATGCGTCCGCCCACCAGGCATTCCTTCCTGAAACCCAGTTCTAAATGTGTATACCCCTATCCTAGAGGTAGTCTATATTATTGCTTTATGTAGTTCAGTTGAGTTTGTGTCATCTTGTTGTTTCAGTTTTAGTTCAATATGACCAGTCCATACATAAAAAAATAGTGAACCTATACCATCCTTCTGAATACTTTGAACCCATTGACACTAGCTATAGGAAATTGCTCTTGGGCTTTGCACATTGTGAAACTTCGAATAACTATATCTTATCATAGCAAAAGAGAAACGTAAGAAAAAAGAAGTCCTGTAGGAAAAAAAAGGAAATTATAAAATGGGCTGCTGTCATTCCTTGTTTGGTGCAAATCTTGTAGCCCAATCCTGAATTAGAGCAATCAGCTAGCGTCCTTGTACTTTTGCAACACGAGCTTTGGTTTTAAAATGTGTGAGTTTGCGTCATCTTGTAGTTTCAGTTTTAGTTCAGTGTGTTGGCTCTAGTCTAGTGAACCTATTCCATCCTTCGTGAATACTTTGAACCCTTTGAGACTAGCTGTAGGAAGTTGCTCTTGGGCTTTGCACATTGTGTGCTACTTTGAATAATCATAGCTTCCATCATTGTGCAATCTGGTGTGCTGATCCCAGTAGCAAAAAGAAAAGTTCAAAAAAAAGAAGTTCAGAAAGAAAAAGTTCAGCAGAAAGAAGAAAGGGAGCTAGAAAATGTGTTGTGATCATTACTTGTTCAGTGCAAATCTCGTAGCCCTATTTTGAATAGAGCAATCAGTTAGCGTCTCTCCTTGTACTTTTGCGACACGAGCTTTGGTTTTGTGTGATAGCTCACTCCTTGGTTGCATAAGTCCCATTATCTTTATGGGAGTTGCTATATAAGTCACTTGTATCTTGTGGTGCAGACATCAATTTCAGGGCCTTTGCCTTTACCCCGAGACATTTTTATTGGCTGTACTACCACCTCCTATCGCGTGAGTCCATCATCTCCCTCTCCCCTGGACATTATTTTCTCAATGGTTGGAATGTGAAGTGCTAATAATTTTACTAGAACCACTTCTCAACATGATAAAATATATTAGGCAGGTGAACCACTTCATGCCTACCTTAAGCTCCAGATAAGCCTTAGAAATTAGGATAAAAATTGGCCAACTGAAGATTGAGCCCTTCAAGTAAATTTTTGAGTGACTGAGTGACTATCTGAGGAGTGAGTGTAGTACCGGGAATTTTTTGTTACTAGGCAGCACAACCTAAAAACTCCGAGTGTAACCTGTACAGGGAGGGACTGGAGTTTCCTCATCGATGCCATTCCGTTCTTCAACTGCAAAAGATAAAGGGGTGTTAGCCACAAGAAAATCCCTCGTGTATGAAGTTTTGATTTTGAAGTTTGGTTTATATGGACAATTATCATATAGGAAGTAGGATTTAGATTTAAGCCTTATGAATATTTTTACATTGAACAATACATACTTGGAACTAATGATGTAGTGTGATTTGACTGCAACACGTTATTGTTTTTATGTCCAACAATTTCTTGGATGTGTGCTGCCTTGACCAAGCTAGCTTTCCATACTGCAGTGTTGATGTGAAGTTTGATTACCACTATTCAGTTTCTAGACTAAGAATAAGTTGCATGGTTATTGTTAGCAACAATGTCAATTTCTATTCCTTCACTCTTCTATACTATTACTGTTTTGTCTTGGATTTTTTGTTGTTGACACAAGCAGCAGACAGACCTAGCCTCGACGTAGCGAAGCAAAGTGAGCACATACGGGTGGGTAGCGGCGACCATGAACTGGAGCGGCGATGGTATGGTAGCAATCCTTTGTGTTATTAAAATAAAGGTATGTGTTATTTTGGGGAGAGGTAGGATTTTAATGCTGTCGTATTTTTCACTTGCTACAAATACGTACAAGTTATTAAGCTCTCTTGAAGTTCTCTAATCCAAAGGCCAGAACCATATCAAATACTAAATTTCTAGAAGCTTGTAAAGTGAAGTCTTTGTGATAGCAGTTAAACTATCAAACATTCCATTTCTTCTTTTAGCCCAATAAGTACCCAAGGGCTATCTTTATGTGTATATATCTCTGCTCAGTTTAGATTATTTGCCGAGGAATAAAAATATTAAAGAATTTAAAGCATATTCCACATTAAAATGTTTATGTCTCCTGGAACTTTTTGAGCAATTATTCATTATTACACAGATGCAAAATGCATGGTATTGTTCCTAATAGCATTCCAAAGCTATCTAAGATCCAGCTATGATACCTGTTTATATATTATAAACAATTGAAAACAAAGTGTTGGCTTTGCTGTGCTTTTTCTCTGGATTGTAAGGTTCTGGTAGATATTTTGTGTTTTCACTTGTAATATTGAATAGGCATATAAATGAATAAGTCCAGGTATGAATAGGGCTCGGTCTTGAATTTTTGGCCGCTTTAATGTATATATATACTTCTACAAAACAAGTTTTCAACATTATGTACATTTTCTTCTTAGCTTACAAAAGACTATTGTGCCATAGGAGTCTACTGCTGATGTGCACCTCAGTTGAGTTCCATAATATATTAGTTGGCAAAACTTATGGGGATGTTGGATGAGGTGTGTGAATCTGTTGCCCTTCTATTTCTTTAAAAAAGTTTCATTGCACCTATCTATACTTCGCTTATCATATTGAAATAAAAAAGTTTGGTTTTATTGGGTAAATGTTGTACCAACAACCTGCAGCAAGATCAAAAAACCTTTCCAAAAGGTTAAATTCATTTATACATTTGTCTAGTGGTTATTGCAGTCTCATATATGTCAAAAATTTATTGCATTGTCCTGTCTTCTGTTGTGTCTTACAAAAGATGTAGTTGGAAGAATCCTCACCAAATCTGTGTTTTAGATATGATGTGACATTAATCGGGAGCTGAGGGGATAGATGGATGGATGTATGAGATTGTTTGAGTAAGCTTAGAGGAGAAGGAAGTTCGCTGTTTTTCTAGGTATTTTAAAGAGCTACCGAAGTGGATCAAGACAGCTAGACATCAGATATTGCTACATCTGGCGGTTGGATAGAAAGACTAGGATCAACCCGCAAAGTAAGTGCTTATGTTATCCATTTACCGACAGTTTACATTTTCTTTGTTATTTGCTGATGGCATAGTTGAAATTCAGGATTGAAGTTCTGTTTTCATTGTTTTGTGATTGCTGTGTGCCACTTAGAGCATCTAAGTTGTGTCATTGTGTGTTGCATCGTTGAAATTGGAATAATTATGTGAGCGATTAGACGATTTACAACAAAAATGGTGGATTAAAATAGCTTCATAGACGATTTACAACAAAAGGAGATTTCGGAACATCCCAAATATCTTGGTCGCCAAACACTCAAACGGGAAAGAACTTGAGGAGATGAACAAAGCTAATACCAAGATACAGGAAGAACTTGTAGAACAAAAGAACACAATTAGTGAGTATAGTGTCTGGTAGCTCCATATCAATACCATATGCTCTATTTTAATACATAGTACGAACTATTAGAGTTCAGGAATGTCTAATTGCCGAAGTGTGAGGTATGCAGTCAAATTTGGTTTTCGTAGAGGCCAAGTCAAAGGAGGCTAAATTGCAATCAGATGTGCATAATAATCTGTTCCTTTATGAGTATATGCATTCCCTTATGATTTTAATAGTTGCATTGCTTTCTTATAGGTCCAGGGAATGGATGAAAAACTAAATTGAGTGGTGTTATCTTAATGAAACCTGATGACGAGAAGATTAGTGAAGATATCTTCTCTGAGAAAGTTAACCATTGGAAAATGCGAAAGAGGACGTTCAAGGACCTATGGGATACATTGAGAACAGCCATAAATGGCTAAAGATTTTTGGTGCATTTCTTTTATTATTTTTACCTTGCACCTGCACTTAGTACCCATTAGATGCTCTACCAAAGTAGTCAAAATAAATTTTGTTTTGCCAGATTCTCGGATTTTTTAGAAGTTGCTCATCTCTTTTGTTGCTATCGCAACTCACTGTACTCGCTATGCTTTCCTCTTGTTTGCTGCAAGTTCTTACTTTTATCTTTGCAGAGACAAGGAGTTGGTGCTTCAGAGAACTGGTTGTACACAAAGAGGTTTACTGAAAATAAATCATGTGTGGCTGGCTCACCTCTTTGACCGATGGCTTCCTGGAGAACAATCGTGGAATGGGCACCTCAATCCTTTTAGCATGTGAAATGCATTTTGGTCATGATAATGCTGCACTTAGATACCTATAATTTTTCCTGCCAAAACGCATTACATATGATTACAATTTGTTAGGATTAAAATCATGAAATAAAATGTTCTGTTGTGAATTGTCTGAAGGTATAATTAATTCAGAGATGGTGTATTCCAAAAGGAATTAGTTTTTATAACAAAACCCTTTTATTTCTCTGTCTTTTGTCAATCTTTCAAGGCACTTCATGGTTGATTTATTCATCTTTTCTATTTTAACTCTTATTTCAGGTTGAGGGTGAGTTTCAAAAGCTTACAAGAAAGGAATGCCAGAAGCAATGTATGTTTGGAATTTATACTGCATCCAAAATTGCATTTAATTGTTAAATGGATTTTTAATGTCACTTGCTGCTCTGTTGCTAACTTGACATGCTATATGCAGATTCCTTAAATTTTATAGCTCGTCTGCAACCTCTGGTTTCATATCTTTACGGAAGGTTGCTTTTCACCAATGCATCTTTCATTACCAAGTAATCTGTGAATTCTTTTAACTGCAAAGCAATAATCGTGTTTTCCAGTCATCTAAAAGATCTGCAATAACAAAGCAATTATCTGTGAACACTGACCTCAGCTTAGTATTGGATATGAGTTTTATGGTATTGCAATTTTCAAATAGTTGAAATGGAAGGTGTGAGAAATTGTTGAGAAATGTTGCTCTAGTAGGCTGGTAACTTTTTGCTCTTATTGAAATGGAAGATACACCGAAATGCTTAGAAATTTTTTTTTTTGCATGTAAAGCAATCAGTTGTAAATTTATGTTCCACTTTTCCTGTATTATCTAAGCAATTATCATTGTATAACTTGAATCCATTATCATGCTTACACGTGTGTTTTCGTGAATGACTTCGCAGCCTAGCCATTGTGCATTACAAAATAGAACAATTAAATGCAACAGATATCACTTCTTACACCATGTTTTTAATCTTTTCTTACCGTTGTAAATGATCTGTTCTATTTTGAATCTCACTCACAATCTTTACTACATTTCTCAGTAATCTTTTACATTATAAACACTGATATCACTTCTTACACCATGTTTTTAATTTTTTTAAAAAAAATTCCTTCTTTTTTCATCAAAAAAAACGTCTTACCGCGGTTACCACGCGGTTCCCTCCATACCACGGTTTGAATTCAAATTTGTTTAATTTGAATTCGTCTTGGCAAGCCGCTGTAACCGCGCTACCGCTGGGGTGCGGTAAGGGGAGCGCCGAGGGGATGTCGAACCCTGATGTGTAGGAGTACTTAGATATGGTGTTTTCCTAGGAAAAACAAAGTAGAACAGTTTCAAATTATTTGCAAAGGTGTTTTACACAGAAAAAGTGAGTCCTACTGCTTACGTTACAAGAAAAGGTGTATGATTTGAGTCATCGGCCTGTCTGTATTAATTAAAGACCATCATGTATGATTTGAGCTGTTTGAAAGGTGCCCATCTCCTGTTTCCTCTTGGTTTGGTACAAAATTATCAAGAGAATCTCCACTGGCATTTGTTCATAGTGAATTGTGGTTTTTCTTTTCTTTTCGGATCTAAACAATGCTGTTGTCAGAGCTGAATGAATTTTGACAATGTAGGTGATATTGCTATAAAATTGTACTGTGCTTTTGTGTGGTCGATGTAGGTGATATTTTTATTTTGACAAGAAGGTAGCTGGTGCTATTTAATATGCCTGGGCGCCTTAAATTTCAGTTGTTTGCTGAAGGTCATCATCAGGAAGATTTGCTACTTTTTCAACAAGATATCTAAGAAACTTTGGATCTAGAAGAACTAGCAGAGCTGCTCATATTTCAGATGGACTACGCGCCAACTTGAAATGTGTTTACCTTTGTCATTCTTCGGTATGATGGTTCATCTAACGGTTCACATTATCCCTTTGATCTTCGAATTAGGTCCATTATACCTGCATCAAATGTGGACGTACAAATGCTACATGGGCATACTAAAAGGTCTAGGTATGGAACCATTCTCATCCACAGGGGTTGATGATATAGGGTTACACCACTGAAGAGGTTGTCAAGTGTTGTATAGATTACTTGGAAGCTATCCATCATATTGGTATACCCGTTCCTTGTCATCTATGCAGACTGTTTGCAAGGGGTTTAGCTAGCAGTGGGCCCCACAGCCCTCTGGGACCCACATGTTAGCCTCCCACACTCCCAAACCATGTCCACCGCCTCTCTAGCCCAATGGATTGACGGGTGGCACAATGAGTGCCAGCCACCCCTCTCTTCCACCCACACACTCCACTTCACTCTTCCCTTCTTTTGCAAGCCAAAACACCAGGGTGAACGGCATTGCCTCGTCTCCATGTTCCAAACCCTAACCACCCCTTTCCAAGCAGAGAACACCATGGTTGAGCTCATCTTCCTCGGTACCAGTGAGATCTCCACCGTCGGATCGCGTCTCTGGTGAGCTTCGCCGCAACCCGAGCCGTGGAATGTGCTCCCCTAACCATGCCTGTCCTATCTGTGCCCCTTCTATTCTAGATGCTCGCAGTCCAGCAATTGGCGATGCCGGCGTTCTCGCCGCCGGCCATCTGAGCAATCCGCCACCGCTTCGACCGCCGTTCCTCACCGCCGGAGCCACATCCCACTGTTGTGCTTCATCGACGACTCCGCCTCGACCCCAATGAGGTTCGGCTGCAAGAAATCGAGCCGAGACGGAATGCCGGAACGCCGTCACACCGTCTCCCCCTTTCTTCGGCTGTCATCGCTGCCATAGCCGATCTCCCTCTCGGTGAGCCTCCGGCCAAATCCTTCTGTTTCCACCATCCTTGGCACTCCTAAAACCTCTGCATGCTTCGGTTCTAGCTTCTCCAGGGCTGAGACAAGCTGCCGACGTCGACCTCGAAGCTCCTCTGCTGCCGACACTTGCCAGACCTCGCCACCACCAGAACGAAGCTTGGTGAGCACCGATCTACCCTAACATGCACGCATGGATCCGCCCAAAAATCGACCCAAAACCGAAAAGCACATGCATGCCGAGAGCCGCCGCCGCCGCGACTCGCCGCTGGCGCGATTTCGGCCATCTCCGAGAACAGCACGAGCACCTATCACTTCGTCTCACCCACGCGCATATTTTCTCTTTTGGAACCGTGTCCTACCTCGCCGCATGTTCGCCGGCGACGCCACCATGAAGCTCGCCGGCTTCTCCGCGAGAGCACGTGCTTGGCGCCGTGCCACTGGCCGGTGGGCCCGGTCGGTCAGCCGCGCAGGCCCCTCCCTGTGCGAGTTTAAAACTCGCGGGGGCTCTTCCACAAAACCGCCGCCGCTGACGCGTGGTTCCCCATGGAGCGCGGGTTGATTCCCATTTTCTTTGAGGACCTTTGTGCAAAGTGCCTCTCACTGACTGGTGGAACCGGTTGGAATTAAAATTTGGAAAATGATTTCTAAAATATGTTTCAAATAGAAAATGTGCCAAACTTCTAAAATCTATAGAAAATTCATCTTAACTCCAAAAATGGTGAAACCAATTTTGTTGTGTTCATAAAACTGTGAAAACTTTGATGAAAGTTGTTAAGTTCATAATAAATGGAATATAGATCTAAAAATTGTGAAACCACTTCCGATAAACTTCTAAAATCATGTTCTACAACTTTGTTTCAGGATGCATGCTCACTTTCTGTACAAAATATTTCTTAATGGAACTTTGCCTATCTCTCAGTTAAAAATTGATAAAATATAAATTCCTTCACCATGCATCAACCGGGACCAGTACACAGCCACTGCATAAGTTTCATGTCTTTTGGTTTTTATGCATTTTTTATATTTACTCGTGTAAAATCGTATAGAGAACGAACCAGTA
Organism: Leersia perrieri; assembly: GCA_000325765.3. Classification (NCBI taxonomy): domain Eukaryota; kingdom Viridiplantae; phylum Streptophyta; class Magnoliopsida; order Poales; family Poaceae; genus Leersia; species Leersia perrieri. The sequence goes on along the minus strand of CM002482.1, from coordinate 5,124,563 downwards.
GTCGAGGAGGAGTGTGAGCCTGTCGACGACTAGGCAGAGGAGTACGCTGAAGAAGGCAAGTTGCTCCTCCTTTGACCACACTGAACCTATGATTTATTTGGGCTAAATGTTTCTATTGCAAATTGCATGCGTTAGCTAGACTTGATTTCGGTAAAAAACTTATTTAAATGGAGGAATGGTAATTATGACCTACCTGCTGCAATTACATGCTGATTGTAACCTTAGAGTGCTTTTGAGGACAATTATAATGCTCATTTGGGATTATTACTTACTTATTATGCCGCCATACGCTTGCCTACTGTTCCCGCTTTATTATCATAATTTGTAATTTTTTTGTGAACATGAAAATGAGTGTTTTGCTACCCTCTGGACAGAGGGTTTGAAATGGAGAATGTCGTGAACTGAAATGGAGATAATTTATTTTTAGACTTGGACGGCGAGTGGTGCACACATGGTGTAGTTGTGTACCGATAGGTGAAGCGTTCGTCCGAGTCGATTAAGGACATTCACTTTATGTTACCAACTAATAATAACCGTACAAACCACATGTACCATTTATGGGATGGTCTTAACCTATTAAGTTGTTTAGAGTTTAGCCTTGCATTTTGGTAGGCTGGAGAGTACGGTTCCACCTAGGGATTACCCTAGTCGGTTTGCCAGAGGGTTGGCCGGTATGCTTACTGCTGGAACTTTAAATTAATTGCTTGTCGCCAAGTACTATTTTAGATTTATGTAAGACTTATTTATGCACTATGCTTAGAACCACTTATCATTTTGGATATGACGGCTTGAGATGATTTATGTGAGACTATGTTGCATTTCCTAGGCGACTAGTTGCACATGGGGATGGGTATGAAATGGCTAGGATAACCATGGAATATGCTTTTGTTGAGATGGAGTCTCTGGGGTATGTGTTTGGTCGCCACCATCGAGTGGTTTGACGAGCATATGACGGTGATGTGCACAGGGTGGCCTGATCTTTCGGTGAGTTGATGATAACTACGATTTGTGGAAAAGATACTGATGATTCGACTACAACCGTATGAGACGTTGTTGTGTTGCGCCTTAACGATCGATACAACTCTCCAGGGATTGTTGATCTTGCCGGTGCATATCAACCTATTCCTGCAAGCAATCGAGAACAAGCAAAAACAAGATAAAAGCAACTGAGTTGCAAGATAAACAAGACGCACAAATGTAAATCTCTATTACGGTGGCGTTCCGTAAATAAGTATCCGAGTGGTGGCTCCCACACACACGTGTACAAGGAAGTAGAAAAGCTAAACTTACAAAAACAAAACCCAAATAACCCTTAAGGGGTAACTAACTATTAATAGGAGTAGGAGGAAGTATTAGGGGTCTCTAGGGTCGTGCTTCACCAGGTTGGGGCGCACACCACTTGGGCCCCACTTGGGCCGGGGTCCCAAACAAAGTTACAAGTCCACTGGCCCATTATAGGTGGCACAACACCTTTTTTCCTCGATTCCTGAGGAATTAGATATGATATGGCAATGAGGATGGATCCATTGGAAAGAGGACTCCAAGAGCTTTCCATCAAGTACTTATGGGCCTTAAATAGAGCTCGTATGTAGAATTGGTGGCTGTTTGAATTCAGCGTTGTAGCGGGTGGCCGAATTGGATTCTAGAATTTAATGGGCTTCATCTTCATCGGGTAGTATATCAATTGGTGCAGTTGCAAAAGTGTAGGGCAACATTGAGCGATTTGATCGCTCTCCTTCTTCAGAACTAACCTGCATTATTGCACCAAAACAAAACAAACTGGAAGTAATATCGGTCGTCCTAATACTACTCACTTGGTTGCATTTTCCTGGTAGAATAACATCGGTTGGCATATCTGAACAAATGTAAACTTTCTGCACCAAATAAACACCTCTATCGTTACAATTGCCAAAGATATGAAGAATTGCATTACTTACTTGGACATGGCAAAAAAAAAATTAGCCACTAGTTTCTCTTTCAAACAATTCAGCTCACAAAAGTTATCGCGCTGAAGATAGCCCAAAGTATTTAAAGAAGATAACTTGTCAAGATCATCAGTCTCGCTAGCACCATGAATAACATGCTTAAAAGCAGAACATAAAGTAGAAATAACATGTTCATTCGCTAGTTGTGGAATGGATATAAGTGAAGCATTATCACACAACTCTTCTTTATCACAAGGAGCGGAATGCAAATCGACTTGTGACAAAGGCAAATAATGAAAAGAAGGTTCCACTAAAATTTGCTCTGTACTAGCATAGATAGTGGAAAAATGTAATTCATTCAAAGCATACTCACCTTGAGTAATTTCAGCAACATGTAACTTACCATTTATGCCCTCTTCAGATAATGTAGGTGCATCAGCCTTCTCGTCGTCCTTCGTGAGCAATTGGAATTGCATCTCAATCAGATCATTCTCCTTCTTTTTGTGAATGTTACCAACTCCCTGCAAAATGTTACTAACAGATGGTACAAGCATAGACTGTTGCTCCGTTGGGTTCTCCAAAATTTTGTGCTCAACATTGAAAGCAAGCATGAACAACTGGCCAATATGATTATAAGTCACATTAACAAGCCTAGCCTAAACATTAACAAGCCCTTTGAAAAATCTACACAATGTGTTCTCATTAAATTCTTGTAAACCACTAGAAGTGCTACAAATTTTAAATTCATGAAAGTACTCCGCACAGTTTTGTCACCTTGTTTTAGACGTTCAAATTTCTCAAGGAGAGCACATCTATAGAGTATGATAACACAAATCTTTTTCTCATCAGTATTTTACATTCACCCCAAGTTTCAAGCTTATTACCCACGGTATGCCACTAAAAAGATGCAGAACCGGTACATATATTACTAGCAGCCTTAATCATTTGAGAATTACAAAAATCATACTCATCAAATTGTTTGTCTATGGCTAGCTCTCAATTAACATACGCAGTAGAATCATACTTTCCATCAAAAGATGGCAAATCAGACTTTACTCTTGCAAGATTATAATTATGTACCTGATCTGTGTCATGTTTATCAGTCCTCATGACTTGACGACGATGTCGATGTTGAGTATAGTTATCCCAATTGTCTTGCGTATCCCTATTATTGTTAGTAGAAAACAAGAAACATATACAGGAATATATACGTTCTTATCAACAACAAGGTAGTGGAGGCTCAAAAATCACGTAAACTCAAGCTTTATACCAAGCTCTTATAACTTCTCACCAATACAAGCTGGATGGTGTCCACACCGACTCAACCAAGCACCCAATAGAGTTGGTTGTATCGATGCTTTGGCACACACGTTCACAATCTGTTTAGCTGCAGTCTAATCTGTGGAGCTCTTGATGAGGACATCCTCCACCATTACCCGCTGACAAAGACGCAACACACAACTATCTAGTGCAGTTGTAACGTCTAGTACGGTTGTAGTCGGGCGGCGAACGTGTGAGCCTCTGAATAATCCCACCTTGCTTAGCTAGGGAGGAGGAAGCCACCTTAAAAGGGAGAGCCACCCTTCCCCTATCAGACTAGTCTTTTAGGGAGATTGGGCCTTTTCCCGAGTGGGTGCGCCGGAGTT
>CM002482.1:5106138-5120892 GCA_000325765.3 Leersia perrieri | reverse complement strand
TGGTTCGGTTGATCGTGCTCCGCCAAGATCACGAACAGCCTCTGGAGTGGGTGTAACGATCGCTAAGGCGCAACGGTTCGCGGACAGTTGTAGTCGGGTTGCCCACTTCCTATCCAACCAATCGATTTATCCCTCTCATCGAAAGATCGGGACACCTGAGAGTATATCAATGGGAGATGAGAGTTTCGGACTAAATAGTAGGGGGAATTTCGGTGGAAAAGTGGAAGGGGGAATTTGGTGGAAAGAAAGGAGGAAGGGGGATTTGGCCGATGGAAAAGAAATTTCGGTCGGAGGGATATTTTTCTTGCGCATGAAGTAAGGAAACAAATGTGTTAGAAACCAAAACGTGAAATCTAAATGGAGAGTGGTCGCTGGTTTGCTCTCCCCAGCGACAGCGGTGTCAACGCGCACTCGGAGACGGGACGACGTGCGCAGGGTCTGCATGCAAGTAGTTTTTGCTTAGGTTGTGCATATTTTTTTTCTTCTTATGAAATTTTGTCTGAAATTACTTCTCCGATCTATAATCCGATTACACCGTTGTGTTCGTAAAAACTAAATCTTCTATAGGATGCAACAATTAGATATCACATGATCATATTTTGATGAAACATCACAAAATTAGTTCTGGGGATGTAACTTTTAATTATGGGGATGTAACTTTTAGTTCCGAGGGATGTAATTTCTATAGGATGTAACTTTTAATTTTTAAGGATGTAACTTCTATAGGATGTGGATGCAACTTTTAGCTCTGAGGGATGTAACTTTCTGTAACTTTTAGTTCTGGGGATGTAACTTTCTATAGGATGTATCTTTAATTCTAGTGGATGTAACTTTTTAGTGGATGTAACTTTTCTATAGGATATAACTTTTTATTCTATAGGATGTGGAAGTAACTTTTTAGTTCTGAGGGATGTAACTTTTCTACAGGATGTAACTTTTTATTCTTTAGAGGATGTAACTGTAATTCTCAGAGTATGTAACTTTTTAACCCATGGATGTAACTTTAATTCTTAGAGGATGTAACTTTAATTCCTGAAGGTATTAATTAAAGTACTTTCTTTTTGTTATAAGTTACTTCTATAAGATATGTAAATTACTTTTAAGCTTTACTGAATTTACTTTTCTATGTCTAAGAAGTAACTTAGTGAAATATAAAAGTAATTTAAACATATCATAAAAGTAATTTGTGATTTTTTATCAAAATATAATCATGTGAGATCTTGTTGTAAAGATTTAATTGTGACGAACACAACAGTGTAATCCGTTCGTAGATTGGATGAGTAGTTTAAGAGAAAATTGTATTTGAAGTATAGATGGATGGTGTCTCTTATAGATGGAGTGGTAGCTAGTTTGTCTAAACCAGCTACTACTAGTAGCTATGTAGTCACGTCCAAACCAAAACTACCGCACTGCCTTTTTTGCGCACGAGGAAAGCTCGGTAATGGCACATGCAAACCCTACATGCAACTGACACCACTCACAAACTAACCGACATAAATTGCGGCAAACTATAAAAACAGAATGCTGGCAGCGAACCGATTCCGTTTTCGTTGTTCCCAGCGACAACAGACACGGCGGCGACGGGGACAGTGGTGGTAGACAAAACTAGACGCTAGGACTAGCAACATGACTCGACACTGCAACACAAAACTCAACAATGCAAAAACTGAAAAGAACAATGCAAGGCACAAAGATGGCTTAGTAAAATTAATCTTTTTTGGCTATTTTTTGATTTATGGGTAGATAAAACTCACTAAACAACAAAAGCTCTGATATCACTTTATGTGCATGGGGTGGCCCGATCTTTCAGTGAGTTGATTATAACTATGATTTGTGGAAACGACGCTGACGATCCGACTACAACCGTACGAGATGTTGTTGTGTTGCGCCTTTGCGATCGATACACCTCTCCGGGGATTGTTGATCTTGTTGGTGCAGATCAACCTATTCCTACAAGCAATCGAGAATAAGTAAGAACAAGACAAAAGCAACTGAATTGCTAGATAAACAAGACGCACAAATATGATTCTCTATTACGGTGGGATTTTGTAAACAAGTATCTGAGTGGTGGCTCCCACACACACGTGTACAAGGAAGTAGCAAAGCTAAACTTACAAAAATAAAACCCAAATAACCCTAAAGGGGTAACTAACTATTTATAGGAGTAGGAGGATGTCCTAGGGGTCTCTAGGGTCGTATTCCACCAGGTTGGGGCGCACACCACTTGGGCCCCTCTTGAGCCCACTGGCCTATTCCCTCTTGTTTTCCCGATTCCTGAGGACTCAGATAGAACACGTCAATGAGGTTGGATCCGTTGGAAAGAGAACTCCAAGATCTTTCCATCAAGTACTTATGGGCCTTAAACGGAGCTCGTATGTAGAATTGATGGCCATTTGAATTCAACGTTGTAGCGGGTGGCCGAATTGGATTCCAGAATTTTTGATGGGCTTTATCTCCATCTTTGCATGCACCATGGGCGACGTGTTCATCTTTCATATTTGGAGATGAAGAAGAAGAAAGGCCATGCAAAATTGCGACGTGTTCATCATTAAACAAACATATATATTTTCATCATAAGGTAGCGTCATGTTCATCATTGAACTAAATTGGAGCTTGTTATGAAAAGAGATCACTTGCGGGTATATGATGTGATCAATGGTCTTATCCATGGTACTCATGGTTACATCAGACGGCAAGGACTGGTGTGGCTATTCCAATGGTTGTGTCTTCTATTTCAATTCCAATGGCTTATAGCCTTTGTAGTGCCCTCTTATAGACATGTCAGGGTCTACGATGAGGTTGGATGGTTACCGTATTTATTTGGGTATTATTTGAGACTCCATCCATCCAGATATTTCGTGCTGACATACCTTGAAGCGGTGCACCACTTAGTCTCTAGGACGTCCTCACAATATCCTAAAGAAGGCTAGGTTAAAATTTATGAAAATTTTCAACTTGAAAATGGGCGAGATAAAATTTTAATAAATACTTTGTGGTATTTTCTAGGAATTATTTGATCCTACGAAGTATTTTAATTAACGAAAGAGCATTTCATCAATTACTATAATCGGAAAAGAATTTCTTTTGTTTCTCTTCCTCCCGGGCCGAAATTCCTTTCGGCATGTTTCCTCTCTCTCCCTTCCCTCTCCTTTCAGCCTGCTCTCCTCCTTCCCCTTCCTCTCTCTCCCGCCGGGCCAGTCCAAGCCAACAGCCTAGCAGCGTGAGCAGGACAGCGCTGCACGCCGAAGTCCACTCGGGGTCCCTCTCGGCTCACGCGTGTGAGCAGGCTGGCCCACGACCGAGCCCCCAATGACCCATCTGCGCTGAGAGCAGCCCACTACCTAGCAGAAGCCACGCAAGTCCGTTCCGCGTCCTCCTTCGCCTGCACACAGCAACCGCGTGGACCTCGCCTGTCAGCTCCATCTTCTTCCTTTAGCTCCTCTATCCAAGTCCGAACTGACACCGAATCCACCTCCAGATCTGGCTGTTTTAGGCTCGAATCCTTTGGGACTTTTGAGGGGATTTTATCCCCTAATTTCTCTCAATAACGCGTTAAATCTTGTGGGATTTGATCCTATCCGAAGCTTGAGCTCCAAACCTAGCCTCTGCTGCAAGCTTCTTGGAGGCCTCCCTCTGCTATAAATAGGAGCCCCTACCCCTGCTCCCTCCTCACCTAGCTTGATGTGGACATCCTTCACTGTTACCCGCTGGCAAAGACACAACAAGATGGGCCGAGTGACCCAGTTGTAGTTGGGCGGCGACCGTGTGAGCATCTAAATAATCACACCTTACTTAGTTTGGGAGGAGGAAGCCACCTTAAAAGGGAGAGCTACCCTTCCCCTATCAGACTAGTCTTTTAGAGCGATTGGGCCTTTTCCCGAGTGGGTGTGCATAAGAAAATTGTTAGCGTGCGGGCAACCTTAAGTTGTTGGGGCTCGGCCAACTCCACCTGGGCTGGATGCATCAAAGCTGCACAACCTCTTCCTGTGCCCTAAACAGCTAGTGCCGCTGCTTTCTTCCACCACTGTCACCGGTGAATCTCTGGCAGCCTGACGCCATCGCCTCAGTCATCGTCGTCAGTCTCCACCACCTCCGTTAGTTTCACAAGATCGAGAGAAGCCTGTCCCGTCATCCGTTTTCATCGCTGATCACTGGAACTCCGACGACACTACAAGCTGTTGTCTTTTTGCTGTTGAACCTCACCGTCGACCGTCTTCCCATTGCCGTTCGTCGTCATTTTTGCCGTGGTAAGAACCGCCTCGCCGTCCTCTCTCTACTTGTACCCTCTTTTGTCGATGTAGATCGTCGTCGCCGCCTTTCTTGCGCCTTCGCTGCCGGTGATGACGTGGCATGCCACCTCGTCCGCCAAGTCACCCTCTTTGCTCGCGTGGCAGCACAGTCAGTGCACGTGGGGCATCTGTTGACCGGGGTTTGACCAGATCTAATCTGAGCTATCCGATTCGATGGAACAATCTCGGCAGTCCGTTTCTTTATGATGCAATAATCCTCTCTTTTAGTATGCAAAGACAAATATGTATTGTATCATAATTCTTTGATCTTTTTTGTATAAGCCCAAAATAGGTTAAAACTTGCTTAATTCATAACAAATTCATCCGAACTTCGATTTGGGTGATTCAACTTGCAAAAATTGAGATCTACACAATAAAAATAGTAGTTGAAGCTTTTGTGGTGTTCTTATATGCTGTTTTCCTCATTTTGTTGTTTGCCTTTAGTTTCCCGAGGCACGTACTTCTTCGAGGAAGATCCCGAGACTGCTTTGCAAGGCAAGTTACATAGTCTAAACTTCATTGAACATGTTGATCCCATTATATTCTCACTTTTCTTCAGATATTGCACTTATTTTTGAATGTCATGGGGTGGTAATCCTATATACAACCTTTTGATTCCCTGGACTTTGATAGCCTGGGTTTAATAATTTGACTAGCTAGAACTATATATTAGTTTAGCTAGTTTAATTAGTACTTGCTTAGCCATGCTTTAGAAACTTTAACACACTTATGGGATCATTAATTATCTCACTTATGATTATATTACGGTTAATTAATGTTGGTTTACGACGGTTGTCGTGGTTAGTTAATTAATAACTTGCCAACTAAAATTCGACTAATGGTTGGTTGTGAGCACATGGTATGTTTATTGTTTGTCGTGCTCATGACAAGTAAGGACCGACCGAGCTGCTGTCGTGAAGCATTAACTGTACTACCTTTTGGCCAAAATGGGCAACAACTTGATCTGTGGTGTAGAAGGAGGCAATGGGATGCACCCAACTAAGATGTAGCAGGGATAAGCCCACTTGGGTGCCAGGGGAGTATCCAGTTTGGATGTCTTGTAACTGGTGGGTGTGATTGTATCGTTCACTATTATATCGTGGGTCATGTCATGACTCCATTTATTATAGCGGTATCGTGGTGATATTTCTATAACGGGGAGTTGTGTTCCGAGACTAAATTGGTACATCTCTATTTAGAGTACGAATAGTCATGCCCGTGGTTATGGGCGGGTGGAGCAATGTTTTTCGTGATTAGCCCACCCTCACTTAATAATTAAAACTTAGTTAATTAATTTGGTAGTTTGGGCAATTCTGAGGTTTGGAGTTATCGTTGGCCTAGTTAATTGATTACTCCCGACGTTGAAGTTAAGATTCACCTGGTTAATTGGTTATCTCTGGATTCGGAATTGGTTGGGCATATGCAATCTGCTATATTGTTATTAAATTCAATGTTTTATTAATTATCTCTTATACTTAAAATTTAATGCTGAATATTCACCTTGTAATTCTGCACAACCAGAGGAAGAGTTCTTCATCGATGCTGGAGTTTAGGAAGGTTAGGCTGGAGTCCTGGTCAAGTGCTTGTGGAGTGGAGCTGGAGCCGCGCTTAGATAGTTATTCCGCTGCTTAGATTTTATTTCTTGAGAGGTCCTCATTAGTGCCATTAAAGACTTGTACTTTGATATTGATTTGTTATTAAGTGTCTCGGCTGATTCCTAGACGAGGTAACTCCAATCGTGTGGAATTTTGGATAGAAATTCCGAGCGCGACAGTTTCGGAGTGTGGAAAAGAATAAAGACGTGACTATTTCGGGCAAGCAAAGAATTATTGGTGTCGACGGAGTCAAATATGTTGAAGATTACAACCAATATGAAGTCATGTCATAAAATAAAGGGCATAGAAGCCATCTTCAATGAAGCCACAATGAAGCTGTACATGCGAATAGATGTTGTTGGAAAACTTGTTAAAGGCTAGATTTCAGAATCATGTCTCGTGAGAGAGCATGTATTTTTTTACAATCCACGACTCTAAATCTATTGGCTGTGATATTTTTCTATTTCCTTGTTTAGTCCATTGCATATGCAGTCTTCACATGCTTACTTTTCATAATCATGCTAAAAACAAGACGTAATAAAAAAGACGTAAAAACAACTGTATATGGGTGGTGTAATGGTCTGTATGTGAAAATGGTTTTCTTCATACGGACTGCTTAAAGCACCGTATGCGAAAATCATCTTTACATACGGACCTATGCGAAAATAATATTCACATACAGATCTCTAAGAGGTCACGTATGCAAAGATTATTAGGGTATGTACTAGTCCACTACCGCATGGCCACATATATCCAGTCATACATAGCCAGCCATGGCTAGCTCCAAATTCCTAGATACCATCCTTAATTTTAGTAAGAACAACATCCAGTGGATCGATCGATGCACTGGAGCATTTATATATTGGCCATGCTTTCATGTCAATTGTCCTCCATCGTCTCAGGCGACTGTAGCGGCAGCGGTGCAGACCGGCAGATCATTCTCCTGGGTCGGGCGCTGCCTAAGGATGGGGTTGCTCTCAAAGAAGTTCACCGGCTTGAGGTCAAAGCTGGACGACACGGTTGGCATGATGGGGAAGTCCTCCTGGCACGGGACGTGGTGGAACCCCAGCGTGTACCACAACACCAGGTCCTTGTTCTCGATCGGACGGTCCCTGCTCGCTCACGTAATTGAGTGATAGATCGACCAGATCACATTAGATCTGTCCAGTTAGTTAAATTGATTGACAAATAGCTTAATTATTCTGTTTACCTTTCAGACCAAGTTGCTAGAGTGTCCTCCCCTTTGCTCTGGTAGACAAAGAGGCCACCGGCCCATTCCTCTGTTTTGTTGTAGGGTGTAACCCAAATCTGTGGTACAAAGTGAACCAAAACATGCAATCAAATAACTCATTTATATGTTTATGACAATTTTCAGTAATTTGCTCATTCAGTTTCCACCGTATAGACTATATCATCTGAATTGGATGCCAAAGAGGAGATATATGCCTCACCTGATTATTTGTGAATGCACCTCTCTTTTGAGGTGGGTCCTCGGGATCCAACAAGCTAGCTGCCGTGCCAGCAGGGACGACCTTATAACCAACGGGATTCCCAACCCGTGTCTTCTTGGTGGGGTTGACAACATGAAACTCGGATGGCTCGTAGAGTTTTAGGCGAACCTTGGCATCTTTCTCCGTCCTTGCAACATGTCGGGTAGCCTTAAGATAGCTCTTCCGAGGGGACTCGCCAACGATATTGTTCTGTCGCGCCATCTCCACCTTGACAAAGGAGTTATCGGCACCGTCGACGTCCATATCGAGACGAAATGTGACATAGTGATCATGGATAACGCCGATGATGTTCTCGGAGAGGAGGGTGCCGTACATATCCTCATTCCGATGGACCTGGTTCATGTGGGAGTACTGTGTGCCCTTCACCATGAGTATCCCACTGAGCCCGACCTGTAGTCACAACCATTGCACTAGCAGTTAGTTAGTCAGGCACTTAATTTAGTAAAATTGAAATTTTACTCACAGTTTAGGCTTAGTTTGTGGCTACCAACTAATAGAGAAATGTGCATATTCCCCACATACTATTAACCAACTTGTTTATATCATAGGAGGAAAAAGGAGAATAGTGATGCCCATCACGAAGGAAAGAGGTATATATATTATCTATAGTTGTTTCCTCCTACCATACGGCCTCAAGGATGTGGACTGATATTTGCAAACATAACACCAATTGGGCGACAGTTGATGCAGATCAAAGAGATGACAACGACACCCACATTTTTTTATTCAAAAGTACAAAAAACGACAACCTTTTGTTTTTTTGATAAATTGTGCACCCAAGTTGTTGGCATCTCAAACTGAGATATCGAGCTGACGTACGCATCGCACGATATGAAAGATCAATCAGCACGAATAGTTTGGCTCATAGGGAGAATCGTCTGCAACAATCTCTTGGATCTCAAGGTGAAAACGACAATTAACTGCCAGTGGACAGGCAGTAGTACGCGGGTAGATGGATGGTGCTCAACCATTGTATTTTGTATGAATAACTAGTGTTCGGTGGAACTTGTTGAACATGTTTTAACTGGCTGATGATTTCAGTTTTTTCTTTTATTTGGTGATCTCCCTGTCTTGTTCTAGTGTTGTCCTGTTTGAGATTAGGTACTGTAAAGGAGCTCAACAAATAAGAACACACATGCCTTATTTCTTGATGTCAAATAATCATAAAAATATTAGAGAAGTTGAAAAACATCAAATTTAATTTATATGTAAAATCACTAGATTTCTTCGTGTATGCATTAGATTTATGCTTGTCAATCTGATGACGGATATACATGTGGCACCATAATATGTACTACGTGGGTTCTTTAATAAATATACCTACTTATAAAACAGAATAATCAAATTAATGCCAAGTCTAAAGCATTAACTGTCTATGTCATATATTGAAAGTGAAAACTTTTACTAGAATCGATCTGTTGATATAAGCGCTAGGAGAGGATATACACTTGCAGTACAGAACATGTAAATTTTCGCCGCAAAGCACACTGGATACATGGCGACGAGTACAAGCACACACACGGATGGATCGATGAATGATGTAGTGATTACCTTTATGCGGATGAGGCCATCCATTTGGAATTCCCAGTCGACAATGTAGTCGTAGTTGGCCACTGACGCCGCCATGCGCGCCACCAGCGTCACCTTCGGCCGCGACTCCCTTATCTGCACGCTCCGCAACGAAGTATATATCAGATGCACATATATCCGTGGACAAAGCAAATAGGTGCACGTATGTGCACAAAGATGCACATCCAAACAGAACAGAGCAGAGGTATGCAAATTGTGCCGTGCCTGAACTGATTGATAGCTATGTCCACTTCTCATATAGATTATGAAGTGAGGCTTGTCTTTTCGCACTACACCTAACACTTGCGTCTCATTTGCCGTGTAGATATTTTACGGGGAATGGTTTAATATTTACAGAAATGGTATGTAAATGTAAATCGTATTGTTTCTGACTGAATCTTTTGTTACCCATCAATCACTTTCTCAATTATATATATCAACATATACGGACAACTCAAAAAAAATATATAGCAAGAAAGAAATGTACTAACTTAAAAAATAAAGATGTGCATAGTTAGCGATATAATTAAAGACAAGAAAACTGTGGTGAAGTTAAAAGTAAAACCGCATCTATGTCAATACAAAAATTAATAAGCAATATATACAAAAATTAGAGTGAGTTTATAAAAAGTCAGATTTCTATATACTGCAATGTTATTTTTTTAAGGGAAAACACTGCAAGGTTGTTACACGTTGTAAATATTTATAGCAAACTAGCGGCTAACAATAGACACGTTTGATGTATATAGACACACATTTAAAGTTTAAACGTAGACTAATAATAAAACAAATTATAGATTTCACCTGTAAAATACGAGACCAATTTATTAAGTCTAAATAATCCATCATTAGCAAATGTAAACTGTAGCACCATATTGTCAAATCATGACTAATTAGGCACATATGTCTCGCAATTTACATGCAAACTGTACAATTAATTTTTTTCACATTTAATCTCCATGCATGTGTCCAAATATTTGATATGATATTTTTGGGCAAAAAAATTTGGGATGCCAAACAATCACAAATACGAACTCCTTGATTTTTGGTATATCGTCCAATTTGTGGTGAGATGTCTTTATCTTTTCTGGTCCTAGACTTCTGCCTTTGAAATAAAACATGGATGGAATCAATTGGAGTCTTGTCTAGACCTACTTGACAGTTTGTGCAAGCAGTATTCTTTCATGTCCTAGAGTGGAAAATATCCATCACCACTTTCTGTCAAAACTGTCACCTTTTCAAAGCAAACAAAACGCAAGAAACATCTACGGTGACCATGATGCCACATCGATCCTAGCTTACGTAGCATGACTCAGAGCGTTGGCACCAAACATCCAAGTTGGGGCTATGCAGGGTGAACTTACATTCATGCCGGTGATGGGGCTCTCGGAGTGGCGCCACGCGATGTCGCCGGCGTAGCGTTCGAAGACGCAGATCATGTTCTCGCGCACGTAGGGGCGGCCGTCGGCGGCAACGAAGACGGCGTCGAGGTAACGGGCGTGGCGCGGGCAGTCGTTGAGCGGCACGAGCGGCATGGCTTGCAGCCCGAACCCATACTCGCCGGCGTCCATGTACGTCTTGAAGTACCAAGCCTCCGTCGGGTCCATGTACGGCACGAACAGCTCCGACGCCATCCCCTTATACATCACCTCCCGCCGCTCTCCCGTTGTCGGGTCTTCCACCGTCGCTTGTGACACCACCATGCCGGCCCGCGCATCACCCTTGAGGTGGAACTCCCACCCTCCCCACCTCACCATGTGCCCGTCCACGATCTCAAACCCCGGCCCGCCCTCTGGTGGCTCCATCGACGGCGCCCGCAGCTTCTGGTACCCGAGATATTCATGTCCTTGTGCCGGTGTTGTGTAGTCCGTGTTGGCGGCGGCGGGGATGGGGATTCCGGCGCCTCGGTCAGAGACGTGGAGGACGTCATGGGTGTCCATGTCGAGGAGGACGGTGAGGCCTTCGATGGGGCGCATGTAGAAGTTGGCGGTGCCCTCGGTGGAGAAGCACTGGCTCTTGATGAGGCGCCGGCCTTCCTCGTCTGGGCCATACCAGCCGAGGGAGATGGGGAGGCAGGCCACGTCGGATCCGCGGACGCCGCGGCGGCGGAGGCTGGCGTTGAACGCCGCGTCCTTGAACGGAGCGAAGCAGAGGCTGGTCTGCTCGTCCATGCTCATCATTGGGTATCCGGAGGCGGGGACATGCAGAGGGGTCACCGCGCCGACGCCATCGAGGTCGACGGCGACGACGTGGGACTCACCACGGAACCGAATGATGGCCACCGCGCGGCGAGGCGGGAGCGGGTCAGCTCCCTTGCGCCACGCCTTGACCACTAGCTTGTCCGGCTCGTCGAGCTCCAGCGAGTGGACGAACAGGGACGACGGCGCCGACGCGAACGGCTGGTGCGCGCGGAGGAGGTCACGGGCGCGGTTGACCTCCCTCATCGTGAGCGGGTCGAGCGGGTGGTGCGGAACGTCTAACTCGTGCGACGGCGGCTTCGGTGTCGACGACCGCCCTTGCCGGCAGGCCCACGGCGAGAACCTGGTGCAGCTGCCGCCGGTGGTGCTGTCATCGAAGAGAGAGCTTGTCGTCGTGCCGATGCCGCTGGGTAGGCGGAACGCCGAGCGAACGACGAGGACGAGGAGGGCAGCGCCGAGGGCGAGGAAGATGAGCCGGAGCAGAGAGGTGGAGTGATCCATTGGAGTGGGCTTCGCTTTGGCCTTAGTGCTCTGGAATGAGCTGACTGATTCACTATATATGCAGTGATCGGAGCTACTCCCTCCGTCTCCGTGCTGACAAATTGTGCACGCAAGTTGCTGGCATCTCAAACTGAGATATCGAACTAACGTCCGCATCGTACGATATGAAAGATTAATCAGCACGAATTGTTTGGCTCATAGGGAGAATCGTCTGCAGCTGGAGTGATATATTTCATATTAATATATTTTCTTAAATTTTTTCATAACTATTTACATGACACATAACATGTTGGTGTATACGATTATGGGTGCGACTTAAAATCTGCTTCCCACTATCGGTACAATCTCTTGGATCTCAAGGTGAAAACGACAACTGCGATTGGGCAGGCAGTAGTACATGGGTAGATGGACGGTGCTCAACCATCGTATTTTGTATGAATAGCTAGTGTTCGGTCGAATTTGTTAAAAAGGTTTTAGCTGGCTGATTATTTCAGATTTTCTTTTATTTGGTGATGTCCCTGTCTTGTCTAGTGTTGTCCTGTTTGAGGTTGGTTATACAAATAAGAACACGAGGGCAAGTGCCTTATTTCTTTATGTCAAATAATCATAAAAATATATATTAGAGAAGCTGAAAAACATTCACGAATTAAGGTGCTTTCTAGTCAGCAACTCAGCACATGTAGTCATGTAACATCAAATTTAGGGCTTCTTTACGGCACCCAATACTAGTGTATACTATCAATTATACTAGAGAATAAATAGTCGAGATTAAATTATACCAGTGGTTAGTACATATATCAAATAGAATATTTGTATAGAAAGGACGATCCTAACTATGTGATCTTATTATGATAATAAGCTAAATATCATGAATTTCAAATTTAAAGTCGATGATGTGGTGGATAATTTCTTACATTAATAGATCAGTTACTATAATAACCATACAAATTAATGAATATAATTCATTGATATACTCCCTACACAGATTAGTATTGGATACGTAAGAGAACCCTAAATTTAATTTATATATGAAATCGCGGGATTTCTTCATGTATGCATTAGCTTTATAATTGTTAATCTGATGACGGATATACATATGACACCATAATATATGTGTGTTCTTTAGTAAAATACCTACTTATTAAACAGCAATATCATATTAATGCCAAGTCTAAAGCATCACCTGTCTAACATGTCATATTTACTTTACTAGTAGCAATCGATCTGTAATGTAAGCGCTTGGAGAAGACATAGACTTGCAGTAGAGAAGACGGTAATGCAAGTACAGAACATGTTAATTTTCGCCGCCTAGCACACTGGATACATGCGCGCGTCTTTGTGTGTTGTTCTAGTGACGAGTACATGCACACACACGGATGGATCGGATGAATGATGAACAGAATTTTTATGTAAGACGTTTTGACGTTCGTTTTGTTGACAGTAAGACGAATGTTCAAATGTTAAAAGAAAAAATCAAAACGTCTTATTATATTATTATAAAACGTGGATAATAGTAATTACCTTTATGCGGATGAGGCCATCCATTTGAAATTCTCCATTTGATAGTTGGCCACCGACGCCGCCATGCGCGCCACCAGCGTCACCTTCGGCCGCGACTCCCTTATCTGCACGCACCCCAACGATCTGCATATCAGATACACATATATCGTAGACAAAAGCAAATAGTTTCACGTATGTCTACCACGATGCACATCCAAACAGAACAGAGCAGAGGCATGCAAATTTTGCCGTGCCTGGACTGATCGATAGCTATTGTCCATTTCTCATATGGAGTATGACGTCAGGCTTGTCTTTTCGTACCACACCTAACACTTGCGTCTCATTTGCCATGCAGATATTTTACAGGGAATGTTTTAATTTTTACAGATATGGTATGTAAATATGTCACGTCCTGATAAATCCTTAACTTATACATCGTTGCTTAATTAGAATAATAGAAATTAAATAAAAGACAAAGAAAAAATAATCAAACAATAAAAAGGGTACGAGAAAAATTCATTTATGGCTTGGAGTAATTTTCTTAAAATCTCCATAGTCTAAAATGGCTAAATAAATTTTACATAAATTTTCAGAGCAAGACCAGTAATTTAAATTCCACAAATAATCAAAGAAAGAAGAGAATTAAAAAGAAAATAGTTTTCCCTTCTCACCTTCCCTTTTTCAGCCCATCTCCTCCCACCCCAGTCGCCCCCTCCCGCCCCCCTCCTTTCTCTTATCTCCGTCCCTCCTGAGCCTTAGCGCAACCGGCCTCCCTCCCTCTCCCTTCCTCCTTTCCCGCATGGGCCGCAAGCCGCAGCCCAGCAGGCTGCAGCCTGCTGCTCGCCCGCGAGTCCCATGAGGCCCACGACCCTGCCAGGTCGTCTCCCTTCTCCCACCCGTGCCGTCCGAAATACTAGCGGCGCCGCCTCCATGCGGTGCGTGCAGCCGCCGCCAATCCAAAATTAATAGAGGGAAAATCCTGCCCTTGATTCCCTCTTTCCGTTTTATTCCTTTCCCGCTCCGAACCGTGTCCGAAATCATCGGGATTTATTCCCCCTTTCCTTCTTCTCTCTCCTCTCTCCGATGGCAAGTCTGGCCGCCGAATCCGCCTCCTCCTCTCTGCGTTTGCACCCCGAGCTCCCTCTCGCCTTCCTTTGCCTCGTCCACGCATCATCCGAGCTCACCGATGCCCGAACCACCTCTCCCGCATGTGCCCCTCGGCCTATGTCACCGGCGAGCCTCTAGCCGCCCCTCCTCTCCTGCCGTCGTGTCGTCGCGCCCTCCCGTCGCCACCTCTGGCTTCGTCTCACCGTGCCGCACCTCGGCATCACCTCCGCGACTAAAGGCGTACGGCATCGTTGTCGTTGTAAACCCGAGCCGCGCCGATGCCATACGCCTCTAGTCACCGATGCCGCCTCGCCGCGTGTCACGCCCGGAAAAACAACAATTTTCCATAAAGCGCGGTGTATTATTTCCTTGTCCCAGGAGGCAAGGTACACATTACAAAGTTGGTAAATAACAGAGTATTCAAGCGGAAGCATAAATAAGTACTTTTATTACACGGGCGACCAAAGGCCCGACACTGCAAAGA
>CM002482.1:5068222-5096946 GCA_000325765.3 Leersia perrieri | reverse complement strand
AACGGAGGTGTATTGTGTGCATCGGAAAGAGTGATGTCCTCATCACTATCACTCCCCACTCTACGGCCTCGCGATTGAAGTAGAGCACCTAAGTTCCAGATTAATAACTTTTGGTTCAACCTAAGCAGATTATTAACCTAGTTCTTACACATTATTCCCGCACCAATACAAATCCCAGATAATATAACTATACGAAGCACACTAGTCATGTATAAGCTAAGCATGGCATCCATAATCTAAAGACTTAGACTAAAGTACCACAAGTGTATAAAAGAAGAACGATTATATTGAAGTATTGAAAGTCTTACAAAAGAACTAGAAAGCAAAGTATAACTTTACCCGAATTCCTCCGAAGGCTAGCTTGAACTAGAACTATCCTAATTCTACTAATGCTTACATGTAGAGAAGCTTGATCCATGCTTTGGTGTGTGTTGGAGAGTAAGTGTGGTGCTCCTTTTATAAGCTCTCAATGGTGGGCAGCTTGGAAGAGGAAATGACCAGAATACCCCGTCTAATCGCCATCAGGAGCCAACCAATGAGTGACATGTGCAAGGTCGGTGGGAGAGGCGGCAAGGTTGGTTCGGCCGAACCAGGCCGGCCTCCCACCGACCCCTCCTTTGTCTGGTGCACTGACATGTGGGCCCTTATGACAGTTATTGGTGCGAAGACAGATATCTTAACCGCCAGCTGTCCCTCTCATCCGCAAGCTTGCTTGGGAGTGAGGTTTTCTTCCACTTATCTTCTCCATTTTATGTATTTTTCCTACAAGCAAATATTCTTCAAGTACAAGTGGATCGAAATAACTATGCATTGCAAGTATATCCTGTTCTCCATTATTTTAGTTAAATTGACGGTCGAAATGTTGCTATAATGACCATCAACAATTATTAATAAAAGTGTGTCTTTTATATCATTTTGTGTACCCTGCCTTATCCTGGGACAGGGAATAATACACTAGCATTCTGGGAAAATAGGCATTATGCGAGGACATCTTAGAGACTAAGTGGTGCACCGCTTTGAGGCATGTCAGTGCAAAATATTTGGATGGATGGGGTCTCAAATAAAACCCAAATATTGCGGTAACCATCCAACCTCATCGCAGACCCCAACATGTCTTTAAGAGGGCACTACAAAGGCTCTAAGCCATCAGAATTGAAATAGAAAACACAACCGAGGGAATAGCCACACCAGTCATCTACGTCATATGCCCGTCAAACGACTCGATGGTGGCGACTAAAAGCATACCCCAGAGACTTGATCTCATCAAAGGCATATTCCATGGTTATCCCAACCATTTCAAACCCATCCTCATGTGCAACTAGTCGCCAAGGAATGCAACATAGTCTTACATAAATCATCTCAAGCATGATATCCAAAAGATAAGTGGTTCTAAGCATAGTGCATAAATAAGTCTTACATAAGTCTAAGATAGTACTTGGCTACAATCCATTAATTAAAGTTTCAGCGGTAAGCATACTACCCAACCCTCAGGCAAACCGACTAGGGTAATCCCTAGGTGGAACCATCCTAGAAGTCGGCATCAAAACCTGCATAAAACTCCTGACCAAAATAATCATCACGTGCAGCAGGGTCTATACAAAATCAAGTAAAAAAAAGCAAGAAATTAGTACATTAATAAAATTAATGTACTAGCAAGTCAGAACAACCCTAACATACTACATGAAGGCAATATACAAGGATAAGCATAAAACACAAGACTATACTCATGACACTTCACCATTCCGGTCATGACTGTGAGCACGGCTAATCGATTAGTTTTAGACTCTGCAGAGTTTGTACAACTTTTAAGCCCACACGATACGGGTCGCTCTAGTTTGTTCGATACCCGTCGGTATCACCACACTCTACACAATGAATGCGTTCTAGAGGCCATAACGTAACCGTTACATTGTCTATTGTTTAGCCTTGTACCAACACGATGCATGTTACCCCACGTTGGGGATCAACCAACACTGTTTGGTAGCGAGCATACACTTTAACCTAACGCCGTGAGGAACCGTGCCCTGAATTCCCATCCCCCACGAGTGATGAGACCATGGCTGCTACTGCTAGTTTGCCGGCTAAACTGATATTGGATGGAGCTAATTTATTTAAAAAGAGTACTGAGCAGATGCCAATAAGCAAATATATATTAATCGGCTCTTTACATGTGTTTATCAAGCAGGCAACATCTTGGCCTGGTTGATCATTTATTTGTGTTCCATTCATATCATTAGCATAGCTGCCATAATATTTTAGAGTATTCTATTATATATTATTTCATATCTATGAAGTTCAGTCGGCTGGCAGTGTTGGAGTCATAAACATTATGGCTTAATTGGTGCAAAGTGATTACCAGCTGGATTACCAAAGGTAATTAGCTAGGCCGGCAAGTCCAGGTTCTGTACGTGGACTCTGAAGGCATCATGGTTCAGTTTGGATACCATGCACAAGTTATATACCAGGCATCATTACCGGCTGGATTAGCAAAGTCATTAGCTAATTACATATTTAAGTGGTTCAGTTTTTGTATTGAGTCCGAACCAGAATTCTATAGGTATTTTGTTCTTTTGGGTCGGCAGTCCTGCGTGCCATCTTTGCCATCGGGCCTGCGTGCCACATATATATTCTGGTGAGCTTCCGTCTTGGAGCTCTGGTGCTCGGTTTGGGTTTCTGGAGCGTGGAACGTGAAGAGGGTGGTGTGTCGTTGCCTCTAATGCTGTTGCCTTGGAAAAGAAGGGAAGTGGAGAGGGGAGTGAGACAGAGGGAGGTGTAGAGCTCTCATTGTGTTCCTGGGCCATCCATTGGCTTAGAGGGGCGGTGAGGCTAGTGAGGGAGAGGTGAGTGGCTGTCTTGTGGGTCCCAGAGGGTTGTGGTGCCCACTGGCAGTGAGAGGATTCAAAAATCAGTCCTGGAGGCTAAGTCAAGGAGGCAATCCGTGAAGGATTTTGGGGAAGGATCGATTCTCTCCATCCTAGCCTTGCAGGACTTGGGCTAGACCTCTCCCTTGTCGTGCAAGACTTGAAGAAACAAGGTGGTGAAGTGGTTTTGCAAAAGGTGGTCTGGTTTGGGCTTGATGATCTTGCAAAGAGGTGATCAAGATGTTAATCACTGCAGTTGACAGAGTAGTTAGTGACTGATTGGATTTTTGGAGGAAAAAAAGAAAAGGTTAGATAGAGATCTAGGGCTTTCCACTTCCAGGGTTGTTAGAGGAATTTTAGTAGTGGACTTTGGCTGAAACCAAAACTCAAAAAGAGGTTTTGAAATAATATTAGCAGAGAGAGCAAGTTAGAATCTAACAAGCAGTTTTTCAGGATTTTGGAAAGTTTAAAGTAGATCAACAACATAGTAAACCTTGCTTAAGAATTCTGAAAATTTGTGGGTTGTTCTCTGACATATTAAAGTAGAGAACTTTTGGATGCATACATTTACAAGATTAACTGATTTGTGATCCTAGGCCTATTATTGCATGCATGAGATGATGCTAGAAAATCCAAAAACAATTAAAATCACTTCACAACCACATGATGCATTTGTTTTAGTTCACATACCAGGTTTAACAGGTTTGGGTATGTTACAACCTACCCCCCTTAAACAAAATCTCGTCCCCGAGATTTGATAGGTTCTAGGAGAAGAAACTAGAAAAATCGGTTTTAAGGCGGTATTCCCTTTCCCATGTTGCTTCCTCGGGAGTGTGGTTGCTCCACTGAATTTTGAGCATCTTGATGGAGTGGCTTCGCGTGTGTCGCTCGGCTTCATCGAGAATGCGGATTGGATACTCTCGGTAGGAGAGATCGGGATGGAATTTGATGTCCTCAAGTGGTGTAAGTTCTGTAGGAACTCAGAGACACTTCTTGAGCTGAGATACATGGGACACATCATGTACATCTGAGAGTTGAGATAGTAGCTGCAATTTATAGGCAACTTGCCCCCGTTTGGCTAGTATTTGGTGTGGACCGATATAATGGGTGCCAATTTTCCATGCACTTGGAAACGGCGAGCGCCTCGCAGCGGAGAGACCTTCAAGTAGACGTAATCACCTACCTCAAAGCTTAATTCATGACGACGACAACTGGAATAGCTCTTTTGGTGGGATTGCGCTTCTTTTAGCCGGTTGCGTATGAGAGCTATGTTGTGTTCGGCCTCTTCATTGACAGCGGGGCCAAAGAATTGTCTTTCTCCCACTTCCGACCAGAAAAGAGGTGTCCTACATTTCCTCCTATATATACAAAGCTTCGAAAGGGGACATTTGAAGGCTAATTTAGTAAAGGAGAGACATTTCTCCCAATTTGTGTTGTAGCTAAGAATACAGGATCTAAGCATATCCTCCAAGATTTGATTTGTGTGTTCAGTTTGTCCTCCGGTTTGTGGATGAAAAGGTAATGCTAAAGAACAACCGAGTACCAAGAAGCTCATGGAGGTTCTCCCAGAATCTGCAAGTAAACTGAGGACCTCGGTCTGATACAATGGTTTTTGGCACCCCATGCAAGCGAACAATGTGAGTCAAGTAGAGTTCTGAAAGCTTTGCTCCATTGTAGGAAACATTCACCGGAACAAAATGAGCAACCTTGGTTAGGCGGTCAACAGTGACCCAAATGGAGTCGAGCCCATTTGATGTTTTAGGGAGGCCCGTAATAAAATCCATCCCAACTGCATCGAATGTCCATTTGGAAATTTGCAAGGGTTGGAGCAAACCCCCGGGACGCTGGTGCTCTGCCTTGACACGTTGGCACACATCACAAATGGCAACCAGGATGAATGGACATGTGTGATTCGTGTGCCTCCGTCAGAATCTTGTCCTTGGAAAAAAGGTGAACCCACTTTCGGTCGGTCATCTGGAGTCAAAGTGGGAAGTGCCCACGAGCAGGCGCGGCGCTTGCACGAGTGCAAGAGGCCCAAGGATAGGATTTCCAACGGGGTAGGGTGGGGCACGGTTGAAGCAGAACGCCCCCGCCCCCGACCCACGAACTCTCCCCCCGCCCCCGGCCCCGAAGCAAGGATTAGGGCGAAATCTCACCCCGCCCACGGCCCTGCGAGGCCCCATCACCCAACCGGGGCCCCGTAGCCCTAACCATCTTTGTTAGAAATATGCCATAGAGGTAATCATAGAGATAATCATATTTCGTTGTATACATGACATTTGTTTATATATTGAATACCCATGAAAGGCAATTTGTATTGATTGGCAATTATGTGAACTGTTTGTGAAACTCTTTACTTGTATGGTTATTGTAAAGTTGTCCCTAGTCGAAGTTGAAGACTAGCACATGTATTAGTTGATGACTATGTTTCACAAGTCATGGACATGGAGATGTCAAACTAATTATATGGGCGTATGTATGACATGATGCTAAACCGACCCAACTTGAGATGCTTTGTCCTTAGACCTGGGATTGTCGTATGTTCTCAAGATGTGAATCGACCTACTCAGGGGCTATCGAACACTACTCAGTAACTAGGTAGTTATAAAGGTGGCTTTCGGGTTTCTTATGAAGCATGCAGTGAGGCATAGTCAATCAAGATGGGATTTGCCCCTCTCTATATGAGAGAGATATCTCTAAGCCCCTTGAGTGATCGGATCAAGAAATGCATGGTCGTACTAGGTTAAGTGTTAACCTTTGACTCACAACATCGAGAAAGAGAGGTCAGCTTGGAGCTAAACCAAATATCGTGAGGCAAAGGGAATAGCTTATACATGACGTTGTGACGGTTCGTCTGATATGATCTTTACGTGCGCATAGGAGTTAATATGTCTTGCTAGAGGCCACTGTCAACTATTGGGCCGAGTCTATGTGTACGTAAACCTATAAACACTTAAGGGGCAGGAAGCCTAATTCGGATAGGATCTGAATTAGAGAAGGCTTAGGGTTGCTAATGGGCCTCGGATTCGGAAGCTCATTGGAACGCCTATATAATGTGGGGTGGGCGCGCGGATTAGGGTTGCACCATCAGCAGCCGCCAATCACCCACGCCTACCCACGCCTTCATCGGTCTCGCAGACCTAGCAGTCCGGGGCACGATGTTTTTCCTCCTATACGTGTGGATACCTCGGAGGTGTTGCACCTGGAGCACAAGGACGAATCGCACGTGAACGTGATCGAGGAGGAGACGTTGATCAACTGCACGGCACTGCAACCACGACGCGTTCGTCTACATCGAGACGGTTCCGCATTTTCTACGCGTTTAGTGGTAATCCCGTGATCTTTAATTGCAGTAATTCCTGGTTTATGGGGTAGAAATTTTTGAATAGTGCTAGTGTAGATTCCCCATAACCCTACAATCAGTCCACACAGGCATAGAGGACCAGGCGCCGCCGGCGAATGACTCGGAGGAATCCCTCACGACGTCACCCACAGATGGATCGCGTGGTGCGGTGTGGTTGCCAAAGGGGTTGTGCATGGCGGTGCTGACAGAGGGTTTGAGCGGCGTGATGCGTCATTGGCGTGGCTCTGGCGGAGGCTACAACACGGCGCCGATAGAGGGGCCGCGTAGGAGGACGAGTGCGCTCCGGCTGGCGACGACGGCGAAGCGTGGCTGCAAGAGTACGGCTATCCTCCAGCCGGCGGTGGCGGCGTAGTGCACCCACATGGGAGGAAGGATGAAGCCGACGAAGAAGGGTGCTCTCCGACCGGCCGCCGCCGACGCGCGGTGTGGTAGGCGAGAGAAAGGGAGAGAGGTGGAGGCACAACGAGGGAGA
Source organism: Leersia perrieri (assembly GCA_000325765.3). Taxonomy (NCBI): domain Eukaryota; kingdom Viridiplantae; phylum Streptophyta; class Magnoliopsida; order Poales; family Poaceae; genus Leersia; species Leersia perrieri. Next base: position 5,090,249 of record CM002482.1, on the reverse strand, counting down.
GAGTCGAGGGAGAGAGGAGGTGGCGCGAGAGGGAGTGCAAGCGTGTGGCAGCGAAGGGAGTAGGGACCAGGGTTTTTTTAATTGGGTCCCAAGGGCTACACCAACAGATTTGCTGTGTAAAGTTTATTTCGGGTCCCTATGGGGTCACCTGCGGGTAAAGGTTAGGCCCCGTCCCCACCCCGAAATACTTCGGGCCCCACCCTGATGTCTCCGCGGGTGCAATTTCTCTCCTGACCTCGGCCCCTTAGGGGCGGGGCCCCGCCGGATCCCCGCCCAAGCAGGGGAAATTGCCAAGCCTGTCTGGTGCTGCCATGTTAGCTAGCAAAAGGCTGAAGGAGGAGGCTTGCTCGGTGGTGTATGGCAAGCCAGCTAGCTCGTGGCCCAAGCAGCTACAGCCCAGTTTGCTTAGGCGCAATGCGCGTGATTTTTCGCGGGGCAACGAGCAGGCTGAAGGATTAAATGGACTGACTGGAGAGGAAATTTCCATAAACATCTAACAACTGTTTATTGTAAATAAAAATAGTTTTTTTTTCTGAAAATTTACATCGAATTAATTTGATCTTTTATGTGGATTGTTTTTTAAAAAAATATTCCAAGCCTCAAATAATTTTTTTTCTTTGACCACTTTTGTGTTTGATGACTTATTTTGTGTTTTTTTGGTAATTCTATTATTCGGATTAAAGGATGATTTTAATTGGCATGGATTTATTAGGGTGTGAAAAGTGAAGCTAGCTTTAACAGGTGAGACATGGTTGTTAGTAAGTACCAGGAAACACTTCTCGTTTTTATTTTATTTTTTAAATGTAGGACGAAGCAATATTGTCATGATGTTGTGACGTTTGCCGTTTGGCCTTTAATAACAAAATAACAGTCATTACGATATGCCAGTGGGGCTAGTTTATGATGATTTACAGTTGGTATTACCGACGAACACTTTAACTTTTGTTATTAAACCCCATACTGAACATCATAAAACGAAAGGTCCTAATAACAAAAATGTTACGTGGAATTCTTCATAGAAAGCCACATTTGTTGTAGCATTCTTTGTTTCCCACGGCAACAATATGGAAACTTGTCGGGCAGGCTCATGTAGCATAACACCGCTTCCTGCCGTTCTCCGAGTTTCTTCAGGACTAATTTGTGATAACAAAAGCTAAATTGTAAATTTGTGATAACATTTCAGAAGAATACATTGTGCATATGTTATTGACCTGTAAATTTGTAGAATACCCAAACAAAGAATTACCAGGGATACAAAATGCAAGTGTATTTTTGGTTGCCCAAAGATCACACGTGAAAAAATTTTAGACGTATGGATTTACCAAACTTCCAGGCAGGCCTAATGCATCGCTAATGACAGGTGTCGGGCATCGCTAATGACAGGCAGTCATGTTCATGTAGCATCAGCCTCTAAAAAAGGCATCACCAAACTTAATGAGATTCACACCAAGGCTTACTTCCAGCATGGAAACAATCTTGCCTACATAGATCAGTGAGCAATTACATTCTTCGTCTGCAAGGACATGGCTCTCCATCTTGCAAGCTTGTGATGGATATGGTCATAAACTCGATGGTCTCCATCAGACACGACCATCTCATCCAGCACTTTCGCATTCTCCGCGAAGAACCTTATGAGCCTTACTTCAAAACAATCGATCGAATGCACCAACTGAAAATCAAACCTTATTCTCTTCAAGTGGCTCTCCAAGCAAGGGAAGGAGCGCTCTTTAAGAGCGCAGAGTTCATCGCCGATGTTGTCGCCAATGCCACCGTCATCGTCAACTTCATCACAAGGATAAGTCTTTCCGGATTTGAGCCTCGCGAGTAAATCCATGGAGCTCTCAAGGGCCAACTCCGGTGATTTGTTAAGTTGAGGTCTGTCCAACTTGAGCCGGAATTCTCCAACACTGGGGAGCAGTGGAGCAAGTTGGCAATCACGGTTACCACGCCAAAAGCGGTGCTATCGTCATTCTCATCTAAGCATCCTTCTATCTCCAGGACACTGAGATAGGGTAATACCATAAGCATCTTATCATCATGGCTCAGGTCAACGACTGCAGATCTGTCGAAAATTTTGGCGTTAAACTTTAAGACCTGTGCATGGCGGAAGCTGCCGATGGATTTCCATAAGTATGCGAGGGGCAATGGTGAGATCCATGAAGGATGGAGTACGCATCTGTTCCTTGTGCAGAAGGTCAAATCAATGTGCTCCAAATGTGCCGCCGTTGTCATCGATGGAAAATGGTGAAGAAATCCTGTGTAGTGGAGGGAGCGAGCGCCGGGCGCGTCGAGATAGATGCCGTCCGACAAGTGGAGGCAGTGATGCAGCACGACGGCGGTTACGGTCGATGGGCAGTGCAGACAGGCTCGCTGCTCCCTCACGAGGCCGTACTGGTACTCGTAGCGGTCGACCACATCTGGTCGCTCCAGCCACAGCCTCGCGAGGTTCGGCGTGGCGTCCAGGATGGCCTGAATGCTCTCAATGGAGACCTCGCAACCCTTGATACGCAGAGTCTCGAGCCGGACGAAGAGGGCGGCGGCGGGTAGCGCACCAACGGTGATGCCGTCGATGTCCAGCACCCGGAGTGAATGGTACGGAAGCCGACCAGGCAGCAGCTCGTACGCATTCACTGTTCTGCAGAACTCAGATGAGCAGATGATGTACAATTCCTCTAGGCTTTGAACTCCCGGCGCGGCTAGGATGGCGTGCAAGCCTTCGTTGCCCTCGCCAGACCTCATGCCGAAGAAACCATAGATGTACTCCACCTGGAAGTCGTCATACACATCGACGACGAGCTTTCGTACCGGGAAGTCGATGCCGCCGGGTTTGGCAGTCGCCAGAGTGGCGCCGAAGAGGAGCCTGGAGTCGTTTCCGCCTTCATCGCCATCGGTGCCATTGGCCTTAATCGTCACGGAGCCTGACTGTTGCCACAGCGTGCGCCACCGTCTGGAGAGAAGGCTGCTGCGGCCGGCCTGCCTGACGGGGGCGAAAGAGAGGACGCGCCGGAGCAACCTGTCGGGGAGCGCGGAAAGGCGGTCGGAGGCCATGGCGGCGCCCGACGACAGAACTGGATGCATCGTCTAGGAAGCAGATCGAATCTGATGTGATGTATGTTCTTTAAATGGTTTCAATCTGAAAACCAAATTCAGTTCGGAGTTCCACACATGCAGTTGTACTCGGAGTTCTTCTATCGGTTGACTGAAATTTCCGAACTACTCCGTATATTTGGAGAAAGCCGGCCAGATAACGGATCTGGAATTGTCATGCGAAGCGGACATCTAGCGTGATGTGTGTGGTGGGTGTTCAACTTGTTTTGTTCTCCGTAGCGAATCATGTTTAGTACATCATCAATTCGGTTTCGTAGATGGGGAGACGTCAGCCCCGGCGTGTGCTCAGCGAAAAGACCGATCACACTCCTGCACCTCCCGTCAAACGGCGGCGACGATCAACAGCAAATCAATTCTCGTTAATTTCCTTCTTATCACGTGTTTGACTTTTCCTGACGTAGCTACTACGTGTCTTTTTTTTTTCGGAAAGAAAACTAACCGCCATATCCTCGGTTAACTCGCACAATTATCCCACGTAAATAAAAATTGTACTCCTAAGTTTACGTATACAAACTTTACATTCACATATTTTCTACGTACTCCTATAATTCCACAAATGTAGAGGATTTATTCGTGTTGGTTGTCCCACAACTCATTTGAAATTTAAATTTCTTCCCATCCCTCCACCTACCTTCTCATATTATTGGTCTACCACTTAGTTGGGAGTATTTTGATGTCTTCTCTATATCCTTATATTTTTTAAAGGGGGAAAGATACCTATCTTTCAAGGATGGAGGGAGTAAGTTGTTCTTACTTTTTATTATTTTTGAAAATATGATTTGGGCACCTTGATTTAGTTTTGATGAATAGATTGAATAGATTTTATTTTTTAAATTAAAAACTGATTTCAGCCCATCTATTACCGAACCGGCTCGTAAGCAGTGGCGGACCAATAAGTGGCAGCCCACCCAAGGCGTCGGGCCGACACGGGAGGCAGCACAGCCGTCTGATCAAATCAGACGGTAAGGCTCTCGCTGTGGGGGTCAACTCAGGTGAGGAGGGGTGAAACGCTAATTTCACAGTCCTCTCTCCCTATCTTCTCCCACTTCTCTCTTCTTTTCCTCACTCTCAGCTCACTCTTTATCCCTTAACTCACCTCTCTCTCTATCTCTCTCGCGCGCACGGTGAGCACGGCGACGATGGCGTGGGGTAGCCAGGCTAGCTGCCACCGCTGGCCTCGGCATGGTCGGATCCACTGCCGTTGGGCTCGAGGCGGCCTGATCCGGCAGCTGCGCCCCATGGCGACAACAACCAATGCCAAAAAATATTTAATGTTTTTCGTGGCATTTTGGTGTTTTCCTTTCACCCAGACATAAAATATTTACGGAAGTAATCCTCTGGCAAATGTGGCCTATTCCGCTATTCGTCTTCACCAATACCATCACTTCTACAAATTTGTCATTATAGGAATCCACTAACCCATACAGTTTCAGGTTCTTGAATGTGTCAATGATCTCTACCTTAGATTTAGCAGCAAATCTTTGACTGATCATAGAGCAAAATTCTCTCTAGCTCAAATAATCATGTGGGCAAATCATAACTTGTAATAAACTAATCAGCCCTCCCTACAATGTGAACCTCAGCTAACAAGACCTTTTCGTTCCTTGGAGTTCTTAATAGTTTGTTTGAAGTACTTCTCCGCTTTTCTTATCTAGGAAAATCCATGTGCTCGTTTTTGTTCTGTGAATCCCCATACTGATTTCTTCCCCTTCCATGCATTCAAACTCGTGTGCTATACCACCTCCAAGCTCAAGAATCCTGACAGATACAGATTACTATTGCTGATGTTGAGGTGGTGGTGGTATGGCTGGATACCACTACTGTGTTTGCCCTGGGTACTATGGTGCTAAAAAAGGTGTGGCTTGGTGATTTCCAATGGTCCTCCAGTGGGGTAAGCTTGAGTTCCGAAGGGATTTGCTGCGATGGGTAGTGTGTTGAACATTTCAATGTGCTGGATACCCTTGGGTTTAAGGTGGAATGCGGGGTGCATCGTAGAACACAGAAGTATTCCACTTTGGCTTGCTAGGTGTGGTGGGTTCATCAGTGGGATTACTGGTGCTCCAGTGCAGTGTATTGGAGAACTACATACATATCTGGTGGTGGCCTAGGACATGAGACACATTCCTAAAATCAACTAGTACATAAGTTGAAGGTCTTCCATGTTGTTCTCAATCCTCCTCTAGTGTGGTGCTATTGACACCAGAATTTCTCATCAATTATAAGTGAAGACGATTACAAATCGGATCGTATGAAGCCGATATGAAGTGCGACAAAGAAGAGAAGTCGATCGGAATCGGGTGTGGTGTTTGTATCGGTTTCTATCCTTGGAGTCCGATTGTATCTAGATTGTAATAGAAGGTATCTATGTTTCCTTGTTTGAAACAGTCGCATATGTTAAGCCGACCGAGTCATGTCCTAGTAGGAGTCGAATTGTCCATGGGTATAAATATTATACACCCGGGTATTGTAAACACACACACAATCAATAGAACTTTCGGTGCATCGCCACCCTAGTTCACTAGGTTTTTCGACGGGATTGTGCTTTCAGGTCGTGTTGCATCGGTTTGGTTCGAACTATGGCAGAAGGTATGTCTCGTCAAACTTCATGCGCATCGGCTATTTGGTACTTTCTCGGTTAGGTCTGATATACTCAGATAGCGATACGTATATCCTGTATCATATATATCGCCTGATTCTAGATCGAATTTGATGCATCCGTATCGGTTTATCTCAGTTAGGACTTCCTTGGTTAGGTCCAATAGTCTAATTGAGGTACTAGTTAGGACTTCCTTGGTTCAGTTCGATATTCTAACTATGTTTCTACTGCTGCTAATGTATCAAAGCTGGGCTTTATACGACACGATATATGTACCATTATACATATTGCTAATTGATTCATTTACATTAGCTAGTGATGATCTTGGCGCAAGCTGTCTCGGTTTGGTCCGATCCATCGGGCTAAGACTAGAGCTAATTTTTCTAGATGCGTCGTCTAGTAGTATGCATGGTTCTATCAGGGTTTCAGCTGATAGTCTATCTTTATTATGCTTTACTTTTTATTGCATCGACTACTAGGGTCAATGTTGGTATTTCTTATGTCCACAAATAAAATCCTCAAACGCATGGAATACCGCTGTAGCACTTCACCCGGGAGTATAAGTCCAAGGTATCGAATCTACAGGGAATGTGTGTGTCAACTCCTCCTCCGGATCATCCAAAGACACGAAGCTAATGTAGGCTAAGGGTGGTGAGGGTTTGTCTAGTAAGAGATAGTGTCTATAGGAAGCCTAACTTTAATCCTAATGAGATACTTCGGGCACTAGCCAACTTGCTGCACCCAGATGACTCTCTATTACACACCCGAACAGGGAGGAACTAAGTGACCTCAAGGGCTGTCACCACCCTTACAACTGCCTCAAGCTAACTGTGGGATGTGAAACAACTACTGAAAATTAATCCACCTAGACACCTTGTCTAAAGCAATTAATAACTACTTATGTGTTAATTAAGCACTCAAGCAATCACTATAAGTTGGTTGTTTATAGTGAACAGTAATTCAGTATTCTACTTTAGAATTAGCTGAGAGATAAATCTTACTGAAATAAACTTGATACTCATAATAATATTTCTATTAATGATCAGAGTATTCAATAAAGTAAAAGAAGAAAGGAAGAGTTACCGACAACTCCGGGACTCCTCTCTCTCTAATATTCTACAGTTGTAGTGTACAAATGAGCCTCTTGTAATTTAACTCAAGCTTCTAGTATGTGTTCTAAGTGTGGAACGAGAGCTACTTAATTAGGACTCAATGGTGGCAACTTCTGATGGGAAATGACCACCGTGCCCTCTTATCCACAAAGCTTGCTTGCAATTGAGGTTTGCTCCATTTAAGCTTATTTCTTCCATTTTTGGTAGATTATTCCCTGCATACAAATATTCACCAACACTTATAGAAATTATTAGAAACAATTCCTACCACTATGTTAGATGTTTTATTCTTTTACTTTATGCAGGAGTTGACGACATAAAATATGTCATTAATAGTCGTTAGAAATAAACAGACGGTTATAGCCGATTCAATCTTATGTTTTTCGATAACACAACCAATCAGTCCAAAACTCTTGGCCTTAACTGCCGATAACACCGGGGACTAATCTTAGTTTTACTATCCTTGTTGATTGTAGGGTCAAATCAAATGGTACGCCGAGCAACCCCAATTTATAGGACCTGCACTAGAGTTAAGCAGATCTCCCAAGCCTTTGGCATATTACACGTGTCCAAATTTTACGTCAACAGGTGCCATTGAGAATCCAACCCCAGGAGTGAAAGGTGATTCTCGTACCTCCTTACCATTTGTCACACCCTGGAAAAACAATCCCGGAATGCTATTGTATGATTCCCTCCTCCCAGGATTAGGTAGGGTACACAATTCATACAAATCACACCTTTACAACGCGTTCTAATACAAAGGCATTAAAGAAGCCTGACAACCAAAAGAGAAACGAATAAAAGCTACAGCGGACTAAGCGAACAGCGGCTCCAACTCACAGGCGCTTAACTAGGGTATAAGCCACTTCTCCACCTTCAGGACTACACCTCCAGACTTCACTTGAGTGGAGAGAAGACGCGCGCAAGGATGAATACTCGAAAGCACTCAACAAGCCATACAGGAATGCAGTAATAGATGCATGGGATATCAAAGGATAAAGGCTTATTCGGCTATTTTTGTGAAAGCAGCAGTTTAAAACTCATTTTATTTCAAAGCCAAATTTTCAAAACGCGAGTCTAATCTAAAGCTCATAAAACCATATATTCATCAGTTTAAAGCTAAGTCCCACGGATTGCGCGTCCATGGAACCTGGGCAGTACCTAGAATCCACTAGTACTGTACCTATCCCCCATGCACCGAGTAGCATAAGGACCCGACCACAGGAACCCCCTTTGGTAGCGAATTATAGTCTAGATTAGGACTCCCCACAAGACAAGTGCTCGTACGAGAAGGCTTTGCACTGGAGTCTCTTGGACCGGTCCTTAACCTTCCTAAGTGCCCCCGTGGCAACCTAGGTTAGGTCCCACTTTTGAAAAACTAGTTTGATTTCACAAATCATCGCATATGTCACTTTCGACCAGTAGGCCGATCCAACAACCCTAGTCAATATTTTAGTTGATTAGAGACCCTTCTCATTTACGAAAAACACTAGTTGATATCTAAGCAGGGCTAAGTAGATCCTAATAGATTAACCAGTCCATCAGATAGGGTACTAGTTATCTGGTTTTTATTTTGCCTATGGGTTATAAAGGAAAGCATAAGGTAATCAACTCTCTATAAGGCTGTAAATAATGGATATAATATAGATATTTGTGGCTAAATAAAACATCTGTCATGATTTGTTCCACACGCATTTTATAAAGCATATGCAATTCATATATGAAAACAAAATAGCATTTGATAAAACTAGGCTCAATGATGATCAAGGAATGTATGACTTGCCTGCGTCATTCTCTCGGACTTCTTGAATTTCTCCGACGATCTCGAACTACGCGACGAACGGCTTCCGAACGACGAAAAACTACACAAATGGAACTAACTAAGCTAAACATCTAGAGAAGACCCAAAAACATTGCATGAAAGCACATAAAAAGGTTCTTTAGGTTATAACGAACAACTAGCAATTTGAACGGGTCAATTCTGAGTTCAGACGACCAAGTTATAGCCGTTTGAATTTTAGATGTTCTTTACTGGCAAATTAATGATTTCTTATATTCACTTTAAACCCTAAAAAGAGAAGAGGACACCACTAAGGTGCTGTCCTAGGAGGAAAAACACGCGTACCGGCGAAACCCTAAAGCTAATCTACTTCTAAACGGCGAAGGGAAACGGCAACGAAACGACGACCCAACGAACTCCGGCGAACTTCCGACGAACTTCCGACGAACTTCCGGCGAACATCAGCGACAGCGAGGGCATCGGGCGGTGGCGGCGGTAGTAGGCGACGGCAGGTGGCGGCGGCGCTAGACGACGACGGTGGCTTAGGGCAGGGCACGGGTTTTGGTGGAGGCAAGGGGCAGGGGTTGCTAGCTATTTAAAGAAGAGGTGGGCTAGTTTTAGGTCCAAGGGGAAAAAGAAAAGGAGTCCTACTTGAATTAGGATTAGGACAAGGTTTCCATGGGGAGCAAGGAAAGCAAAGAGGTGGGAAAGGAAAGGAGAGGGAGAGAGGTGGGTGGCCGGCTGGCTAGAAGGGAGAGGAGGCCGACTCGGGAGAGAGGGCGGCGCGCACGTGGGAGAGGAGAGGAGGCGCGGCGGCGGCCTGGGCCCAAGGTGGCCGGCTAGGGAGAGAAAGAGAGAGGGAGAGAAAAAGAAAAGGAAAGAGGCCTAAAAAGAAAATAGAAACTTCTACTCTTTCTTTTAAACTTCCTTTATTTTTATTTCCTTTGGTTATTTGGTTATTGTTGGCTTAGAATTAACTATCTTGCTCTGTAAATTCATTATACGTTTTTGGCCGATTTTTCGCCCGGGAGGAATTTTAAAGGAAAAATTCTCCGAGTCTTAATTGAATTTTTCTTGCACCAATTTTATTGTTGATTAATTTTTCTTTGATTTCTTTTTATTCCAATTAAATAACGATTTATAAAACTAAGCATTTATCGGGACGTGACACCATTGCACCTTATTGAGGATGTTAACAACTCCTAGATCTGCTTGATTCTGCAGCATCTCATCCCTCTGAGCCAGCCCCATCTCAGCTTCGTTCTTAACATAATATTACATCTCCTTAGCATGCTCCTCCATCTTTTCTTGCCAGTCTGCCATGTTTTTTTGAACTGATCCAGTCTGCCATGTTATGCCTCATTTCCTCCAAATCACTTACCCAGATAGGCAAGAAAAGAATTTCTTCTCCAACTCCCTCACCATATCAATAGCTGGAGTTAGGGGATTTTACAGAGAAAAAGGATTACTTTTCTCCAACCCTCTCCAAGCACGAACAACAGATCCAGAGCTAGGCAAATAATATCACAGTTCTGATACCAAAGATTGTCAGGACCCAACTAGCAAGAACCAGAAATTCAGATTCAGAGATCAGAAACAGAGAAGATTCAAAACACGTGATTTCCGGCTTCAATCTAGCTGGAATTAACGAGGATAGACAGACTATAGGTAGCTATTACAGTGGAAAATATTGTAGAAAGAAAATGGGGATGATCCCGATCTACCCAACTTGGTCGGCTTATAAGAGTGTGCCACCGAGGAATTGACAAAAATAGATGACAGTGAACAGTACAGCAGCAAGGAGATTGGCTACAGGCTTCAGCTCCCTCTCAGCCACATGATCCTCATATTTGCCACCACAAACCGTTATTGAGTAATCCAGGCTGTCCATCTAACTTCATAAGCCTTTTGGACTTAACTGAAAATTTTCACCCCCTTCATTCAGTTATCCTCCGTCCTGACAGTTTTTCCTCTAGTTTCTGTCGATTTTCATGTTGCATATTTTAGGATCTTACTTCTGGCCTTTCACCACCCCTAGACCTGTGAAGCTACAAATGTTCCTTATCCGAGTCACAGAGTGTGTGTCAGCGATTTCTATTATAGTGTCAATTTTTTCATGGGCGATGTGTTAGCTATTTGTTATGATTAGTAGGAGGGTGCTCCCCAGCGATTTTCTTTGTGCCGATTTTACATGCATCTGCTTGTTGCAGATCTTTAGGTGGCCATGGATTCTCGTTATAGGTTTTTGAATATTAGGGTTTTTTACCAAGCCGTTGTGATTCAGCTATGGTAGTTCAGACCGCAACTCTGTTATGATTCTTTTTTTTTTCGGGGAACTCCGTAATGATTTTTGTTGTCTCCTTTTGTAATGTTTCACATGCCAGATCTGGCAGGGGCTAAATATTTTGTTTTAAAAATGTCAATACTAATCTCAATCGATTTACTGGTCAAGTCTGAACTAGTAGTTCGTTTTTGCATTGCACATTTCGCTTATGTAGGTCCATGCTTAGCATGATAATTGTTTGGTCTGGTTCAATTTTAAGTACACGAATCAGTGAACCTTTTGTTAGTACAAGTTCTATCTTAACTACGCCAATGGCTACGGATATCATCCAACATGTCCAGCTTGTTTATCTCTACCCATACGGTACTCAGAGCTGAGTGCAGGGCAAGGAAGTTAACCTTGAGGGCTGATTGGATCGTCGCCTTCTTTTCCACCTCCTCCTAGAGCTTGTTCTCCCACTTTTGGTCTTATCTCATCTCGAAATTTGATCTGCAGAAGGAGAGAGTTGACAGTGTCCTTGAGGTCGGAGGAGTTCTTCTGCTCCTCTAGTGTCTTCCTCAGATCGGTCGCCTTAGTCTTTAGCTTCACGGATTCCGAGAAGCTAGAACAAGTACAAACGTCGAGATGGTGTAAGAGTTCCTCCATCTTGGGTAAATCATAAGGGAGGGTAATTGACGAAGGAAGGGCTGTCTCAGGAGTGGTGGGGGAAGGAGTAGCAGTATCGATCACTTGCTGCGACTATAACCAACGGTTTTGCTGCCGTCTCTTCACGTTCCTCTGTATTGTTGGAGGTGTTCCCGATAGGGTGGACGCTGAAATTAAGAAAAAAACCCCCAAAATAGATCTAAGAATTTTGATGACAAATGCAATGAAATTGAGGCGTATCCAGAATTTGAACAGGCTTCTTGAGTAAGACAAATTCGCAAAAAAACCCTATTTTCAGCTAAATTTGGCTATGGAAATATGACAATACCACTTTTTTGGTCTTCGCCCTCTTAGTGTTGAATCCCCTGTCAAAGCTCAGAGTCCTTTTCTTTGTGCCACTCAATCCTGCCAGAATATGATCTGATTGTGGCGGAGCACCTGATAACACTTGGCCTTTTGCCGTGCATGTAGGCATAGGCTTCTCCCGTGAAGAAATTGATGGGTGGAATTTTTCTTTTTGAAAACGATGTTTTTTTATATACAAGAAGAAGGTGCCTCATTTTTATGGAGAAACGAGGTCAAACCTTAGAGTGCCCAGTTTATTAGGGAAAACTAGGCAAAAAATCACAGGTACGACGGGCTCACAACCAACCAACTAAAGTAATTACCACCAAGCCAAACCACCAACATAGGAGCAAGACAACTGAAAACACACCAAACAAAGGACTTTGATTACACGCAAGACCCGAAGATGAAGCCGCCCCAAGCAACAACAGCTGAAAGCCTAAACAAGACATGGCACACGCTAGGAACAACATGACATTATCGTCATCACACCATAGTGCACACGATCAGACGACTCCGACTTTGCCATGAAACACTAGAGAGAGAACCAAGCCCTGAAGACCAAGCAGTTTGCCACCCACACCAAGACAGAACAAGATTGGCAACGTCCAACAAAGGTTATCGTTGCTGAGCTAGCAAAGTAGCAGCTCCGACTTCCCCCGCTGGACAAAAGCCAAACACCGCCAGCAAACAAAAACAAACTCCAAGTCATCATTGCCAAGCTTGTTGAACTCCTCAACGCAACAGCTCCAACTTCTTAAAGGCCACGTTTGAACACAAAGGCGATGCACGAACAGAAACTAGCTACTCACAATAGGATCTTCATGACGACACCTTTAGGAAGGACACGACGCCTAAAGGCACTGACACCGCCGGCCCAAACAGGGGCTAAGTTTCCACTTGAAGATTCCGATAGGTTGGAACGAACCCAAGAGACGCCTCCAAAGAGGAAAACATCACCCGCAAGTGCCGCCATCTAAGATTTCGTCGAGTCCTACACCAACCCACCGACCAATATGAGGGCAGACCGACATGGCCGCTTGCAGGTGTCCTCCACCGATGCAGCCACCACCATAAACGGTAAACGAACCGAAATCTTCTGCCGGTCAACTGTAGCTGTTGTCCCTTGAGCCCTTAGCCGTAGGACCACCGCAGGCTGCCCACATAGGCCACCACCCTAGTGCTCCCCATGGACGGAACATGACCTTCCAAAGGAGGGGAGGAGCTCCGAGAAGAGAGGAAGCCTAGCTGGCAAAGCCTCCACACGACCATCTGAATAAGGAAGCCCTAGATCCAGCACCACACCCCTTGCACGCATGTCGTTGCCGTCTCCTATGTGCACATCACCACAAAGACATCGCTGCCACCACAAGCTTGGCCGCATCGCCTCGCCGGGGGCGTCGCCCACCAGATATAGCCACGAGGGCAGGACAGATGATAGCGGCACCGAACTTGACAAGCAAAGGCTGCTGCAGCGCCACCTCCTAAGCCGACACGCCGCGCCACCGCCACATCGCCGGCAGGCTGCAGAGGGAGACGCCCCTCCGCCCTTATCCCCACGCCGCTACCAGCCGGATCCGGCCGAGACGGCCCTGGAGCAGGGCCGCCGCCGCCTCCGCCCTCTGGATCCGGCCGAGAAAGCCCTGGATCTGGGCTGCCACCATGGACCATGCCGCCTGGCTCTCGCCCGCGCACCCTCGGCCATCAACCATGCCATCGAGTCGTCAGCCATGCCGGCGCCCGACGCCACTCCTTGTCGATGTCCGCACCCCCGCAACCTGGCTGTCCCCGCGCTCCGACCACCAGCGCCGTGGATGAAGACTGGGAAACAGCCGTCGAAAGCCTCTCCACCGCTTTCCTCGCGGGCTGCGTGGATTTGCCTGCAGCTCGCTCCGGCGGTGGCGAGGGAAAGGAGAGGGAAGAAGGGTGGTGGCGGCCGCTGTAGTTTCTGCCGCCTAGGTCGCCCGAGCGGGGAGCGACCCAAGCGTTGTTTCTGAAGGGTGGAATTGGAGATTGAGGATGAGTAGATAGGTTATCTAACGCTAGAATGAGGATAAGTTCTATGTCTGATCGCTGTTGTATATATAGAGGGCAGTGACTCCAGATTCCGAAACAGTAAAACCATGAAATGTTTAGCAGGAAAACCGCAGCATATCTTCTCTCATAAGTATAGGATGACCTGCTCGAACGCTCTTGAAGTCTACAAGAATTCTCTAATTCGAATACATACCTACTCAACGCAAAGCGAAAAATGATTTACTCGGATATCAATTGCAGGTATCATCCTGTGTCTAGATTGTATGAACCAAAAAATATTGTAACCTATTGAGTAGAAATTGACATTCGAGGAATCATTTGCAATATAGGGTTCACGGTCTACTATCATAGTACTCACTATAGGTACCTTGTTGTATATACGATAACCGCATGTACCAGATACATGTGCTACTACAAAGAGAGGCCCACCAAGTCCTATATGATTTGGGGATGAAATAAACTTTCTATACTAGAAGATACAATCCAGATAATATAAACCTGGTTTCTTCCTTATCTAGCTATATCTCCTACTCAAAATTCTTGAGTCCGACTAGGTCATGTTACCCTTATAAGGGTATAAATCCACGGGCCCCTTGAAGGCAAGATACGTTCAACCAACTCAGAAGACACCCAATTCACCGGAGCACATCAAAGACATACGGAAGAATTTCATTGACAATCTCCCCCACATACACTCATATTAGCCAGATACCCCCAAATATACTTGTTGAGTGTTGGACTAGCTATTGTGCTATGGTTCATTGTACCTGGCGGCAATCCTTATCTAGTGATAAAGGAAAACAAGCCACACAACCAACAGGAAGTAGGGCTATAACCAAATAGCGGCCTTAGCCAGTATAATAGCATGTCCCTCCGTGTTTTCTGCTAATTCTTGCTAGTCTTGATATCGGTGAATCCCACCATTAGAACGAATCCCATAGTCGATTTGTCACTAATCGACAATAAAGAAAAAAACTCAACTTTACTCAGCAACCTATTTTGGTTAATTTACACCCTGAACTATGGATAAACGGTTGCCTTTACTCTAGAATATTATAAAGTTTTGACTTTTTTGTTTCATAATACTAGTAATAGGCCCGTACTAACGCTAAGACGACTACTATCGTCGTAAATGAGAACACCCAAAAGACATTGGTACAATATACATTGGCAACCGTAGAATGAGATAGTTATAAAATTCACTCAATTACAGAAATTTGCATGTAACATGTCCGTGCTAGCACTACGGGACTATTTTTTAATGACTTATAATGACATCACAATAAAAAAAGTTGGAAACTACCTCTAGCGAAACACATAATATGTCCAACTAAAATTATTTACATGCTCATAAAACTCAGCAAAAGAAAAACAATATTATTAACTTCAGAAATGTATAAAAATGACCAAAGTAAGATATCAATTGCTTGTCTCGTTTCAGTTCATCAACATTTATCTTCATATACTCTCAGGTATATTACCAAATAGTTATCAAATTAGTTAGAATGTTCCCATCTTATTATTGAAGGAAAATAAGAACTACGCACGGTTGCCAAGTACGCATATCTGTTCTCAATGCAACGACAACCAAATATGAGATCCATAGCTCCTTTGACCACACAATCTAGCAAGTCTGCAATTTTTTTAAAAAAATAATAGTTTAAGTCTAGATTAATTACTTTATCAATAAGCAGTTTGCATATGACGTAATAGTCATAGCCTCTGTGATTTATTAATAGTCATAGCAAAGCTTGGGCGTATTGGGAATTGCTTCCTCTTGAACTTGAAAGGAAGAGAAATATCGTCAGAGGGAGTCAGAGGGATTCTCGGTATGAACACTCTCTTGCTTGCATGTTGCCTACCAACAATCTCAGCATCAATAGCATTGTCTTGGAATTATAATGCCCTGATCATTAGCCTTGTTCCATTACATAGTCCATTGTTAGGATCAAGGTTGCGGAGGAGAATAACGGGGCAATTGACCTTAACTTTCAACTCATGTGGAGGGAGGCTGTTTGGAGTGATTGTGTTCAGAAAGTCTAGAGGGTAGCTATTGTGGGGATCATCATCCACAGAATCAACGCCGTAATAAACCTTTTCCTCACCAGGGAACCACAGTTTTGTCCTTTAATCAGCAAAGCTTAATCCAAGCACTAATGTGTGCTTAGAAGTAAATCTGAAAGAGAGAAGAAATAAAACACCCTTGAGCATGGTACTGCCTCCTATGAGAGAAATGTATGATTTGTTGATGTGACCATGACTTCTACAGATACAACCATTGGTCACATCATATAAACACAGGTGATATCGTTTCATAACAAGCTCCAATTTAATTTAATTAACAATATGACGCTACCTAATAATGAAAATATACATATTTGTGTGTTTAGTAGTGCAAGTAATATTTGGAGCCAAATATGGAAGATGCACACGTCGCCCATGGTGCATGAAGAAGAGGAGATGAAGGCCGCCGCGTTCTGGAATCCTATTCGGCCACCTGATACTGCACTGATTTCAAACGGCCGTCAATTCCACATGCGAGCTCCGTTTTAGGCCTATGAGTACTTGTGGAAAGCTTTCGGAGTCCTCTTTCAAACGGATCCAGTCCCATTGCTAAATTCCATCCGAGGCACCGGCAATCATGAAAACAAGGTGGTGCATCACCTGTGCTAGGCCTATAGGCTTGTAACTTCGTCTGGGACCCCAGCCCAAGAGGGGCCCATGTGGGGTGCACCGCAGTTTTGTGGAGCACGACCCTTGGACCCTCTTGGTCGTTCTCCCACCTCTATAAATAGTTAGGTACCTCTTTAGGGTTTCTTTGGTTTTGATTAATTGCAAGTTTAGCCTTTGCTACTTCGCTTGCAGCGTGCGTGTCGGCTAGACCGTCCGTCTGCTTGTTCGGAACCCCACTTTATCGTGTATCAATCCATATTTGTGCTTATTATTTATCTAGCAATTTAGTTGCTTTTATCTTATTCTTGCTTGTTCTTGATTGATTGCTTGCAGGAATAGGGTTGATCTGCACCGGCAAGATCAACAAACCCTCGGAGAGGTGTATCGATTGCTAAGGCGCAACACAACAACGTCTCGTACGGTTGTAGTCGGATCGTCAACGTTTCTCCCAAATCATATTTATCACCAACTCACCAAAAGATCGGGCCACCCCCGTGCACATCATTTGTCCAACGTGAAAATATTTTAATCTTCTGCTTGTTGAAGTAAGTTCATCTATTCATGCAGCCAAATGTAGCCCTCTCTAAACATGCACAAAAGTAATGGATAGAAAAGGTTCACTTTCTAAGTTTCCCTGAGTGGTATTTCTGGACACACAAATTCTAGAATAGCGAGACCTAAAATTAGACAAACTGGTGGTGTTCCTGCCCTTCCTGACAGAAAATAATGTTGATATCAAGATTGTTGCTTTGAAGTTTATGTTCAATCTGTCAAAAGATGCTTCTCAAGAATCTGAACATATTTATTAAGGATATCATCCACCTTAGTATTTTCGAAATGATTATCTCATCACCTAGATCTGGGGTTAAGAAGGCTGCAGTTATTGGCAGCATGATTGCATCTTTTATCTAATTTTAATGGTTTAAGATTCTTCTGACAGGAACAGTAGTGGTTCATGCTCAATACCTATATGTGTGAGGGTCAATTGGTAGGTTTTGTACTTTCTGCATAACTGACCCTGCAATAGAATTAGCTGTTCATAATGTCAACCGAGCTGTAAACGAAATCTTAGATGACCCAGTAAAAATGTAATATAGGACATGTATTAGCTTTAAGGTAGAAGATTAGAGTACATATGTAGTATTTATCAACAGCTAAATATACAACTTAAACTGCCTCTAATATTATTTATTGAAGGAGATTTAAATGCCTAGCGATAGTAAAATAGGTTGTTGTGTTAATATACTTCAATTGACAACTTGCTTTTTTTCTCTCTTTTCACAGCGCTCAATCTTAAATGGATGGAGAATCTGTGTTCTGAACCTGTTGACTTCGGAAATTGAAGAAGATGTGTTTTATGATACTGCAACTTCGCGTTGAAGGCTTAGCTCTGATGCATAGTTTTGTGTTCCATATTTTTCATATCTAATCTTATGTTTTTATAGGGCATTGAGACAACAGTTGTAATAATACATTTATGTAGCTTTGGATTTTTCCATGATCTAAAATTAAGTTGCTATTGACGCTGCCGGTAATGACTATTGATCTAAGCACAACATGTTCAGATATAACCTGTCCACTACCTTTGCAACTTGTTTTGCATCCGACCGTTTGTGATCATGGTCAGTTCCAGAGCTAGAGGCTGGCGACACTATGACAGTTCCTAGGCTCCGCAACATGCATCTAGCAAGCATCTCAATTACTGTGCTTGAGCATCCTAGCTATATAGAATGATGGTGGTATCTTTATTAACTATTAATGCGGCATTAGAGCATGACATGGAAGCAAATATACGGGTGTAAATATATGACACCCACGCATGGATGCAGATATATGGGTGGTATTATTAATTGTTATCGTACTATTTTATGGGCGCTTTCTTACCAAGAAATATTTTGATAATAATTTGATTTTACTTTTTCACCCATTGCAACACATGGGCACTCGACTAGTTACATATTACATACAGAAGAAAGAGGAAAAGGAAAACTGTACAAGGATGAAAGATGAAAAGAACTTACAAAGAATCAATCCATAAAAAAAATGCCTTCTTTGAAATTGTTGTTCCAACGTTGGAAGGATGCATTTATCCCCCTAAAAATTTGGTCATTTCTTCTCTTCCAAATGTTCCACATGGCAGTGCCAATTACCTCCATAAAAAACGATTGTTTGAAGTTTCTCTTAGCAATTAAGACCATATGCATAAACTCCGATTGCAAGTCCCATTGGATACCCAAGTGGTTCCAACAAGCAACTGCAAATTGACAAGAAAAGAAAAGATGAATTGTATCCTCACCCATGGTATCTCCTTTTTATTGTAAAACTTGTCATGGTATTTAAGCAACATACTTATGTTTTGCAATTCCAGATTTAAGACTCCAAGGCCCCCTTTATTCTTGGGTTTACAAACCAAATCCCATGCAGCCAGAGAATGTGATTTAACTTGTACATCTGCAAATTTCCTCCATAGACAATGTCTTCTTGCTTTGTCTATATGCTGTATGATTTTCTTTGGCAGCTTGATTGTGCACATATAAAAGGTCGGCAGGGAGGACATAACTAAATTTAGTAATGTCAGTCTTTGGCCTTGGTTGAGAAAAGTTGTACATCAGTTAACCTTCTTTCTATTCTTTCCACCAAAGGGGCATAGTGAATTAATCCTGGCTTTGCCACACTGACTGGTAATCTCAGGTATGTAAAAGGCATTGCTCCAGTTTTGCAGCCAAAGGTTCCAGCTAAAAGTTCCAGCTTCTCCTCACACACATTTATTGGTATCATACAAGATTTATGGAAATTAATTCTTAGCCCAGTTGATTGAGCAAAGATCTGTAACAGTCCTTTCACAAGGAAAATATCTCTTTGACTTTCTTTAAGTATAATTAGTGTGTCATTAGCATATTGGACAATTGGGAATTTCCCATATGTAGGAATTGGCATTTCAATCAAGACTAGAATTAGTATAATTTGACCTCTAGCATGCTGAAATGAAAACCCAAAAATGTCAGCTTAACAATTTATGTCTTGCAATGAGCTTAAACTTCAACTGCAGCCTAACCTTCTGAATCCCAGATAGAACCAAGAGAGGGGTACAATATAAAAAATATGGGTTTCATAAGCATGCTAACACACAAAAACCTAACTTCGATTAAATACAAAGTAACAGAAAGGGAAGGGCACTATGCTTTTCACCAGGCCACCTTTCAAGCATGGAAATATGTCAAGTTTCTCATTACCGACAAACCTGTCCTTAAGCAATTGCAAAAAGAATTTTGCTACACCTGAAACTACTTGTTAGAAAACTAGCCCCCAAACCACCTCGGTAGCTATCCACGGAAGCGAATCACCATAGGAGATCCAATCTTGATGACGATACCGAGACACGATATTTGTTAACGAGGTTCAGCAAGCCTACTCCAACTACAAGGTTTCGACCCTAATGCCACGGATTTTTTTTGCAACGGGTGAGTTTCGTTGTGATACATAGGGGTTATTGCGACAATAGTTGATTTTGGTCGTGATAGAGGGTCATGTTGCAATCGATTGAGCAGTGTTGTGATTGGATTTTTTTTGTTGCAATATGGATGAGTTATCACAACAACTATAATTGTGTTGTGATTTCGTGAAAATTTTTGCAACCGAATGAGCATTGTTGCGATTTAAATTTTTGTTTGTTGTAATATAGAGGACTATCACAACTACTAAAATTGTATTGTGATTTGGGGAAATTTTTTGCAACGATATCCGTAATGGTTGCAATAAGTGTCCATTTTGCAACAAATATACGTTGTTGTTATTAGTAGTAGTGCATGTTGCAAAAGGGTGTATGGTATGGCAACCAAAAAATGCATTGTTAGGAAAAGTATGTTGGATATAGCAACGCAAAACGTTTATGCTGCAAAAGATTAAAAGATTTTGCAACGATGCTTAGATATAACAACAACAACGAAAATCGTTGCTATACAGAAGGTGGTATTGCAACGATAATGTTTCATTGCTATCTACATGAATGAAGGGTGACAATAGATGAGTTTTAGGGTGGTCTTTTTCTATTAAAGCTGAAAGTGGCAATATAATTAATGGCCCAATACGCTAAACACATTACTGATCTGTGTCTTTCTTCCAAAACAAGGCCCAATTGAGTAAACACATAACAAATTTGGGCCTTTCTTCCTAAACCTAATTCATGTCAGATTGACAAATTTGGGCCCACCTCTTCGTTGCGATCGACCTGTTCCTGTCGCAGCCTTCCTCGCTCAGCCGAATTAACCTTCGATTGCCTCGCCCTCATCTCCTGCGACACGTTGTCGTCCTCGTTGTGCCCTCGTCACAAACGCCGAAATTCCACCATCAGCGCCGATCGCCTGAGCTAGTGCTTCTCGTTTTCCTGCGCTGCGCCCTGCGCCGGCCAGCCAATGCACCCTGCGCTTGTCGATCGCCTGCCTCCAGCGCCTTCTGTTTTCCTGCCCTTAACGCGAATTGGTTGCAGGGACGACTTTGTTATCGACTTCACAGATTGATTGTCGTATTAATTAAGGTATGTTTTTCATCCTATGAAAAATCTATGTTTCGAAATTTCTTTATTATGTGAGATGCGATATAATTTATTTAATTACGTATATCATCGTGAAATAATGCACATGAAATGTGATAATATGTTTTGTTTTGATCGGAAAAAGAAATTCAGGTGTTTATATAGTCTATATATTCATGTTATTAATTTTTGTTTTTGTTAATACTGAAAGGACACAATCTTTTGACATGTTTCAGGAATTGAGACTATCAATAGAACAAATATCACGGAATTGTGAAATATGGAACATGATGATCATAGTTGGATGATGTTGGCTTAGTCAGATGATGCGTGGCAGGTCGGATTTGATAAGTTCATTGAGAATAAATTTGAAGGCACATATCCGGGAGAGACGGCACCATGTCCATGCAGTAAGTGTCGTCAAATGGCATACTTAACAAAAGTTGAGGTTCAACATTATTTGCTTGAAAGAGGGTTTGACAAGGAATTCATAAAACAACAACGCCGTAAAGCAGAGGCTAGGGTTGTACATGACGAAGGGGGTTGTGATTGGAGTGAAGGACCTGGAGGTTCAGATCATGATGAAGGTGCCCATAATCTAGTTTCATCGCTAATCAATGGTGCTATACACGGAAAAATTGAGAAGCCAAATGAGACAGCATGTAAGTTTTTCAACTTATTGGAAGAAGCGAAGAAGGATCTGTACCCAGGTTGCAAGGAGGCTACAAAAGTATCCTTCATTGTCAGGCTATTCCAGATTAAGTGCATGTTTGATATTACCAACAATGCAATGGAGCAAATACTTCACCTTTTCTCTCTATTGCTACCCAAAGGACACTGTGTCCCAGATACAGTAGACAAAGTTAGAAAGGTAGTTCGAGACCTTGGATTAGACTACCAAAAGATTCATGCTTGT